>OY796682.1:52972153-53347073 GCA_963680715.1 Tetragnatha montana
TTGCCTTGATTAGAAATATGCCTGACCAATCTCCTTACGAACAACTCTTGGAACTAGGCACTGGATCCAAGAGCTAAAGTTAGTACGGAAGCGATTTGTTAAGGGGAAGGGATAATCAAGGGAAAGTGCTCTCCATCCCTATACTTGAAGTAGGATGGGGAAGGCAGGAATTACACCAAACAGAACAATGGGCTCTTGCATCGAGGTTATCTTTGGGCTGGAGTAATCATGTCAAAAAGCTTGATTTATGATGGAGTTTAGTGAAAGCTTTGGTCATGATTTGCTATCTATTCCCCTGGATTGAGACGTCAGCTTAAAACTTTAAGGAAGTTTTTCTGTATTTATAAGTATGGAACCTGTGGCATGCTTTAAAAATTAAAATTTTATTATATTGTAAAAAAAAGTTGGTTAGTGCTAAAAACCGGATTAGAATGGTAAAGTTTTAAAAGAGTTCTATGAGAAAATATACGATTTGTTACATATTGCCCTTTATTTAAAGAAAAACTTTAATATTTTGATAGCCTATGATCAGCTAAAAAACATAATCAGGCATCCTTACTTCAGTGATTTAGGCCGAAGCTCTTTCCCAATATCTAGATTTTGATCTCTTCGATTCTTTATTCGCTTCCCTCTTTTTAAAAGAAAATATTACCTTCTTTTCACCGTTCTATTTTTCTTTGCCTAATTATCTTTATATACAGGGTGTTTCAAAAGTGGCTTTCACGGCTTTTACTTGAAACCAAAGTCTCCTAGGGTCATGGAAGTAAGGTCTACCCCTAGGTAAATGACCCTGAAGAATCCATTGAGATGACTTATAGCGCCCCTTAGCGGTGAAATAAAAAAAGTTTTGGTCACTTACCCTAGGGTTAGACCTTACTTCCATGACCCTAGAAGACGTTGTTTTCAAATAAAAGTCGTGAAAGGGACTTTTGAAACATTGTATTAGTTAGTAGTAAACAAATTGTATTAGTTTTCCTTCCCATTTCTTTTTCTTCTAGTTTCAACCAATGGTGTCTTACGAAAGAATACGATCGAAGCCCTCAAACGTCAGTAAAAACGACCTCTGGAGGTCTAATTATAACTAGAAATTACTTAAATATATGGGAAGATTTTTTCCATTGGATTTAAGTCATTTGGAATTGAAGAGCTTTCAGCAACAACGACTTACATTTAAAGAGTTTGCCTGCAATAATGACTACTTAGTCCCGGCTTTACTACTTACTACCTACTTACTACTTTACTTAGTCCCGGCTCCTCAGAAATCCACACTCATTATTTAAAATGAAATTAATTTATCTTGAAGTGTTCCCCCAATGTGTCATTGATATGATGCTAAAAAAGTCCAGGTCTCTTGCCTATGCCTAAGCAAGAGAGCTAGATTTCTCCAGACCAGCCATGGTCAAGATTGGAAGCGGGCACTCCACCCATATGAAATTCATTTAAGGGGTGAATATTTTTTTTGTTGGACTGTCAGCGGAGTGAAGGATGATGTCAGTACTTCTCTTTTGAGGCAGGGTCTCATGTCTACTCGAAGGGGATTGGTAACAACTTTAAAACTGTATCTATTTGTACTAGTTCGTTCGTTGTTGCTCGCAAGCTCTTTAAATTGTTAGAGGACATCAAGCAAGAACATTTAACCCTTTCAGTCCTAGATGCCGCAATTTTTCCATAGGGTTCAATGGCAACCTCTGGTGGTCTAGGATTGAAAGGGTTAATATAGGTTGTTCTTGTGTAGACGGTCATCTTATCGTAATGTAACATTTACACTGTCCCATCATAATGTTTCGTTTATGTCGAGTTACGAGCTAGTAATATCACTGATTACTGTTGGTACCTTTTGTAAGTAAAGCTCAGTTCAACCAGCTTATTTCCTCTCACCAAAGGATCTGTTCATAGACCTACGATTTGCTAAATCTCTCACAATGACATTACAAGTTATTACCCTTCTCAGTTTTTGTACGTCTAAGAGAAGAGGGTGGAGAATTGACATGTTCAACCATCCTATTTCTCTCTCTAAAATTTCAAAAGCTGGGATGGGGATCCTCCCCTTTCGAAGAGAAATTTAAGTGAAAGATCTATGAACATACCCACAGAGAATGACGGAAGCATCCCCTCCTCAAAGAAAGAAAATATACTCACAGCTGGAATCCGAGACGACCATGCCTTCCTGCAGGGACTTGGGCACTCTCGCCAAGGGGACGACCTCCACTCCCACTCGGGCACATCGTCCCTTGCGCTCGAGGTCTCGCGCGATGTGCAGGTAGCTGTTGTTGAGCGCGAACCACGCGCCGTCCTTCTCTGCCACCTGCACTTTGGGGATCCTGCCCCCTTCGAACTGCAGGCTGAGTGCGGCCAGCGACGCCTCGTCCAGAGTCAGACCCTGCTGCAAGAAGTGGATGTCGGAGGGTGCAAGGCTCAGCATTTTGCCCTTTGCTGTTGATGGTCACTAGAATCGGTTTTTCAAGATGATTGATGTTCACGAGGGATGATGGACTTGGAAGAACCCTTTTGAGTCAATGTTCGTGAGCGGTTTCTTGAAAGAATCCTTCTAACTTGGTGTTTACGGAGGTTTTTCCAAGAACCGTTTTGAAGTGTTCACAAAAGGATGGTTTTCGAGAACTATTTTGAGTTGATGTTCACAAGAGATGGTTTCGCAAGAACCCTCTAGAGTTAACGTTCACAAGGGTTTTTTTAATGTGACTTTCTGAATTGGAGTTAACGTAGGTTTTCTCAATAAACCTTCAGAATTGATGTCCACTAGAATTCGTGTTCACACAGGTTTTTAAGAACCATTGACTTATTCACAAGGGATATTTTTTCAAGAACTTTTTGAATTAATGTTTAAAATGCACATTTTAAAATAAAGTATGATGGCTTTTGAGAGTTAATATTCACACAAGTTGTTTCAGGAACGAGTTTATATTAGCTTTTGGCACTTTGGTGGAACTTACCGACTTTTTGTGGATTTTATCAGAAGTCATTCAGAATATAATTTTACAGCACAAGTTTTTCAGAATGTATGATTTTAAAAACGGGTACACTTGGTTGTATTTGATTTCAAACTTCTTTTTCATTAGAATGGTGATACACATTAAAACTTATGGTCTAAGTAAGATTTTCGGGTGAGTTCACAAAGGAGAGGTTTCAGAAAATATGTCCATAACTGTTGTTGACAGTACACACCGATCGTTCATAGCAATAGAGGGGAATTCCTTCAAAATGTGTCACAATAGTTGTCTGGAGAGGATCTGATATGTGACAGTCGCTGTAAGAAATACTCCTTCGGTTTCAGAATGGAAGCGATGATTTATTCAGTAGCGCTTCTAACAATGGGAGCACGCTTTGGTGTCTGAAAGGAATGCACATAAATTACTGTGCGAGGAATGGCAATGTTATATCCACCTATCAAAAAGCCATAACAATGTGTTCAAGAAGAATAATCTAAATTATTCATTACATAAAAATATTTGCTAAAGAAAAAATAAAGTTATATTTCTCAAGCTTAAAAACTTTTTAAAACTGGAAAAAAACTTCCAGAAGATTTTCAAGATGCATAATATTTACTTGATAAAGAATTTAGATGGTGGTCCCAATATCAGTGAGAAATAACGTATGGTTCTTCCATAAGTCTCATCCAAGATGCAGTAATAAAAGTGGAAGTTTTCTCAATATAGAACCTCATCCCTTATATTTTCCGACTCTCACAATACACAAATTCATAAGAAAACAACTCTCAGAATTCACACAGAATTACTCGAATTAATTTCTCGAAGCATACAAACTGATAATAGTTTCGTAATGCACAGTAATTCATAAGAATTAACTTCTTGAATGAAGTGACGCTATCACTTTTGAATTGCAGTACAATAATCCACGGATTCCCTTCTTGTAGGGCAGGCACAAAAAGAATTCAATTTTCGGCTTACAAAAACTCGCAAGACTCCAACCACCACACAATCAGGAAAGAAGTTTGTTTGAGAAAGTCTGGAGAACAAAAACAGTCCGGCAGGCAGGCATCCGGTGTCGTGACGATGACACAATGTTACGTGGTCCGTAAATCAAAGGCGCGGGAACAATCGCGCGTCCTTCGGCGTGTGTCGCAAGCGAGCGAGGCGGCGGGGGAGGAATGGACTCCCGATCCCACGCGGCGGCGGTATGGAGGAGGAGCGTCCGTGACTGCCGGTGGGTGCCGGATGCTTCACCGGCGCTTCGGCATCGGAGGGAGAGGTTCTTTTGCGCCTGCTCCGGGACTTGAACGCCTCATCACTATCTTTCCACTTTCATTTTCTTTACCTATGTTTTCTCTTTTCTTTTCCCCTCCTTCCTTCTCCTTCTTCCTCTGTTTCTTATCTTTCTCTTGTCTATTTTCTATTATTTCTTACTCTCTCTCTCTTGATGTCTCAATCTTTCTCTTCTTTTCTACTCTTTCTTTCTCACATATTCCCTCAATCTCTATTTTTCTCTTATTCTCAATCTCTCTTTCTCTTACTTCTCTTTCTTTCGCCCATATATTCCCTCAATCTCTGTTTCTGTCTTAGTCTCAATTTCTGTTCCTAAAACTTTTCTTCTCTTTCTTTCTCACATATTCCCTTAATCTCTGTTTTTTCCCCTTCTTCTTCTGTCTTTTTCATTCTTTTATCAACCTCTGTTTTCTCTCATTTCTTTACTTCCTAATACGTTTCTTTATCTTAATTCTTCTCTCTTTATCTACATTTCCCTCTCTTTTTCTGCATTTCTCCTCTATATCTCCTCTCTTTCTATTTTTTCCTTTTTCCACTTTCTAAATTAATAGTGTTTCTAATGATAGAAAGATAGATAAAAAAAGAAGAAAATTGTTGAATAATGGAAGGGAAATTTTAAATAAAATAAATATAAGGCTTAATAGATAGGAAATATATTTAGTAAAAGAAGAAATGAGATGATTATAAGAGAGAATAAATAAAAGAAAAAGCAATAGGGAAGAAAGAAAGATAAGAGAAAAAAAAAGAGAAACGTTAAATATTATTGAAAAGGGGTGGAGGGATTGGGAATAATAAAATATAAGCGAGACAGACAGTATAAAAGATGAAGGTATAAATAACAATAAATTAGCTCAAGTAAAACAACTGAAAAGGTAAAATATGAGAACGACGAGAGCTTAAATAATCCAGGAAAATGGAATCAAAATTAAATTTTTACAAGGAATAGAATCACAAAGAATAAGAGTTCTCCATCACATTAAATGTCGAAGTGATGGCAAGACGCCGAGGAGAAATGGGATCCGTGGCGGGCGCCAACCGCGCCAAATCTTTAATTCCAAAACACCTGCCGACGCTTCTGTCGGAGCTCATCTTTTTTTAATGATGTAAGTTCTTCTCGATATCACTCTTTTGCGCAATCTTTCTCAAGGTGTGTGCAGCCGTGATACAACACGAGGAAGCGCGTGCTTCTCGTTGTTGTTTGTCATCCACAACAATCTTGGAGCGGTGATAATTCGAATGCGGGAGTTTTCGAAAGAGGGGAAGTTTCTTGTGTCACGGTCGTTCACTACTGTCTGCCTTGTGTGTATGTTGATGAAAAGGGTTACGTCGTGTTATGTAATGCGTGTTCGTGACGATGATCGTCTGGAAAGCTATTCTTAGAAAATATGATATAATATTAAGAAATTTCTTTCCCTGCTGCTTATTTGTGTTTTTTTCCATAGTTTATGACTAAGGAGATATAACCATGGGCGGATTTACAGGATGGGGATAAGAGAGAAATGCCTGCCAAATTATTCCTGTTTTTTTTTTTTTTTAATTATAAAGGATATTTTCAATTTCAATGCAATCAGGGATCCAAAAAGTCTCTTTGGGGACGTCCATAAATTACGTGAGGTGTTTTTTTTTTAATTATGGACCCCTCCCTCCCCCTTAGTGAGATTTTTCTGGACCCCCCTCCCCCCACGTGAGATTTTCTCAACCACTAGTTTTGTTTTATCGGCATAAAAATTACCATCCAGATTGCAAAATTTTGATACAAGAACACGTTGAAATCAAAATCATGATTCTAACTTGTAATTATCACGACTGACTGGCTAATGATTTGCTGTTTTCACTAATCTGAGCATTTTTTCTAAACTTGTGCCAAAAAATATTAAAGGAAAAACGTATATTTTCTAAACTAAAAGTTGACGTGAGATTTTAAATGACTCCCCCCTCCCCCCTGGTGAGATTTGATGAGATTTTCCTGGACCCCTCCCCCCTTTTGACCTCACATAATTTATGGATGTCTCCTTTGCCCCAGGGTCTTCCTTCTAAATCCGCCCCGTAGAGAGCTAACGTAAACCTTTTATACTACTTAAAAAATACAGAAATTCTATAATTTCATATTTACAGTGATTATAATGGGCCCAAATAGCGTGAAGTGGAAAAATATTTAAAAATTGTGTGAAGTTCTCGAAAATGTTTATCTATGAAGTATCCTTTGATCCAGGTTGAATTAATCTCTCTCAATGTATGTTAGTCATCGTTTACTTTTGACATCATCATCACCAAACCAAGACCGTTTACAATTACATGGTCAAAATGGCACCTCAGGGTAAACTGAATAGCTCGTTCGAAAACCATAAAAGAGATCTGTGGTCAAGGTTTGCCCAATTTGCTCCGTTAAGCCTCCTCATCCCAACCTTGCCATTACTGACATAATGAGAACGATCAGAGTTTCCCTAGGCAGGGATAAAAAAGGGATCTTTGCGGTAGAGCCTCATCAATTTTCCCCCTCTCTGTTGCCTCATTGTTCCTTTGGGGGGATAGTGAGAGGCTGGATTCCGTATTCTGGAAGAATTACGATAAGAATTAAAAATTATTACCCTTACACCCTCCTCGGTTGCTTTACACTGCTAGGGAGGATATTACCTTAGGAACAAAGATTTGTTGTTGCAATAGCCTTACTTCGTAAATTTAGAGTGTTCCTTTCAGGAAGCTTTCCGTTACAGAAGAGAAGAAAATTTATTTGTTCATGGTAGGATATGTGTGGATTGTGTAGCTAAAATTATAACCTTAAAATTGTAGTTCTATTTTACTGGTGAAAGAAGATCCTCTAAGGAGCTAAGATTTAGTTTATAGTCCTTATAAAAAAGAGGGTGTTAATTTTAGAGAGTAGTTAGGGATTTAAAGATAGAGTTTTATTTGTACAGGTATAACATAAACCTATTCTCCAAGGGGCATCCAAAACTATTCTCCAAACTTCAAAACCTTTTAACAAAAGAATGCAGCGAATTAATAAGGTATTAGGAGGACTTTTAAGATTGCTCAAAGATGGGTTTTATATTACTTAAAACTTTTGTTATTTTTTCTTGGTTATTTGCTCTTTATTCTAAAGTCTGCTGCTGCAAGATACCTTGAGGCTCTTGTATTTTTATATTTATGCAGTGTTTATCAGAAAGCTGTTTTTATAAGCTCCCTAATGGAGCGATTTTACTCGTGGGTCTGAATATATTTTTTTCATTGTCTTATTTTCAGTGTGAAAAATAGCTATTATTCCCTTTGGTAAAATGCTAACATTCCATTTTAAATGTAATTAATATTTATTAGAGAAAGATTCTGTTATAATGTTGTTTCACACTGGAATGATATAAGGGTATTTTATACGGTATTCGTGACATTTTGGATGAGTTCCTAAAATGTGATTTTTGTTATTTAAAGTTATATAAATGTTTTTCCATGTTAATGTCTTGCTAACAGGTTATGGTAATGTCAACTTCAAAAATTTTGATAAAGAAAAATATGTGACATTGAGACAAAAATTGCATGTTCACAAATACCGTGAAATGAAAATATAATTAATGTAAAGAAGCCCGCTGAACATGTAATAGAATTGCTGTCTGTTAAGAGAAGCAGAAAATTCCTTTAACAGTTTCTCAACCATATTATCCTGTATGAAAGGAATGAAATTAATTGTTGAAAAACTGGTTGCATAATTTCGGAAATTGAAAACCAGTAGCAATTACAATAATAATTGCTATTACATAACTACCATTTTTAAATAACACATTATCTGCATTCTACAGAATTCTGCAATCAAAACTTATATACCGATGTTTGTAATTTTCGTGAATGTTTATAAAATCACAAATGCGTCGGATATATTCTTAAAGGAAGACAGTTATATTGTTTATACGAAAATAAAGGTTACATAATCATACAACATGAAATTGTTTTGCTTAATTTGAGTTATAATTATCATTTTGCTTGCTTAGTTTTTTAGTTTTAAGTTAGATTAATTTTTAAATTACTCTATGTTAGAATTGTTTTTTTTTTATTCTGATCCCGTCAGCATTAATTGAAATTATAAAATAACTAAACCTGTGGGTAAAAGTTTACCGATAACTTGGGTAAACTACTTAATAAACTTGGGTAAACTACTTAAAATCAAATTTTCTACTTTTAATGATGTGGTATAAACTATTTTAGAACTTCTTAACTCAAAAATTAGGGGGAAATTGTCACTCTTAGAAATAATTATAATATATCATTAGCTAATTTCTAAAATATGTCGTATTATAACGTTAAATAGCTTTATCTCTCTACTGAAATAAAAATTTAAAATCATACAAAAAATTGGCCATTGTTCTAAATTTTAATCTTTAATCCTTCTAGAAATTGTGTAACTCGTTCATTAATCTAAATTCTAAACAGTTTGGACGTTTAAACCGTAAAATAAACTTTACTGTCAGAAAATGGAAACTAAGGACATTACTTGGATCAAAAAATAATTTAACCCTTTCATCAACATCTTAATGATATACACTCCCAAAGTATTCTACTTCTTCTTGATTAGGCATTTTTCTGAAACTCTGTCAGCAAACAACCCGTCTCCTTTGCTCCGGTTGTCAACCCCTCACTCCATAACTCCTTTGAGGGGAAAAGCAGCTCGCCAAGCCCCCTCTCTCTAATTGATTTCTTTTAATCTGCCCCTTCCCCTGGAATGTGGGTCGCTGCCATCGATCGTCGACATCTCTGCTCGACCCCCCCTTCCAAAACTTTCCAACCTCCCCCAAGTATCGTCTCTGAGGGAGCCAAGAAAAACAAAGCTTTTTGTTTTGGAACGCGCTATCTTTTCCTTGTCATTTCTAAAGGATGAGAGTAGGCGTTTTGGTAGATCCTTTCAACGTTTTTGGAATATCCACATAAACCGTTGAGGATCTCTGATGAAAATCCCAATAATATTTAAGTGTTACTTTGCGCTTCTAAAATTTGATTATTTACATGCCTAATGTAATAAATCTAATTGATTAATTGTCTTTATTAAAAATAAAGTCTTTAGTTAAGAAAGCTCTTTTATAAGTTCATTGAACTTCTTTATGGTGCTGAGATTATTTTTTGAATACCACATTCAAAAGTGTTTAACATTTTAAACATTTAAAGCCCAAATTCAACTCTTGCTTAAATAATTTTTAGCATTTATTAGGATTGCGAGGTCAATTTTTAAAATTTGTATTACTCTTATGGAGTTTAACTAAGGAAATTGAATAATTGAAATATACTTATACGAATTTTATCTTTAGTGCTGTCGTCAAAAAGTTAAAGTTTTTCTAAAATTCAAACAAAAAGACCGATATCTAGGAAAGTTACCAAACAAATGTAATATACATAATTTAATGTCTTAGGTTTTATGTATCGGGTTTAATACCAAAATAGTTTCAATTTTTTCCTGTGTTTAGCAAATATATTAAATATATTCTTAAATAGGGGGGAATGATAAGAATTAAGGATATCAAGTACTATAAGGGACATGATTAGAGGAAACATCTCGGTACGTTAACCTTACTTTCTGAATTGGATTTGTATTAACTTTATGTTGTGATAAAGTTAATCAACAACATAAGATTTACAAAACCACAAATAATTAAATATTTTATCACCAAATAGGGCAGTTGAAATGATGATGATGATATCACCAAGGTCATCGTCCATCGGACCCGCGGGGAAGAGGGATGGAGTTGGAACGCGCCCAAGAAGACCATCCCTCCCCTCTGGAGCATCTTTCACAGCCGAGGGATCACGGGAAGGGGATGTTGGTCGCATTCCAAACGAGGGACGTCTCTTGTCGTTTGTCTCGTCCGCTTCGACGACCCCCTCTCTTCCAGAACATATACACCTTCCCCATATCTATTCATTGGGTGGATAGAAAGATAATTATTTTTTCAGTTAGTTTCTTACTTTTGAAATGTTATGCAATTTTTAAATGAAAATTTATAGTCATAAATGGATTACAGCATAGCGCAAAAGCGGATCTAGGATTTCCGTGTGGGTTGGTACTAAAGAGTTTTTATTATTTCTATATCGTTGGTTTATGGTGCGAAATCCTCGTAACTCGAAAATCCTTCATCTTTAGTATAGGGGTACCTCGAGTAATTAATGTAGAACTATGGTTTCGATTGAGTTATTGAGATGCCTCAGATTTGTTGAGTTTAGTGTTCCTAAAAAGAGAAAAAGGAAGTAAAAAAGAAAGAGCGATAAAGAGGGAGGAAGAAAGAAAAAAAAAGATAGGAAGTGAGAAGAAAGAGAAATAGAGGAGTTCAATACATGGAAAAGAAAGATAAAGAAATGAGAAATATAAGAGCTGGGGCTTAACCAGAGGAAAGGATTGGAGGATATATCCTCCCAAAACTCTCATTATTTGACTATAGAAAACTACTAAAACTAGTACTAAAACTGCGCCCATATCCCCCTAAATTCCAATATTCCCCTCCAAAACTTTTATATTTAGAAATATTTATACAAATTATTTTAAAATACTAATTTAGCGTTCACATACTAGAGTAGAATCTTAAGAGACAGGGTTGGAATATTGCACAAATAATTTTGAAATTTTGGAGATGGTAGTTTTATGCTTTAGAAAGAGAATTTCAACTTCAACTCATTTTTGACATCTAAGATTGTTGGATGGCACATTGCTACACCGCATAATTTTCAAGGAAAAAGCTAGTAATATATAAAATAAAAGTTTCGGGTGGGTTTTTAACGTTATAAATTCCCAGTGTGCAGCCCCGCAGCCCCACCTCCGACGTTTCATGCAGAGGGTAATTATCCACAGGTACGTTAAATGCCTTATTTGTCTAGGTGGTTAAAAAGTAATTGAAATGAACACAGCTTTTAGTGACAAAATTATTTTTACATTCATTTAACTGATATCCGTGACCTATCGGTGGTTGAAGGTATAGAAAAAAAAATAAAGTAATTGAGGGAGAGACAAGACAGACAGTACAAAAAAGGGGATCTCTCGGAAACTAGCAAAAAAGTTCCTTATATAATAAAAAAACTGTAATTAAGGAACAAAACTAAATAAAAATGTCGAAACAATTTAAGGAACGAAATTTTTTTTCTGACTGGCTCTTCATTAATTGTAAAGACTCCAAAATCCTCACGGGGAAAAACGTCTCACCCTAATAGGAGAAAATAAAATCCCTCCATATTTTTTTCTCCCAAAAATGTTGGATTTCTGAAGCGTGACAACAAAAAATCGAAAAGGGGAAAGATCGAGTATCGATTGGAATCAACTCGTTAATCAGCCCTCCCCCAAATGGCCCAGGAGCGTAGAGATAGTTCGTAGTCAGTGTGCCCAAGTGTTGCAACCCTGCATGCCAACATAAAGAGGTGGAAGAAAGAAATCTGAAACATGGGAAGTCCATTAAATGGAGGGGATTTAGAAATGTGAAAAAATTCAAAATTTTGTCAGAACTCAAAAATTTTAGAATTTCAATCCGTCTGTACCTTTTTATATTGATATACAAGAGTCGGACTGTTACTTACAAATGAGAAAACTATTGATTCACATACTTTTCGGTTATGGAGAAAATTTTAAGTTGAAATATCTCACAAATGTGTTACTTATGTGTACTTTTTTTTGTGTGTGTTTTTGTTGAATCCATTTGTGAAATTCGATCCATCTTGTTGATCCATTGCAAATTCTTTGAAACGACCTATTTGAAGAATAAATTGGTTGCTTTAGAGTAATCGAAGTAGAACGGAGGCGGGTCTTGGTCATAAAATAGATTAAGAGGATCGCCCCTAACTTTTTAAAAATTACTCCCTTTACTATGGAAAATGAAGTTTCCAGGATAAGGAACAGCATTCCAAAGTCTCTAGCTAGTCAGTGTATTCCTTTTAAATCCGCCCATATTGTCTTAGTACACAATTCTAGAATAGGTTTCCTGATGAAAAGCCTTTGGAATACGAGGGAAAAGTGTAAATGACAAGCTCCAAAGTATCAGTTTTTCACCATATCTTAGTAACAGGATCTCTGAGGTTTGGCAGGAGGAGATATTGGCACGGTCGCTTCAAGGGTTTAAAGTTGGACGCGCGCTCTAGCTGATGTCGCCTTTACGTTCAGGAGACGTCACCGGCAGATGGGACGGAAAAGTCCCTGGAATCGGAGCGAGCATTCTTATGACAGAGTTACAAATGGCCGAGGAATAATATGGACGCTCTTTCTCCTTTTGAAATGCGAGTTATTTATGGTGATTGTTTGGAAAGTTTGAGAATGGAACAATTAATAGGCCGAGTTACTATTGAAATTACTTTAAACTCTTTCTGCTTTAAGTGAAGGAGTAACAAATTTAAATGGATCCTTCGTCCTTTTTTATCTTTTTTTTTTTTTTTTTTTTTTTATTGAAAACAAAGCACCTAGACCCGTAGGGCCCTTATCTTTGATCAACAATTAACACAACTTAGGATACAAAAACACGTTGATTGACAAGTTAAAAACTTTAAAATAAGACATGAATAAGTTAAAATGGTAAAATATGGGTTTAAAATTTTAAGAAAAATGCAATAAAAACCAACACTACATATTTGTATCAGTATCTAGGCCCCCAGGGCCCACATCCCCAATCAACAATCAACACAAATAAAAAAAAAAAAAAAAAAAAATACAAATACAATGAAGAGTAATTGATTAACAAGGTAATATCTTGAGAAGCTTACATAAAGAAAAACACCGTACATCCGACTCAATATGTTTGTGCATAAGAGACCTCGTTCAATATAGCCCGAGGTCTCCTCCAGTTAGATGGTAAAATAGCATCGTACCGGGCTATGCCTTGGACACAGGGGTTATTGCTATTTTCTAATTTTTGAAAAAATTTCAGAGCTATTTTAATGAAATGATCTTTTATAGTTGTTAATTTAAGGCTCTTAAGAATCATATGGTTCCTATAGTAAAAAGGGCTATTGGTTATGAGTCTAGCTATTTTAGTTTGAAGTATCTCTAATTTATTAAAATGGCTTTTATCGGCATAGCCCCACACGACGCAAGCGTAACTGATTATTGGTCTAAGTAGTGACTTGTAAATGAGCAACTTATTTTTTAAGGATAAAGCTGAGTCCCTGGCAATTAAGGGATATAATAAATTTTGAGACACCAGGAACTTTTGCCTAATGGTAGAGATATGCTTGGCGAACGACAGTTTGGAGTCCATCGTGACTCCCAAGTATAGTACTGACTTACTCCACGGTATCTCTAGTCCATGTAATTTAAGAGGAGGAGGCAAGGCTCTCTTGCGAGTAAACATGATTGCCTGGCATTTGTCAACATTAATATCTATTTTTGAGTTATTTAACCAGGTTTCTAGGGTATTTAAATAATTTTGGATATTTTCCTTAACCATGAATATATTTTTGTTTTGGTTCAAAATGGATGTGTCGTCAGCAAACAGGCCAAGTAAAATATTACTATTTTTAGGGATGTCATTAATAAATATGTTGAATAGAGTGGGACCAAGTATGGATCCCTGAGGGGTACCTGCAAGTATTTTACGTGGAGTAGAAAAGATATTGTTTATTCGAACTTTAAAGTGTCTGTTTGTAAGGTACGAGTAAATAAGCTGTGTAATGTCTTTTGGAATATTCATGTTAATCATTTTATAGATCAAAGCACCAATCCAAACTCGATCAAACGCTTTTGATATGTCCAAAAAGAGTCCCCCAGTAGCCTCTGCCTTCGCCAAACCCTCATGGGCATACTCCGAGACCCTCAGCAATTGATGTTGTGTGGAGAGTCCCGGTCTAAACCCGAACTGTTCCGGTATAATTATGTTATTTGTGTTAAGGAATGAGTTAAGTCTATTTAAAATTACTTTTTCTGCTATTTTTGCTATTGTAGGTAGGAGGCTTATTGGTCTATAGTTAGTGGGGTTATCTGCTGGCTTTCCAGGTTTTAATATTGGTACTATTAAGGCTGTCTTCCATAAGGAAGGGAAGGTTTTTAGTTTTAATATATTGTTTATTATGTTAGTCATGATAAAAACAGTCTTAAGGGGGAGTTTTTTCAATATTTTATTTGAAATGTTATCGATTCCAGGTGATTTTTTTGGCTTGGTTTCTTTAATTATTTTAATTATTTCCGAAGGTAAAACGGGTTCAACTGTTGTCTCATGATTCTTATTGAGGAAAACTTCTGTTGTGTTTTGGATTATATGATTTAGGTTAGGGGTATAATTAACATTCTCCCGGAACTGAAGTTCTAGAGAGTCGGCGAGGCATTCTACTTTGTCCGAGTCAGCAAAAACATAGCCGGTTGTTTTTTTGAGAGGTGGGATCCTAATGGGTTTATTTTTTAATTTTTTGCGTTTAATTTCTTGCCAAATTGAGTTATTTTCTGTAGAAAGTGAATGAAGGTATTGAGTATATTGTGATTGGTTGTATTTTTTTAGAGCTTTTTTGAATTCATTTTGGGCTTTATTTTTCACAATTCTATCTTGGGGTGATTTAGAATTCTGCCATACCTTTCTAGTTTGGTTTTTAATTTTAAGAAGGTTTTGGATGCTTTTCGGAAGGGCTTGGTTTGCTAATTTAGGTATTAATTTTCCAGAGTTGGCATATGCATTTTGTATCTGGGTTGTTAGTATTTGAACCTCATTCTCTAATTCTATGGCACTTATTTCTTGCAGTGGTTTATAAGGTTGTTCATTCAGCGTATCTTGAAAGATCTTCCAGTTCGGTTTAAAAATTGATTGAGAATCCAATATTGGGGTAAGGTCTGTTAGCATTAATACTGGGTTGTGATCAGATGATAATTCGGATTTCACATCTGTCGTTATAGTATAGGGAAAATTTCTGGTTATGGCCAGGTCAATTACTGACTCAGACGTTGGACCATGGTAGGTCGCTTCCTGGGGGGCTACTATTTTTAAATCGGTTTGATCGCAAAACTTTTGGAGATTAATTCCTTGTCTATTATTATTTGTATTGTTCCAAAATTTATGTTTTGCATTGAAGTCTCCGGCAATAACCAAAGATTTATTTAATGAAAGTAAGGTTTCTATGTCAATTGTGAAGGCTGGGTTGTTTTTTGGTTTTACATAAATTGATATTAACGTTATTGGGGAGTGATTTTTCAAATTTATAGTTACAGCAGTAGCTTCTACGAAATTTAAAGTGGGAATTGGATTTTGATAGTGTGGGATCGACGCCCTGATATGAATGGCTGTTCCACCCCCTAATCCACCTTGTCTAGGAGTACTGTAAAGGATGTAATTTAATATGCCAGGCTGTTCATCGCATTTGAGCCATGTCTCCTGGATCAAAATGACATCGGGTGCGTGATCATTCACAAATACTCTCAGTTCCTCAATTTTATTACGGATGCTTCTTGCATTCCAATAACACACCTTCAGACCAGTGCCGAGTTTATTTATCGCCATATGCAGTTGTTAATTCAGCTAGTAGGATAAATAATTTGTCCATTGGATTACCTGCGTTTTCTGCTTTTGTTAACATCTGATCTAAATTATTAATTAAAATAATTGACTTTAATAGGCTAACGAATCTTAATAAATTTTGTATATCTTTAAATTCATGGCTATTAACACCGTCTGAAGGTGTGGGTGGTTCAGGTCCTGCTCCAGTGCTACCATGGCCACGACTGCCCTTCAGAGCATCTGAAAAGAGGATATTTTGTTGTACAGGTTTAAAATCAAATTTATTATAGTTCCTTGGTTGATAAGATTTAGGTTTGGGGAATTTTTCACATCCTCTATAGTTAGCAGTATGATTTTGTCCACAGTTTACACAAACTGGTGGTTTTCCTGTATTGGGGCAGTCAGGCACTCTATGGTTTTGGGCACAATAAACACATTTGGTATGCATTCTACAATTAACCGAGGAGTGATCAAAACCCTGACAGTTGTAACACTGTGATGCTCCTGGTCTCGGGATATATTTTTCTACCGTGACTACTAAATAGTTTAATTCAGTAAGATAATAAATTTGGTCTGCTATTTCATTTTTATACAAGTGAACTTGGAATATTGGAAGAGGATGTTTGTATTTCGAACTTTTTATTTGATTTACTGCTACAATGTGGTACCCCAATTCTGTCAGATCAGCTCTAATCATCTCCGGGTCAGTAGAAGTTGGCAGACCCTTAATTACCACCTTAATTACCCTTTCCTCCTTAGGTGATCTATAATGATATTCAATATTAAAGCTATCAAGTTTTGTAGTTAGCGCTCTATGCTGATCGCTTGATTCAACGAATAAATTCAAGTAGTCTCCATTAGCCTTAGCTTTCAAAGTAGATACTTCTTTTTTAAGTAGATCCAAAACACCCAAATAGTTTTCAGGCAATTTTACAATAACCGGGGGGATCCGGCTGACCTTCGCCACCTCAGCCACGCTAGGTCCATCTTTGTTTGTTTCAATATCAACCAAACTGGGATTTTGCACAGGAATCACATCGGTGGTTGCCCTTGGGGGGGTGGTAAATATACCCATACTTTGATGTTTAGCCGTTGTTACTTTTTTTGCCGGCGGTAATATGTCTAAATTTTGATGAGGGGACATTACACATTTATTATTCGCTCTGCTATCTTTCTTAGTTTGGGCAACAAATCTATCTTTGGGGGAATTTATCTTTGGGGGAAACATTTACAAATTAAAAATTTATCTTTGGGGGAAAAATGCAGTTGAATTCAGGAATAGACGAATTCGATACTTACTTAAGGGTATTGGGTATTAGAGAACTTAAGGGTATTTGGGTATTGGGTAGCCCAATCCACCCCCCCCCCTCAACCTGGTACTTACTTCAACTTAAGGGTATTTGAAACTTTTACGAAAATACATATGGATATCTTATCTAAAACCTAAAACTGTAATTTCAAAGCTGGGATATCAGAAATTTTAGATCAATAAGGGCCATATTTGTTACTCTTTTAAAGTCTGATGGTGGGGATACTCTGGACTACTCCCTCAAGAACAAAGAACAATGCCAACCCTTTATAATCATGAATTATGCAAGAATTTTCGTTTCAGAAATTTTATGAGTCCAGTCTACTTATGGCATTCCAAACCAGTTTGCCAAACTTTTATGACAGTGACTGAAATAATATTAATGAATAATCGTAATTTAAGCTCTTGTTGTAATTAGACTAAAAAACAGTGATCCAGCCTGAAACTGGGGACTTGATAATCCTTGTTGGGAAGCATTCCTAAATTACTAGGTAAATAAAAGACATTTAGATAATTTTAAACGTCACTAAATTGCAAAATGTGTTGAAATTTGGATAACTAAAACTTCTTGAAATAAAAATCGTCGAGGATTCTAAGGTTTCCCTTTGTCTCTTGAACTCCCAATTAAATCAGTTAAATTTTTTTACTCCAAGTTTAGGATTTTTTAGTGGTTTCTTCACCATTAAACTATGAACCAACTCGCACTCTAATACGTACACCATTAAAATCCTCACGCCTGACAAAAGCCTTTGTAAGGCCGAATCTTTGACTTGTATTGTAGCTTCACACCATGAATTCCACAGCAAAGAATGTGCCAGCTTTGTGATAGATGCGTTATCAAATACGAAACCTCTGTATCAACAAGCCGACTTCGTCAGATCAAGGTGCCTAGTGACATGACATGTCAGAGTGACTGTCCAGCTGCAACGTGACGAAGGGATGATGAATATGCATCAGGTAGGTAGTAATCCTTTCGGAAAGTGTACCTGAACACTGATCACTGGACAGATAGTGTCGTATAGTGGTGGTGGTAGGTATACGTATGGTTGAATTTCGGCACATCTAGGACCGGAGCACCTGTTGACTTAACTAACATTAAAACTATTCGAGTTTCTTTCACCCCTTCTCATTCTCTTTCTCTCCCTTGCTCTTTTTAGTCTCATTACAACAATTTTCTCCTATTTTTTCATTTTCACTTCTAGAATTATTTTTCTAATTGCATCTAATGCCCTCTTTCCCATTGTGGTTGACTTCATCCCTCTTGTATTCTCTCTTAATCTATTTCGTTCTCTTTCTTTCTCTTATTAGTATGAACATTGAGCAACATAAAACTTCAAACTACTCACTTATTTACCTACATTTCTCTCTTTTGCTCTTAGACTGTTAGTTGAAAAAAAAATCTGCATTGCACCTTTTCGCAGTTGGACGAATTAGGTGGAAGACCCTTAGAAGGAGGAGTTATTTAACCTGAGCAGTTTTAAAAATAAGCGAAAAAAGCCTTCTTCATAGACTCAATAAATATCTATTGCACCATATAATATAGCTATGGCGTCAGATCGAGTTTTGTATGATCTAAACTAAATGTAGGGAGTCTTGATATGACGCACTTCATCATTCAGGAACTTAAGTAATAATTCTCCATTTTGTCACATCTAATGCGTCGATCGTCTCTGGTTTCCATCACAGAGCCATCTCCCTCAATCAGTCTTCCGTATTATTAAGACCGCACCGGCGCCACACAAAGAGTTCCAAAAAACAAACTCATCTCTCCAATTCCGGAGAAAGAGGAAATCGCATCAAGACCACTGTTTCCCGTTCTCTCTCAATAATTGAATCCGCGCTCCAATTGCACTCAAAGTAATCGCCTACACTTCGGACAAGACCGGGCAGGAAAGGACAATGCCGCGAAGAAAAAAACTACACTCCAGCCAATGTCACGTATAATGGGCTTTTAAGGCACCCGTAATTACAAAAGCAAACACACATGGGATAAGAAAAAAAGGAGGGCTACAAATTGAGACTGGAAGATTTTTTTTTCGTCTGGACCAGTGGACAAAGAATGGTGATTGCTACCCCGTGGAATCGACCCCCAGGACGATTGCATTTCATTCGTGTTCGGAATTTAAACTGAGGGTGGGGGATTTTTTTTTGGGGGGGGGGTCCTACGTGGACGGAAAGTTGGAAAGTCTATTGTTGGATTGAGTTTGAATCGATTCTGAGCTGAGTGAAGAGGGATGAGAGGACGTGTGTTCGAAACGGGGAGAGAATTGGGATCGAAGCTTCGAAAGAAATGGAACCATGGGATTTGTAAGGTTTTATGTTGCTGTCGCAGAATCCTTTCCAGAATCGCTTTGGAGTTAAATGAATTTAAATCGATTTTAAGAATCAAATCATAGCAATGAAATGAGGTAAAGAATCGATTCCGATTTTGTTTAAAAAATACTGAATAACTGGGTGATCTAAGAGTATGTTATGGCCGACGAATTCCGGCCTACATCGAAGACGAATTCTGGGTCAGTTAGTTGAAATAGATCTAGGGTATAGGGAATTCAAAATTTAGGGGAAGTCAAAATCCAGAATAAACTGAAGAGCCCCAGGGAGCTGACTTTAATGTATGGATCTATGCCTATATGATGGCTCTTAACGTTTAACACTTGTGTGAGTGGCAAGATCAATAGCATTTACCAACGCGTGCTTGAGGTGTGAATCGTGTCGCGTTCAAAACACAATTTTCTGATTAGGATGGGTTTACATGGAGCGACTAGAGAGACGCGATTGGTCGAAACTGTTCTATAAATGCTGACGTAGCTACTACGTCATAGCGCCAAGAACCAATGAGAGGACCAGATTCTACATCTATGAGGAGAATGATGGGAAATTTTTGGGAACATTTAAACACTGGTAAACTAACATTTCGAGGTCCTTTGCACATCCAGCAGCCAGGGCCGTATCCAAAGGGGGGAATTGTGAATTCTCTCCCCCTCCTGAAATTTTAGCGTCCATTTTTATACGGCTTTCTTCCTTGAAAATTATTCGCCTTAATAAGGAAGGGGGTCTTCTTCGGGTGTAACTCAAAGGGTTAATTGAGTTAAAACACTATTTTTACAGATCTAATTTGAAAAAGAAATTCTGTGGGGAGTCTCCCTAAACCTGCGCCTCTGAAATTCAGACGTTTGTTATGTACTGTTTTTCAATGGAAATTCTGCCGCTTACAAGGAGCTGTACTCTTTGGATGTAACCCCAAAAGGATTTCAAAATGAGCTGAAACGGGTCACATTGTACACAAAACATTTTGACATTAAGGACCTACACCAAGATTCACACAAATCCTACCTGTTCTAAAATATTAACGTATAGAAATACTTGTAAGGGGTTACCTTAAAAATAATGTTCTGAACGAAAGTCTGGATACGGGCCTGTCTGAAGCTATAATTACAATTGTATGAACTTCGAAAAACACACCCAATAAATGCAACATTTTTCCCAACAACAATTAATGCAACTTTGAAATAGCATAAAGCCAAGCCCCAATAAATGAGCATCTTCACTTTTTCTGAAAACTCCTTCACAGAGCTTATTATTCTCTTCTTCCTAGCTCAGAGAGGGGGGACAGACAGTAGGGGGTATCTTTCATTGATCTGTTGTCGCTGATGAAGATATCTGGCGATGTCACTCCAGCTGGAAAAGCGAGTTTTCACCAATTAGAGGCCTTCTCAGCTCTTCCATCATAACGAGGGTTCCACAATGCTCACCACTTTTTTTTATTTTGCCTCTCCTCTGCCGTATTATTATATGCTCTGCTTCCTAACGACGGCTTCGGCTGCAGCTGTCACTTGGTAAACGAGTTTATGTTGTTCCTCTACAAAGTCGATGGCTTTATCGCTTTTGCCGATAAATGGATTTTATAATCAGTTCATCAAGGGTTCGATTTTTTTGTACTTGTGGGGGAGGGGTGGGTTCGGGAAGAGGGGTAACGCTGCTGTGAGAGGCAGAATGACCACTCAGCGCAAGAATAATTAATCAGCACTTCTTCCAATTGAGTGAAAGAAAAGCTACCATTTTCCGATAGAAATTGCTAGTTTCTGATAGATGGGTTGAAGGTATTGAGTGAAATTTCTCAATTCATTTTAATTAACGCTTAAAGTATTTTTAAAACCCAGTTTTGTGAATGAAATAATCCTGAGAAGGACAATTGGACTTAATGGGCATTCTACACTCTCAGAAAAGATTGTGCTCTCTTAAATAAATCCCTCCCTTAGAGTCTTTCTATCAAATTAGTTTAAGTGAATGAATATTTAGTGTTTTCTAATCTTTTATCATTTTGTGGTGTTCTCCAGCTATCACTAAATAGGAGTAGGTTTCAATAACATTTACTCTGCTTTTAAGTCTAGAACAACTAACTAGAATTTCCTAATCGTACCCTTTTAACATTTTGACAAGATTTTTAAGAGCCAGAGGTTTAAATAATCCAATATTCCAATCCACTCATACAATGGAGGTTTTAACACTGAAATGTAACAACCTGTGGCATTGGGGAGGGAAGGGGTGTAAACCTCCTGAACATGGACGTATATAAGGGGGGGGGGGGTTTAGGGGGTCCAGACCCCCCCCTTAGCCCAAACCTTATGTCAGCCAAATAGAAAGGTTCCTGTCCCAAATATCCCAAAAATGCGTGAAAATACAACTTTTTCTGATCAAATTTCACAAAATTTTCTGGGGGAGAACCCCCAGACCCCCCTTGAGAGCATGTACTAACCGCAACAATTCACATTTTGCACAGCAATTCCCTTGCTACGCTCAGGGAGAATTTCAGGGTATACAACCTCCCTTTCGAAACCTCAAACATTTACTTTTTCCCCATAGAAACACAACTGGCTAAAGCTACTCCTTAATGTAATAGGGGGTTTTCAGGGGGGCTCCCCCAAAATTGTTAAAAATTTTAGTACGCTAAAAAGTCTTCTAAAGCTACTTTTCAGGGAGCTTCGAGGTCTGCACAAAATGACCCGGCGGGCAGCATGCGGCCCGCCAGTTGGAAAACCCTGTTTTAGCAACACTTTCAGTGTCCCCTGAATGAAGTTTCTTGGATCCCCCCCCTTGTAAAAGCTGTCCGTGCTCCTGAAAATTGAGTAACAGAATTTGTGAATGGAGCCCTAAAGACTTCTTCAAAGATTAGTGTTGTTCTGGTGGTTACAACGAGCTGCATACGCGGTCAACTTTTTAAAATACCTTTCGGAAAATCGCTCTTTCTATTCTAAAAGTTTCGAAACGGGAAGGATATGGAAAGCGTATGACGTGAGACGTCATCACTCATATCTGTCGGCATGCCGAAGCGGCGGGGCAATTCCACTAAAAGGGGGCAAAAACATGATTGATTCGAATTTGCTTTGAATAGACGGGGCTTGAAAATTCTCTCTCGTCCATCTTCCGGTCGCCATTATGGGTCGGAATTGAAGTCGGCATTCCAGAGGGTGGGTGGGTTTTTGGAAAGGCCATTTTTATTAAACTTCCCCAATTTGAAAGGATTGTGTGAAGTCCGTTGTGACCTAAGTTATCTCTAGTTAAGTAGAAGCGCATAAGAGATTTACGGCCGTATTCACAGCCATCAGCATCAGAGTTATCACCTTGGCGACGAAGTGTTAAGTCCAAAAACCGTATTCACAGCATCCGAATCAGAGCTTATAATCGTCCTAACGATAGCACCTCGAAGCTGGAGGTGTCAAACTCTGACTCGGTATCGACGCATGCGCAGTCGCTACTTCTCCACGGAGACGAGAAAGCTTCAAATAAAATGGATGCCGCCCGACCATTTCGACTGAGAAATTGTAACATCCGATCCGGATAATTAGGCTTCCGATTGAGCAGATCCTTGTCGAGAAATGATTTCTATGATGGAATGAAGAATAGAGAGGTAGGTTCTGTATAAATATAACCAATATAAATGTCTATCTGGTACTTGCTCAATGTTCATGCATACTACACTACTTGATACTACAATGTAAACATGGCTATGAGCGAACTACAAAATAGATTGTGTATTAAAATGAAACGCGATGTCATTAACTCCTATCTATAATATTTATTTTCCTCTTGTTAAACGTTATGTTTTGAATCAATTTTAAACTTTTTATTCAATATCCTTATATTATGTTCTCAGGCGAACTTTTGATTTTAGTGAATTCTATTATGCTATATTTTTAATTAAAAAGTTGTCTACCTAAATACAATAATTAATATTACATAAGGAATTGAATTTCTGAAATCCAAAAAGCATTTGTTTATTTAAGAACACTCATTTATAATTATAATTCTCTGTATTCTGTGATTTTAATTAAGTAATGAACTGTTTTTTTGGAGGTTTAAAAGCAAAACATTTATTTAATGTATATTGTCTTTTTCATGAAGAACAAATATATTTAATTGATAATTTTTTAAAATCAATTTTAATCTCGATATTACATATTTGAGGGTTTAGATTTTTCTTTTTATTACAGGTATTGACCTCAGAAACAGTTGCTTTTGAACAGCTGCTTATTTGTGCCTTGAAAATTCATTTGAAAATTATTGATATAGTTTTAATTTCCTTTTTAAATTGTGAAACAAAATATTTTACTGTATTAGTAATGTAATAATTTCTATGTATTTCTTATTATACATTTCTTATTATGTATACAAGAATTGTTCCTTTTTATGTTCAAAAAGTTGCTCAATTTACTTTTTATTGAATAAAAAATCCACTTTAATTAATGTTGTTTATGAGTTTGTAAATGTATATTATGGTAGCTTACAGTGGTAATATTTTTCAGAGTTTTAATTACTTTCTTCAAATCAGAATATAATTTTTGATTCAAAAGAAACTGAATTATTTTTCAAAATGTCTTATTTTTTGCATGGAAGTTTAATGTGTTCTGGCAGAACTGTTTTCTTTCTTTTGTTTCATAAAGAATGTTGGGTTTTTTCTCTGTATTTTTTTCTTATGTATAAAGTTGAAATGGCATTTTAATGATTTTATTAGCCATTACTATTGGGATATACTATCATAGCTTTAATAAGTATTTTTTTCATTTTTAATTATTCATATTTTTTTTTCAAGAATAAAAAAATAAAGGGAAGATTGAGTGACCATTTTAAGTATTTTAAATTTTATTTCATAAATACATGATGCAAAAATAATAGGTACTACTGTTTTAGTATTTAGTAGTGTTATTAAAGTATGGGCCTTTATAACTGTAAATCATTAAATAACTTTTATTATAGTCAATATCCTAAGGAAAAAAAACCTTTTTTTTTAAACAATCTAGCTTCATTTAATAGCTTCAGAATTTATTATTCACATCAAGGAAGGGTTGGGAGAAATTTTAAATTGATAGGTAGTAATAATAATAGTATCTTAGATAGTTTTAATATTTATTGTTCAATTGTGTTTCAAAAATTTGTGCAGGTTTACTATAGAACAGCTTTGCAAAATCTCTTGAGACTTACTTTATACTGCTTTTGTGTTTTAGAATTTGAGATTATAATCAATGCTAATTTATATAGGTCAGGTACCTAATATAAACTTATGTAACAAAGCTTAAGCTCCTAAGAGTAAAACCATCGTTTTTATAAATTTATTCTTCATAGAGCACCTTTCATTATTTTCTACATCAATGTTTTTGTTTTTTTTTCGCTCCAAGAGAGCAGCTGATTTTGCTCGTTGCTTCTTTTTGCCACTCACTTTTCTCTTCATAGTTTGTTTTGAGCCATTTTTACTGCAAAGGTTTTCATTTCAATTTATTCATATTAATCTAGTATCTATCAATAAATTAGAATGTCCTTATTTTTAATTTGATCTCAAATAATGCAAAATTAAAATGTTGCAAAGGACTCATACATATAAGGTATAGGGAGAAAGAAAACCCTACAATTCACTGATTAAAATTATGACAGCACATGAGCACATGTAAAATCAATTCAATTCCCAGAATAATACCCCAAAATTCATTACTCGATGATAGTTAGCAAAATAAATTGTTCATCATAAACGATAGAAACACGTTGATTAAGGTTTTTGCCTTTGAGTTTAATAATTTTTAACACCTCAGTAAAAGTACAAATTACTAGTTAAATGTATTGGTATAAGCCAGTTTATAAATGTATCATCAAGTTACATACACTCAGCAATTAATTTAATTTGATATATAATAGTTATACGATTGTATTAAACATAGCAGTATTTTTATTTCAGTCGATCGGCCAGCGTAAGGCATTGCCATGTGTTTTTATTTACTAAACAAACTAGTTACGAGTGATGTGATTCTCTCAAGCCAATCAGAGAAGACCTTTTCAGCGCGAAACACCTTCGCCAAGCAATCGCCAAGGCCAGCATCGGACTCACTTGATCCGAGTACTATGAATACGGATCCACTGCTGACACGGTGCTATCACGACCTCGCGTAATACTAGTGTTGAATGAGTCTGATGTTCACTCGGATGCAGTGAATACGGCCGTTAGGGCCGTATTCTGAAAGACAAACACGTGGATGAAACGAGAGCGGTGCGTAAACGGTGAAAAAGCTCTCGACACGAGAGATTTCAAACTGGAACTCCGTCCACCATATTGATCCAAGATTCTAATCTATGCGGATTGCTTTTACACTTTTTGTGGTCCGTTAAATACTAGTTCCATAAAATCTAGAACAGCTACTAATTATACCAAAAAAAGTCTTCAGACATTTATATATTACGAAAGTAATGGACATCTAGTGTTAGTGAAACTTTGTTGCATCTAGAATTTTTCTTATTGCGCTTTGCAGTGAACATTCCACTTTCCCTTCCTTAGAAAACTGTTTTTAACTTGTTGAGTTTGTGTTCCTCCTATTTAAGGCCACTACCTTATCTATAAAATCCTGGAATCCTGCCCTAAAAGAAAATCAATAACTTATTAGAGTATAAGTTATTCATGGAGAAGTTTTTAAAAAAGTCTTCAATTTTACTCTTCTTTTGGAAAATAACGTGACATATGGCCTTTTAAAACTAACTCACTCAAATTTCGGGCATATGGCGTGTCATTTATATTTAAAAAACCAAATCAAACAGTAAATTTTCAGAAAAAAGCCCATCACATATCCTTTCACTGCCCATGAAATACGAAATTCACATTTCTATCTGTTCAAAACAAATCAGAACCCTCACGCAGAGTTCGAATTCGTTCACCCTTCGAATTCGCCCGCGAACATCCCATCTGCCCTCGCGTGCCTTCATTTTCGGACACAAACCACGGAACGTTTGCCCTTAATTAGGAACTAAGTAAATGCGTTTTCTCTGCAAGATAGAAGAGCATTGCAAAGAAGCAAACACACTCGGGATGGAAGCCAACTCTCCGCTCGTCAGACACGCCCTCCAAATATATTCGCTTTAAACGGTTTTTAGGCGTTGTTTGAGTTAACTTGAAATCGTTTGGTTTGATTTAGAAGCTGGGCGTAGTATTCCTCAAAGCTAATGATCCAGACTAATTTCATGAAAGAATGAATTATTCACAATGACCATTTATTCACAACAGAAGGGAATCTTTTACTTCGGAAGGTATTGGTCAGGGACTAACTAGCACTAACAATTAAGAAGGACACTTTAATTACCATCTATAAGTCAAAAGTTTTAATACTCGGTCAAACAGACTTGGGAATCTCAGTGTGGTCGATATATCCAAACCCTTGGGCCTAGGGGGTTCAAAGTGGGATTCAAAGGGAAAAAGGATTAAAGAAACTTTACAGATTTTCGATACAAAGGCTTGATAGATATTTTACGCCAGTAAATTGTCAAGTAAAAATTTTAATAAAATTTCAAAATCGTCATCCTTTACGCTACAGCCCTTGAAGGGATTCTACACCTTCAAGACTCTTTGAAGATTGATTTCCAATCTTATTAAGTCCTCTTTGACTTGATCTCTCCATCTAATTATATTATTAGTCTTCCCCTTTGTCTAGGGCTACTAGGGTTTTCCTTAAGGAGTCTTGTTGTTGTTCTACTTTGCTCCATTCTTTCTGTATTACCTAGACATTGAATTCTCCTATGTTTTTTTATCTATTTAAATAAATATTAAATTAATAAAAATAATCTCTTAAATGCAGGTACTCCCGTGCTGGAGACACTTTTCTACATTTGCTAATACTCGTGTTTCTTATTAATACTATTTATCATTATTTACGGACCAACTTTACCTGTATTCTGTATCTATTTGCAACATCCACTTACCTTACTCTTCAGGATTACATTGTTCTTAAGCCTCTCTCTGCTCTTGAGCACACCTTTACTCTTTAACAGACATTTGCTCTTCACTGTTTTTGACCTTGATGCCTTTTGATTCACTTCTATTTAAACTCATGCATGTCTTGCACACGAATATACTTTATCTCCTGGTAGCCCCTATTTTCAGAAGGAAGGGTCGTACGGACGGAAGTACTATGTCTTTTTCCAAGTACGTAAATAATAACCAATAGATGCAGAACAATTTGTTATTCCTGGTGGGCTTTTTCCTAAAATTTTCGATCATATACCGGAATTGGTTTTTGGTTTCTATTTACTCCACTTTTGAAATCGATTCCAATCCATTCAAAATTCCATTCGATTCGTGGAATCAATTCCCCCAGAACGGCGCAATCAGAACTCCGCTTCCGATTGAAATAAAGAGTCGGAACATTAATTAAAGGGCGATCCCCCATGGTGGGGGGTTTCCTTTCGATCCTCCGCAGGGGATTAAGGGATCAGGAATCGATTCAACCGCTTCTGAAACTGTTTTAAGGGAGATAGGGGTTGTTCGCTGGGAAATGACTTTTAATTGCTATTGATGAACGGTTTCAAATGGGAACGAGGGTTTCAGTAAATGCCCCAAGCAGTTAGCACGACCGACCAATACGGATACAGTCTGTTTATTTTATGTTCAATATGATGTGGAAATAAGTGGAGAACTTCGTTGCTATTATTAAACAACTATATGATACTTTTAAATTCCAAATGTAATGTGATGTGAGTGCCACCGTTACACGGATCGGGTCCATTCAGAGAGAGATTGGTTCTGATAGATTTAAATTCTTAAAAATATTTTGGTTTTTCATGACTGTGCTACATCACTAATTGAGCTGGTTTGGTTAGAATAAAAGTGATGTAAGTCCACTGAACGTAGTTTTGAGAAATCTAGTTTTCTCTAACGTCGCGTGTGTTGTTCCTATGGGTAAGGAATTTTTCAGGCAGCTCTTACCAGCCACTTATTGAGCTTTTGACTTGGGATGTCTACCGCACTAGGTAAAGGATCCTAAAAGAAATCCACATCCATGCTTTTTTTTAATTTTGTATTTTTGGACTTAGACCACTTTTATCCTGAGCAGCTCATTTAAGGGGATAGGGAAGGAGAAAATCCACCTAAAATTGGTATTTTAATTTTTGTTAGAATATCAGAAGTTTTGATGATGATACGCGTTCCATAGATATGTATCTTAAAACTAAACCTTTGAAAGCATGTTTTGTATCAAGTTTTATGTACCTTTTTCTAAGCCTTTAAAATATAATGACTTGAGATTCTTTTTCATAAGTGCACATCTTATATATCTGTATGTTTTAATGGAAGGATTTTTGATTTGATAAAAGTTTGATTTTCCATGACTTTTAATGTTACGAAAAATCTCATTCTATAATGTGACCTATGTTGAAAAATTATTGTAAAAAAACTGTTTCGTTATAGCGTTAATTTCATACTCACTTACAAGACTCATACTCATTATTTCAAATAATTTTGTGCTGTTTTGGAGGAAAGGGTACAGTAATATTAACAAGGGAGATAGATACAGGGATCTACTAAGTCCCTTTAAGTTTCAATGCCGAATAGTCGAATATCGCCATTGGTATGGAGAACTGGCATTGTTTATTCGCATATCTCAGTTGAAGAAAAAAGTCTTCATCCATCAAAAGTGCATCTTGTGGCCATTGTTTCGGGATCTAGTGATGAATTACGGCCCTATATCTGACGCGCTTCACGCGAAATGCATTGAGATGCATTCGATGCGCTGTGAATGGTTTTGGTATAGTGTCGGGCTGTGAAAAGGAGTTATTTCTGGAGAGGGTGTCTTCAGTATGGGAGACGAACTATCAATATTGTTCATATATTTTAGGTATCGAATACTCATACTTCAAGTCGAATGTTTTTAAATCAGTGGAGTGATTCCCGACTCGTAAAACTCCGAGAACCACTCAAACTCAAATAGCATCCTTCACGGACTACTCTTAACCCGCATCACTAAATTCGCAGTAGCCATTGCTCACAATTTAGTGCTATCCCTAAATATTCAACAACCGATAGTCATCAGAGCGGATTGCATTCATTCACCTTTCTTGTTCAACGCTAACTGCTTTTCAAATAACTGTTGGTAATTTTTTGTGTGTGACCCGCCAGACCCACATTCCCGGTCTACTTCAGTGAATCACCACTAATGGTCCGCGAATTATCTATTGGAAACCACTGATTTAGATATGCGATACATACTTTTCTAACCCTTTGCTTTTTAAATGTATATCCGATACCTGAAAGTACTTGATAACCCAGTATCGATTCCGCCCATCCCACTTACAATGAGGAGAACGTCACAAAGCTTCCCTCTTTATAGTCAAACAGATGGCACCGTATATTATGGTGCACGTTTATTAAAGAGGGGGTATTGAGCACCGATATATAATGTATGGTGATTCTCCGAGGAGAGGATATGCGGGGCTGCATTATTGCTCGAACGGCTTTGAGAAATATGAAGGCAGATTCCGGTGTTGAGCGCTCGCTGAATAATGAACACCTCCACCCGTTCCGAATTTCCGGCTTTTTAGTGGTGAGCCGCCTTGGCTGAAGGGATTCTTAGGAAGGGACGGTCAAAAACCAACCTTTTAGTTTGAAGAGAATTTCTTGAAAGGCTATGGGGGAAAAGCGACCAAAGAAAGAGTTGGATAGATTATACATAAAAAGACCGAATGATCATACCTGTTTAGAAAAAATCTGAGTAAAGGAGAAATTCTTTGAGAAATCTCAATCAAAACTATGCAGAGAAATCTAATCTCTGAGGCTGATCGCGCACGAGCGACTTTTGTCACGGTGACAAAGACAAAATTGTTGCCTTGGCTATTGAAACAAGTTCAAGTATTGGTAGAGTGCGCGCACTAGGCGACGTGACACTTGGCCGATTGCGGCGACCAGGATTACGTATCAAAAATATCACTAGAAAACAATGGATCTCTATGAAGAAATTCTTGGCAATCGGCCAAGTGTCACGTCGCCTAGTGCGCGCACTCTACAATTGGTTTCACTTGTTTCAATAGCCATGGCGACAATTTTGTCTTTGTCACCGTGACAAAAGTCGCCCGTGCGCGCTCGCTTATGGTTGTATTTTAAGGTTTCTGCCCTATTTCGATGCTCATGTTCTTCCAATGAAACTAGATATATAATCTATCAAAAATAATAATTTAGGTGTAATATAACTAGTACTACTTTCAGTGCATACATTTTTAAATTAATACCCAAGACTGGTGTTCTTAATGGATATAGACGAGCTTCCTCTTTTTTGTTTCCTTCCATTCTTGCATGAAGTTATTTTTTATGAGTAATACATTATCATCCTTGTGTATCATACTTCATAAAATTTTTCTTATATTCTCACATCCAATCATCTAATGAGACACGCTTTTGCTACTTCACAATATATTGGGTTCGCCATGTTTCTTCAAATGTGTTTCTTCTGACTATATATACAACTCTTAATATCCAAATCCTTTATATTCTGTTCATCCAAAGATCTTCCTTTTTCTTTTTCTTTTGAATGTCAGAAGGTGCTCTTCTGCTTTTTTAAAGGTCCTACGTTGACGTTCACTAACATAGAGCAACAAGTATCACCCAGTCTTCAATAGACTTAATGAGATTTAATTAGAAATAATTTAGACTCAAGTCGGTTTTGAAAGCCAAAAAGCATGCACAGGGTACTATTTATTTCAATTTTCATATTACTATAAGCATAAGTTATCGTTCTGTTCCACTGAAATATAAATAAAATATGGATGTGACCAATACTCTGGACTTTTCCCTTCAGAATTTCCGACTTTGGAGAAACATCAGGGTCATTCCACGTCAAATCAACACACTTTTTGGCATGACCATCTCGGATTTTCTTGAAATTTGGTACATATGTTCTACTTATAGAAACTCGGAAAAGTACCAACTTTCATCAAAAAATATTAATTGGTTCTGGAATTACAGGTGTGCAAAAGTGGTCAAAATGGGCCAAAAATGGACCAACATAAGTTCTTTAAATTGCTCTAGAGAATCTTCTAATTGGGTTATACAAATGAAGTTGGTGTCATTTTAAAGTATTTTAACAGCCATATTCTTAACCATCAGCGTCAGTGTTAATTCCTTGGTCAAAGAAGGATTCCACCAATCAGATTCCGCAAAAAGCTAATTTTTCTTTCTTTAGCATCTAGTTAACACCGACGCTGATGGCTATGAATATGGCTGTAAATTAGGCTGGGTCGAAAAAAACAAATTTTCGAAATTCAAAAACATAGGGGTCTCAAAAGTTGCGTCTTGGCATGCTGATAACTGGAAAAATAATCAAAAAATTCCTAAAAATATCCCTGAAGAGCGCATCGGGCCTAAAGTTTGAGAAAACTGGCAAAAAACACCTTGCAATGGAAAAATTACCCAAATTTGAAAATTACGTTTACAAACTTCAAACTAGGTGTAAGTACATCCTTTTAGATGCTTAAAGTGAAATAAAATTATTTTAAAAGTCTTACCTTATTTTTATAATCCGAGCTGTAGGCCCAAACTCGGAGAATTTCTCTAGAAAATCGAAGATTTTGGCATTCACTAAAGAAAGGCAATATTGAATTCAAAGTCTTACAAATGCCTTTTTATCCTTTTTATTGATGACATTTCTTCATACATTACTTATCTTTCATTTGTATTGTTACTATAAGCATATTTTTTTTAAAATTAGAATTTTATAAAAACTAAATACTAAAGAAATTATGTTAAGTTATGCTTCCTTGTTTTTCTATATTTTTTATAATTGTTAAAAAAAAATACTCTTATGATGTCTGTTAATCAGCCTTGAAGTTAAAATTAGTCTAACAGTCAAAATTTGGCATGGAAGATCTTAACAATAATGTTGCATGTATAAATCCTTCCCTATTATCCTTGCCATATACTTTATTAGCAGATACTCAGTCACGAGATTTACACATCGTTCGACAGCTTGGGTATGGCAAGAATAGTTTTGAGAAAATCAAATTGTGGTACATTAATTTGGTTCATGTCCTCAGTAGTTAAGTTTCCCAAGATGGGTTGGGGGAGAGAGTATGCAGTAGTTCCACTGAATGACATCACCATAGTCACAGTAGCATCAAAATTAATGGCAGAGGTATGAAAGTACGAGCCTCCTTTGATTCTTTCTTATTGTTTTTAGCATCTAGTCTTTTATAACGTAACTCTCCAATTTCCTGTCTCTCATCCACTATCATTGCTAATAACAAATTTTCTGGATGACAAAAATAAGAATTTCTTTTTATCACAGGATCAACAATGGTTTTAACTTTTTTGGGTAAATATCTCGTTGTTTTTATGGCTTCAAACACTTGCTTTGGACCGTACTTAACAGAGTTATACATTTTAATGTTAAACCACACAGGAACATTTGTGTTAAAAATATAATTTACGAGCATTTTAAGATTTTTTTCGGGTTTGCTTTGAGAAATGGCACATGTTAGCCATCGCAAGTGTCGTAAAGGACCAGGATCTTTAACAGCAAGATCTGTAGAGCATTCTCCTGTCCTTTATTGTCTTAAAGTACTTTTAATCTTTGCTGAGATCACTTTTTGGGAGATCACTGCAATCACTTTATACTTGGATTTTTACATTCCTAATAGCTTTGAAATTTACAACAGGTAACTTTTCACATCCAGGTAGTTGTTTGGCATACTTTCTCCCCCACCCATCTTGTAAAACTTAACTACTGAGGACATTATGAGCCAAATTAATGTACCACAATTTGATTTTCTTAACTATCCTTGCCATACCCAAGCTGTCGAACGATGTGTAAATCTCGTGACTGAGTATCTGCTAAAGTATATGGCAAGGATAATAGGGAAGGATTTATACATGCAACATTATTGTTAAGATCTTCCATGCCAAATTTTGACTGTAAGACTAATTTTAACTTCAAGGCTGATTAGCAGACATCATAAGAGTATTTTTTTAACAATTATAAAAAATATAGAAAAACAAGGAAGCATAACTTAACATAATTTCTTTAGTATTTAGTTTTTATAAAATTATAATTTAAAAAAAAATATGCTTATAGTAACAATACAAATGAAAGATAAGTAATGTATGAAGAAAGTTCATCAATAAAAAGGCATTTGTAAGACTTTGAATTCAATATTGCCTTTCTTTAGTAAATGCCAAAACCTTCGATTTTCTAGAGAAATTCTCCGAGTTTGGGCCTACAGCTCGGATTATAAAAATAAGGTAAGACTTTTAAAATAATTTTATTTCAAGCATCTAAAAGGATGTACTTACACCTAGTTTGAAGTTTGTAAACGTAATTTTCAAATTTGGGTAATTTTTCCATTGCAAGGTGTTTTTTGTCAGTTTTCTCAAACTTTAGGCCCGATGCGCTCTTCAGAGATATTTTTAGGAATTTTTTGATTATTTTTCCAGTTATCAGCATGCCAAGACGCAACTTTTGAGACCCCTATGTTTTTGAATTTCGAAAATTTGTTTTTTTCGACCCAGCCTACTGTAAATGTTCTTTTTAATGGTGTAAAATTTGATTTAAAATTTTGAAAATCAATATATTTTACAAAACAAAATAGAATTAAAAGTTCGATTTCTATCAAATGTACCACATTTAAAATTTTGAAAAAAATTCCAGTAATAGGTAATTTTATTCTAAACAATCTGGTAAATTTATAGAATGGGACAAAAATGGGATCAGTGCCAAAATCTGTTAAAACCAAAGTTCGATTTTTCTTAAATCCCCTTAAAAAGTTTTAAAACTATCTTTTTTTCATTAATTGGATGTGAATTGAGTTGTATTTAACTGCTGTTGACAATTAGGCCCCCTGCACAAACTAGGTGTAGCACGGGCTTCATATTTACATTATGTGCATTGTTACAATACAATGGCCTGAATTAATATACAGGTTGTAAATATGAAGCCCGTGCTACACCAAGTTTGTGCAGGGGCCCTAATTGTCAACAGCACTTGAATACAACTCAATTCGCATCCAATTAATGAAAAAAAGATAGTTTTAAAATTTTTTAAGGGGATATGAGAAAAATCGAACTTTGGTTTTAATAGATTTTGGCACTGATCCCATTTTTGTCCCATTCTATAAATTTACCAGATTATTTAGAATAAAATTACCTATTACTGGAATTTTTTTCAAAATTTTAAAAGTGGTACATTTGATAGAAATCGAACTTTTAATTCTATTTTGTTTTGTAAAATATATTGATTTTCAAAATTTCAAATCAAATTTTACACCATTAAAAAGAACATTTAAAATACTTTAAAATGACACCAACTTCATTTGTATAACCCAATTAGAAGATTCTCTAGAGCAATTTAAAGAACTAATGTTGGTCCATTTTTGGCCCATTTTGACCACTTTTGCACACCTGTAAATCCAGAACCAATTAATATTTTTTGATGAAAGTTGGTACTTTTCCGAGTTTCTATAAGTAGAACATATGTACCAAATTTCAAGAAAATCCGAGATGGTCATGCCAAAAAGTGTGTTGATTTGACGTGGAATGACCCATCAACGATACTTTTTTTCATGCCGAATTAATCGAAGGGAAATCCTCGGTCGGATGATAGGTGACACTCTAAAAACTAAAACCGCTGCTCTCGGAATCAAGTAAGTGCCGAAACAGTTAAAAATCCTACTTCTAATCGAAGTGTCGAAATCCCGTTTTTAACCTTCCTCAAAGAAAATCGATTTCTGTTCCGACACGTTCTTCTCCGGCTCTTAAAAAAAAGGAGCAGAGAAAAATACATGGAGAGATTTCTCGACTTTTGAAAAGAACAAAAACCGAAAAAAGGGGTGGCAGGAGAATCTCCCCTTACTAGGGAGGGAGTCACATCAAATATCCATTAAGCAATCCGTGGAAAAAAGAGCTACTTAAAAAGACATTTCAGCGAAATGTAGAACAATTTGAAACGGGCCAAACGTCGATTAACGCTTCATTAAAAAATGCAATTCGTTCAGAGAGATTAATTTACATTGTAAGCAAGTTATTAAGAGCGCTCATTCATTCATAGAGAGGGATGAATTAATTACGCATTTCACGCTACCGTGTATTGATCGCTCGTGTCTGAGGATACCCGCACGGAAGTTTTGGAGAGAGAAGTTGCCACAACCATATTTCTGTTAACCTTATAAATAAGGTGAGCGGAGATGGAATTCTTAGAGATAAACAAAACGTGAGATTTGTTAAAGAAGATATTGAGTAAAAGTTAAGAGCAGCTTTTCCCTAAAGTGGGCCCAGCACAGAAGGCAAATTTCTTGGGGGGAGACAAAATATAATTAATATAAAATAAAGATTCTTAAGTTTTTATCTTCAATATGTTCATAGAACACTTAATGAGTGTTTTTTTTTACCAATGGTCAAACTTAAACTTCAGGCCTTTCAATGAGAAATTATTTCATGGCTTTGTTAGATGAATACTCTATATTAGTTAAAAAGTTATTCAGATGGAGAATATGAAACAGGGGAAAATCGAATAGGGTAATAAGAGACATTTTTAAGTCTTAAAAAAATTACAATTATTTTAGAATATTTCAGTGAAAAATTCCCGTTTAAAGTTGATGCAACCAGCAAAATCATGCACTTTCAATTTCAACTATTTCGATTTATCTTGTTTTCACGATTAAATTATCTTGGAATTTTTAGTGAACTTTTTTAGGGGTTAAAAGGGCTTTATAGTTCAATTTTTCTTCATCAATTTAGGGTTGTAGATCATTCTTAAAAATGCCCCGTTTCTTATTACCAACAAAACTTTGGTAGTAAAAAACTCTACAGCGTCCCACAGTTTTAGAAAGCTTTCCCTTATTACATCAACTTAACAACTATTACATTATCTGATAAAAAAGAATATTCATAGATTTGGAACCGAATTAAATCGGTTTTAAACTTGACAGTATAATTTGACCCATGATAGTCATTACTTATAAGAATCACATTATATTTCGAGCGGAAATATTCCATAACCATAACTTAAAAATATTTTGTGGCGATCCAAACCCCAATAAATTAAAAATGTTTTCAAAATACAAAATGTATAAAAAAATAAATATAGGATATAAATTAAAATACTTTTAGTGCTCTTGGAGAAAAATATCCCGAAAAGGCATCACAGTTTTTTAGTGAAAATTTTTAAAGTAAGCCTTCAAACTTCTTTCAAAAAGTTATGAAGAAAGCAGAAAAACAGTGTCACCCCATTGTCTTATCTAATTTATTTACCCGCCCTCAAACTCTTTAAGTGGCAAGAAAGTTTGACGGCCATCGCACCTAATGAAGAACAAAAAATCCAGCCAACGCCAGTTATCGTCACTTTAATCAAATAGAACGTTCATTTTAATAAGCCATTTTAATTAGCTCGTTCCAGACAGAATTCTCAATAGAGCCTTCCCGCCATTTTTTATTATTCGCCTCCTCTTGTTCATTAGGGTGTAAAATTTCTTCGTCGAACACAATCGGGTTAAAAAGGATTTTTCTAGAAGCCTGATGAAATTCTTCCGTCGTATAATGCCGAGCGAGTGCACTTGGGTAGAAAAACGGAAAAAGTAGGGTTTCTTCGCCCTTTCGAACATTTTTTAAGAACCTGGAGCATTAAGTAGGCAGACATGGAGATTCGATGGTAAAAGCGAGATTCCGAGATACCATTTATAAGCTCTCAGACAAGGTAAAAGTGTGTGTGAAAAGTTCGTAGAATGTGACTGAAACTTTTGATTAAAAGGACTACTCGGGGATTACTGAACTTTCTCTTTTGACAAAACATTTGATGGGAATGAATCTTGGCGGTTCGCAGAATATATAAATTCGCTGAACTTGAATAAGTTCATTATTCTTTATTTCATCAGGGGCGTGGAAGTAGATTTACCCAGTATCATGCAAGTCCTAGGTGTAATTTTCATTCATATAATTATGGGTGGAAATGCATGAAATGAACATCATAAAATCAGATATAACTTTTAAGGATATTTAAATGAATAATTTAAACCTTGTTTTATCAAAATGTTTAGTTAAACATCGAGTTTTGTGTCAAAAAGGCATTCTCCCAGAAAATGTTTAAATATTAGGATGCACAAAAAGGTATTTTGACTAGGGGATCTTCAAGGGAGCTGAAGGTTCAATTTACAGCTGAATGACACTTCAATTTAGAGCTGAATGTTGTTCCAAAAAATTCGGGTTATTTCTTTCTAATAGTAATTCACGAACCACTTTCGAAGACCAAAATGACCGCTTTTGGTCTGTATAAAACCGATTAGAATATATTGCATATACAGGGTGGTCCTTAATTCATGGTACAAACTTCTAGGGGTGTTAGAGTACACCTAGACCAGACATGGGCAAACTTTTTAAGGGGAGGGCCAGATAAAATAAAAATTTTATCTAGGCGGGCCGGAAACAAAAAATTTTCATGAGTAATAATTTTTAAAGTTGATTTTTACATCACACACAACTTATGTTATATGCTACAATTGTAAAAAAAAAAAACTTGGAAAAAAGTTTAGAAGAGTATGAAGGCGCATGTGACTGATGAAACTGTGCTTCTAAAAGTTTTTCATAATCTGGTAGAAACTGGGATGAGCTGATTCGCAGTAGTGTAGCTAAATGATGGTCATATAAAAAACATTTTGTCCTATGTGTAATTGTAGGGGTTATTCAAAACCATGCCGCGGGCCGGATTGATTTGTCCGACGGGCCGCATTTGGCCCGCTGGCCGTACTTTGCCCATGACTGACCTAGACGAACAAGAATTGGTATAGGAAGGGGGGTCGCAGATACGCCGTTAAAGAGCTAGGACCTAATGTAGTGCGAGTGCGTTTCAAAAGGCCGTTTTTAGAAGGCCCGTGTGACGAAACAAATCATAATAAAATGAAAAACATTATTGCATGAGGCACAGGAATATCCGTACTACTTAAATCCTCAATGTGATAGAAATTGGACCACTTGCTAAACCGTGGGGTGAGTTTTAAAACGTGCAATATTCATCTTTTAGCCAAAGAATGGAGTTCTCTTACAATAGTGTAATGGTACTTAGAAAAATGATGATCGGGGAAGGAATTTTCAATGATCATACATTGATCATTGGAACTGTATGATCATTGAAAATTCCTTCCCCGATCATCATTTTTCTAAGTACAGTGGAAGCTCTTATAGCGTAATTAATCCGTACCGAGTTTTTTGTCGCTATAATATAAGAGCAAACTTTCGAGTGATACACTCGAGTGTAGAATATCACTCGTTTAAAAGCAATAAACTCGTTAAGCTAAACTATCAATTTTGATGCTTTTCGGGAAGGTGACTCGATTCCCTCAATGATGTATTTTTAGTATACTATAATTTATAAAGTCTGTAGGAAATCTCAACCTGAAAAGGATATCATTGGGATTTAGAACACAGTTCGAATCATCCAATTGATCTTTCCTCACTTTAAACAATTATTTCTTATTTTATGAAGTCTTGATACTTCCAATTTCATGTTATATTACCTTATTTTTTGCTTTTATTTTAATTTATATAAAGTTTAAGATCAATATTTTACAGAGTATAAATATTTGCTTTTTAAATTTTGATTTTGATATCAATTTATTGCATAGCTTAGCTTTCTTAGAAAGGTCTGATGCTTAACAAAATTTATTACATCAATTTCACCTGCAATTTGAAAAATTTATGTCTTAAATATAAGTCAAAAAATTGGAAATAAAAAAAGATAAATGAATACGCTAATAAATTTAAAGTCTAAAATCAACAAGGACATTAGGTAGCGAAAGGTTTCGTTTGGTATTGTAGCCGGTTACCCCGGGCGTAAGCAAGCGAGAAGAAGATGCGATCGTTACTTGGTGCTGTTTGTCATACTCTGATATTTGTTTATTGGCTAATTCTGGTGTGACGCACACAAACCGATCCAGAGAAGTATTCGATAAGCTGAATCGATTAGAATCTATATAGAATCGATATAGAGACTAATTTTTGGGTCTTTATAAGAGAGTATATTTATAAGAGCAGGTCGCTATAAGAGCTTCCACTGTACTATTAAGGGAACTCCATTCTTTGGTTAAAAGATGAATATTGCACGTTTTAAAACTCACCCCATGGTTTAGCAAGTGGTCCAATTTCTATCACATTGAGGATTTAAGTAGTACAGATATTCCTGTGCCTCATGCAATAATGTTTTTCATTTTATTATGATTTGTTTCGTCACACGGGCCTTCTAAAAACGACCTTTTGAAACGCACTCGCACTACATTAGGTCCTAGCTCTTTAACGGCGTATCTGCGACAGTGGCGGATCCAGAGGGGGGGCAACAGGCCTTTTGCCCTCCCCTTGGGATCTTGTACCTTTTTTTTAAATTACAGTAAAAAAAGGAAAAAAATGTAAGAGGGAAGAGAAGATTGAAAAGTCAAACACTAAATAGGAAGCATAAACATATAAGTTAGTATGGGAGGGCTCTGGCACTCATCTGACATTGAAAAGGTTAGTCTGAGAATTAAAACCCCCGTAGATAACCATTGGTCACATTCCACACCTTGCTTTACCTCTTGTCATGTACTGAAATTTATGGCTGTCTCAATTCCTGCTTGAAAGAGAGCAATCCACGGGAGGGGGGGGGGGCAAATTAAGAACCAAGAATCCTGAAATGGCCACAAGGCACAAGTATAGGGTGCGGGTGAGGAGGTCCTGCCCCCCCCCGAATTTCGGACTAGGTATATACAGAAATAAGTTAAAATCCTGCTTTGTAGTGTCAAATTTCAGAAAATTCTCAGATCCCCCTTTTGTATTTGGAACTTAAGTGTTCACAACTTTTTTACATTAAGTTCATCAAAATGCAAATCTTATCTAAAAATATGTATTCAAAATTCAGGCTAGAGGTACCAAAACTAGTTAAAAACCTGTTTTTAGCGTTAATTTGTTTTAAATCTTCTGGGGGAGAAGACTTGTGGGGGCAATCAACCATATTAGGCCCGGAAATCTTATGGAAGCATATGTATTATCGAGTTTAGGAATAATTTTAGGTCCTCTCCCTTCGTTGCAAATATTTAGCTTTGCACCTAATAATGAGCTAATTTTTTGGAGGATATTTGGGCTCTTCACGCGAAATAGATTTCTATTTACGCCACTCCCATCTAGAACAGAAGGGACCGCTCATCTTCATCTTTAGGATCTTTCTCGGAGGATGGGACCTTAATTAAAATCCCATTCCCCGATCCCATCTTAAATGTTCAAAAATGAGTCAAAGGACTTCTTTTTAAGGTAAAATTTCCAAAAAGTTTGCTGGGGGAGAACCCCCAGACCCCCTTCTTTCCCTGGGACATCATCCAAGTATTTTCAACTAGCTGTTACGACCCGGCAAAGCCGGGTCTTACAGCTAGGCTAGCCTTTTATGCGAGCTTCGCTCGTTACTACTTCAAGTTCCTATTAATTATACATTAAATAAGAAGTTTAACTTTAATAATTTATTATTGTTGAATTAGAAACCAACTTCCCTAAAAGTAACTTTTTAACCTTTATTAAGTAAACCAACTTTCTTGAAAGATATTTATTTAAAAGCTATTATATTATTTTAAAATTTTAATTACTTTTATTTATTTATTTTTCTGATTATTGCGAGATGGCATCGAGTCAGTGAGTGACGTGGGCTTTTATATTTTTCTGATGATTATGATTATTATTGCGAGATGGCATCATAGTGTGCGAGCGTTCCAGAATCAGTCAGTGAGTCAGTGAGTGACGTGGGCTTTTATATGAGAGATAATAAGTTCAAACTTTCAAAATTCTTCTGACGAACCCCCAACCTTCTTAAAATGTAGTTGCCCCCCCCTTAGGTCCAGGCTGGATCCGCCACTGATCTGCGACCCCCCTTCTTATACCAATTCTTGTTCGTCTAGGTGCACTCTAACACCCCTAGAAGTTTGTACCATGAATTAAGGACCACCCTGTATATTGGGGTAGGCGGATCCTCCCCCGGAATTTTTTTCGAATTTGAGTGTGATTAAAGCAGTTCTAAGCTATTTCTTGGGGATTCTCAGGGCACCCCTGTATTCTTCATTGGTCCTCATCTGAATATTCTCGATATACTCACACCAGTGCCGTATGAAGAATTTTTTGTGAGGATGAAAATTTTTTTGTTCCAAATATCCTTTAAAATATTGAGTAATCTTTATCGCAAGACCCATACCTAGAATTTTGTTGCTTTGTAAAATATTTTCAAAGTATCAATATTTTTTTACGATTTTAAAATAGTTGGATAAAAGAAATCAGAAGTAAAACTCATCCGTGTCTTTGGAGTTTAACAAGATAAAATGTGTAAATTTGCTTTCAAAAAATATTTTCATAGAAGAAGAGAATTTCTTAGTGTCAGCTGTTTATTTAATTTACTTTTTTATTTTAATTAGTCAAAATATAAAAAAAATTAATTAATTAATTAATTTTTTAATTATAAATTAAATAATTTATAAAATTCTTTTAACCCATTTCTTTAGCTTTATCACTTAATTAACATGGTATTAGGCAAGTCTTTAACTATATTTACTCATTTGTTCATTTTTACACAAAAAAAGATACATTTTTAAAAATTTAATTAATTTTTAATTTTTTTTTCAATTTTTCATAAAATATAAAGAAAATTTTAATAAAAAATAAATATAAAGCTATGATGTAATACTGAAATAACACTCCTATGAATACTTTATAAAGAAAATACTTTAATTACTTTTAAAACATATGTTTTACGACTTTGAAAGTTTTAACACCGCATTTTTTACTATAAGAATTTCCTAAATAGGCTAATTTCAGGAGTAAAATTATTTTTACGGGCATCAAAATATTTCTAATATGTTCCTAGATAAAACTATCAGTAAGCATTGCATTGTAAACAAAATCAATAAGTAAAATATATATTTTTTTGTTTTTTATTCCATAAAAATCAAATAAATACTGGTTGAAAAAACTAAAAAGAAAAGAAAAAATCAGTCCGAAGCTATAAAAGAGGAATAATTTTTATTATAAATAAATAAAGAAGGTTTTTTAGGTCTTTCCACCCAAAAATATTACCCCAGATAGCACGTAACCTTGCGGTTAGCCCTTTTTTTTCACTGTCATTGGGCTGCCTAAAAAGGGTTTGCCGAAAAGCCTTTAAGCAGTGCAAGAAAAGGGCTGTTCCGTGGCTGACCAAACAAGGTATACCGAAAAGCCCTACAGCAGCGCTTGACGCAGGGCTATGAAAGGGCTGTCCCCCCAACCCTGTTGAAGGGCTTTCAGGAAAGGGCTGTGACAGCCAAGCCAATTTAAGCCCACGTGACATACCACGTGACCCCAATAAGTCCATCCAAACTCCACATCAACATCGCCATTTTATTACCATTCCTGTGTGCAAGTTAAATTTTGTGTGTGAAGATATTTTCATTTCAAGAGCAAAAACAAGGTAAGTTTTAAATGTTCTTTTAGAGTTATGAAACATCTTCTTTTCATTTTGCCTTAAATTGTTAACTAGTTAAGTTTATCGTATATATTATTCAAAGTTGTGGATAATTGGAAAATTTCTGAATGCTATTAATTATGCTATGCTTTGTTATGATCCCATGTTCCAATATTAGTATTTCAAATATTAGTAGTTTCATTTTATTTCAAAAATAATATTAATAAAATTAAATTATAATTTGATTATACTACTAACGATAGTCTTTTTCATCAGAACATGTGAGAAAAAAAAAAGAACTCGCACTGAAATTAGGATGTTTTTATATTCTTCCTGAATGATTTTCCGTGGGAAAATTATTTTTGTTTTATGTTCTTAAACAAAACAATTTATTGTGTTTTCCTTTTTTAGAACAACAGCTTTCTGTTTCTTTATATTTTTCTTTTCAGAGTTCTGTTTACATATCTTCAAAGATACTAAAGAAACGTAAGTAATAAGAGATGCTGTCAGTGATTGGTTTATACAAGCCAAATTTAGGATTGCTCTAAGGTAATTTTATGTATGACTTCATTAAAAAATGTTCCACTTTCTTAAATTTTGGATTAAATGTATATGAAATGAATATCAGTTAATCTATAATCATCTCCTGTATCAGCTGTTTTCTATTATTAGGCCAAAAGTTCTATAATTTAGGGACCACTTAAAAACGTCCAACAGACCACAGGTTGAGAATCATTAATGTAATACACAAAATGTGGCTTGTTTTGAAGACAGCTAGAATGAGTTAATATAAATGGTGACTGTATATTTGATATCTGAGAAGGATTTTTTTCTCCAAAATGTTAATTTCTGGCACTCAAGAAAGATATTTTTACCGAATATTTATTTATTCATTGCTCAAATAGTTTAATATGTTGAAGATTTTCATGATATTTTTCCTCTTTTTTTCAGAGACAAAAGAATTTTCTGACAGAGATGGAAGTAACAAATTTTAAATTTTGTAATTATAGAACAGGTTAAATTCATCTTATATTGTGCAATATTTCTAATTAATATTTTATATAAATGTATTACTTCATTAATTTCTTTCTCACAGTTCTTTTGAGTATATAGTTCTTATTTGTCTGTTTCTTTTTTTACTTAAACAAATGTTTGCTAATTTAAAAGTTGATGGGGGATAATTTTCCCTCTCTTTTTAATGTCATTTTATTTATAAATGTGCAAATGAATTTCCATATAGTTCAATATTTCCCTTCATTTCATGAGTATTCTTAGTATGATTTGAGTCTATGAGTAGAACCAGTATTCTTTGATGGCTCCTTATGTAGGATATTCTTAATTATAAAATTTACTCATGTGGTATTTTAAGCAAGAACAATCTCTTGTCAATTTTAACTTTTAAAATATACTTCTACTGAAAATGTTTCTCTAACCCAGTTTTCTATAGAATAGCAAATACTGTTCTATAACTTTAGTTGGCAAAGTTCCTGCATGGTATGCAGTCTTAATATTCTAATTCAGTAAAATTTACTTTTTATGTGGCCATAATTTGAATTCTAACATTGAGAACCTTGAGTGTATTTCTAATTTAAATTTACCTGACCTCTGATCTATGTGGGATCCTGTTATTAGTATATTTTGTATATTTAACGGATTTTTTATGCTTATTTCTCTCTGTACTCTATGTTAATCCAGAAGCTATATTAGTCTAGTTTGTGTTATTGCCAGTGTAATACTTTTTCTTGCATTGTGTGTTAAAATAAAATTTTTGATAATATTCTGCGTATTTTTAACTAAAAAGTTTCTTATGGTTATGTCTTTCTCTGATCTATGGGGATTCTGAGTATATTTTGTTTATTTAAGGGAGTTTTATAATTAATTTTTACTTCTTCCTCAGAACCATGTTATCCCAAATAGCAGTACAATATTGTTTTCTTGCATTTTGTTTTAAAGAATTTCTAACAAAAATTCCCTCGGTATCTCCTTCACTGGGGGTGTGTCTCGTTTTCTCGAAATCCATATTCCCGAAGCCCACATTCCCGAACGCCACAAGACCGAACGGGACACTTTCCCGACAGGACTTTTTACCGAACGGGACACTTTCCCGACAGGACATTTTACCGAACGGGACACTTTCCCGACAGGACTTTTTACCGAACGGGACACTTTCCCGACAGGACTTTTTACCGAACGGGACATTTTACCGAACGGGACACTTTACCGAATGGGACACTTTACCGAACGGGACACTTTACCGAATGGGACACTTTACCGAACGGGACACTTTACCAAATGGGACATTTTACCGAACCGGACACTTTACCGAACGGGACTTTTTACCGACAACTCACTTTGGTCACTTATTTTTAAATATGGACTCTCGATTTAAGTTTCATCTTGCCCGACCTGGTCAGTTTCACTGGTCAAGATTCCTTTATGTCTAAAATTCATTACAAAACAAATGTTTGAGTTGCTAATTGATATTTCGTAATGTTTTGTAGTGTTGACATGTGTCTTTTGTTCCTGGTGACCATTGGTCAGTCCGGTTCACATAATGTAACTTCTTTGCTTTAGCACTGAAGTATGTCTTGTGGGGGCTCAAATCAAACGTTTTCGGACGTGAAATATTTTTGTGTTGTCCACTGGTCAAGATCTCTTAACCAGTGGTCAATCCCTTTTATTTTCGCTAAATGCTACTTTTTTTATCGTATCTTTCTGTCTCGTGGTTGTTTTGGGGGTCCCTGATCTTTGGAATCCCCATTTGACCACTGGTCAAGATGACTTAAATTCAATACAAAACAAATGTTGGAATTGCGAATTGATATTTTGTAATCTTTACAGTTTTGGACTGTGTCTTAGGTTGAAGCTGACCATTGGTCAGTCCGATGCACTTAATGGAACTTCTTTGCTTTAGCACTGAAGTTGGTCATGTGGGGGCTCAAACCAAACGTCTTGGGAAGTGTGACGTTTTTGTATTGTCCACTATCAAGATTGAAGAGTCTCGTTTGACCGAAACTCCTCATTCCCGAACGCCATTGAATGTAAAAGGTAGTTTGCCCGAACGAACTCAGATCACTAGTTGACCAGCTCATTTAAAATTTTAAATAAAAGTAAACAATGTTTCTAATCAGTAATTTGAATTTTCTGATAACTTTTATTATTTAATAAATATAAATTAATATTTTTTTGCCTTGAATTTCGTTGTAAATTTAAAATTTTTTGAAATAAAATTTATCAGTGAGGCAAAACGTCACCCTAAGATGGAGAAATAAAACCTATTTCAACAATGCAATCGGAGTTTTTGCCAAAAGATTACTTCCGGTTGACATCGTCCATAGCCCAAAACGCTTATTTCTCCATTTCTCTACTAGAGTGGATCCGTTTGAATCGTTGTAAACGAAAGCATACGTTCAAAAATAAATATATTACAATACGAAAAACTCGATATATCTGCATTTAAAAGTTGTGAAAACAGCGAAATAAATTCAAATAATTAATTTTCAATCTTTTTTCTCCTATTCAATATGATTTCCTTTAAAATTAAAATATTTATGGAATTTCTGAATTTTATTTTAATAGAGCATTTTCAATCACATGACTCGGACCTAACAACGGCCTTAGCAACAGAACAGTTTTTTGCCCTACAGAGGTTAACAGTTACAGAAAATGACTAGCCGTGGAATTCTTCTATTGGATCATTTGCAATCACGTGATCCCATTTCAAAAAACCGCCTTAGCAACAGATAAACAACGGCCTTAGCAACAGTTAAAAGCCCTACAGAAGGTACACAGTTAAAAGGAAATAACCGGTTGTGACGTCACCTGAAAACACTCTATAGAGCATTCGCACATGACGTCACTTGGAGGACAAAAACAACGTTGCTAAGGCTGTTGTTAGGGGCGGGAACTAGAAGCATCCAATAGAAGCATTCGCACATGATGTCACTGGTGGGCAAAAACAACGTTGCTAAGGCCGTTGTTAGGCCGAGTCATGTGATTGAAAATAGAGCATTTTCAATCACATGACTCTGCCTAACAACGGCCTTAGCAACGTTGTTTTATTCCTCCAGTGACATCATGTGCGAATACTGCTATTGGATACTTCTATGTCCCGCCCCTAACAACAGCCTTAGCAACGTTGATTTTGTCCTCCAAGTGACGTCATGTGCGAATGCTCTATGCTCTATGGAGGAAGATTAAAAAAAAACATTGGTCCAAATGAGACGGTTCACTAGGATCTCAGTTTACTAGATATTTTTTTTTGTTTCAAATTTGTTACTTTGTTCACTAGACTCATTTAATTTACTATAACTCCGGGAAAAGGAAATTTATCGAGATAGGAAATATTACCAGGAACATCAGGAAAGGAAAATAACGGAAACACTGGAATATGAAAAAAAAGAAGAGAGAAATACAGGTACTATAAGATTGGTTATAGGTATATTCTGCTTATATAAGATAAACTTTAAAACATTAATTTACCACTCCACCCGGGCAAGGCCGGGTATATCTGCTAGTTTAAAATAAAGCAGTGAGCAGTGAACTCTCTTGCTTCCTAGTTTGTTAAGAATTTAATTACAATTAAAATATTTGTAAATTGCAAATAACATTAAAGTTTAATTTTAATTAAATATATAGGATAATTCTATAATAAAATATGATCCATTGTAACTATTTTTATTAAAATTTATGCTTATTTTTGTGTATCAAAAAATTAAAAATACGATATCAATGGTCTGACCAATGGTCAGCTTAAACCTAAGACACAGTCCAAAACTGTAAAGATTACAAAATGGACGGTTAACCGATGTAAACAACAACAAACAGTCCGACATTTTTAACTCTAGTAATAGTTCCGGTGTATCCCTCCGCTTATGTTTTCTATGGGAAAAAGGCGTAAACAGGCTCATTTCCTCAAACAATTTTTGATTAAAGTACAGTTTTAAATGTTTTCCAAATAGTATCATCCATAGGATAATGATGAGCTTAGTAATTTCGTTCAGCTTTCTATCCATCAACTTAATCACAAAAAATATTATTAGATTAACTTTAATACGAATGGGTTGCTAGATTTTACGATTATCGCTCAATTTGGCGGTATTTACGTTTTGTTTCTGTAGTTTCGTTACACGAGTTTTTTGGTTATTTAGTTGATATCTTGATTATTTAACTTGAAATATATGCTCATAGATGTAAAATATCTAGTAAATATCTTAGTATATATCCAAAAAATAAGTTTTTACATATGTAAATAATAAACACTGGCGCACATTGGCGGTTGCTGGCGCTCTGAAAAGATGCCAAAGTGTAACCCGGAAGTGCTTAAAGACTCATTTTCACTACCGCCCTCTATACTGAGTTTGATGGCTGCTAACCATCCATATCAATTCGCAACTCCAACATTTGTTTTGTATTGAATTTAAGTCATCTTGACCAGTGGTCAAATGGGGATTCCAAAGATCAGGGACCCCCAAAACAAACACGAGACAGAAAGATAAGATCAGAAAAGTAGCATTTAGCGGAAAAAAAGGGATTGACCACTGGTTAAGAGATCTTGACCAGTGGACAACACAAAAATATTTCACGTCCGAAGACGTTTGGTTTGAGCCCCCACAAGACATACTTCAGTGCTAAAGCAAAGAAGTTACATTATGTGAACCGGACTGACCAATGGTCACCAGGAACAAAAGACCAATGTCAACACTACAAAAGATTACGAAATATCAATTAGCAACTCAAACATTTGTTTTGTAATGAATTTTAGACATAAAGGAATCTTGACCAGTGAAACTGACCAGGTCGGGCAAGATGAAACTTAAATCGAGAGTCCATATTTAAAAATTAGTGACCAAAGTGAGTTGTCGGTAAAAAGGCCCGTTTGGGAAAGTGTCCGGTTCGGTGAAATGTCCTGTCGGTAAAGTGTCCCATTCGGTAAAGTGTCCCGTTCGGTAAAATGTCCTGTCGGTAAAGTGTCCCGTTCGGTAAAAAGTCCTGTCGGGAAAGTGTCCCGTTCGGTAAAAAGTCCTGTCGGGAAAGTGTCCCGTTCGGTAAAAAGTCCTGTCGGGAAAGTGTCCCGTTCGGTAAAAAGTCTTGTCGGGAAAGTGTCCCGTTCGGTAAAAAGTCCTGTCGGGAAAGTGTCCCGTTCGGTAAAAAGTCCTGTCGGGAAAGTGTCCCGTTCGGTCTTGTGGCGTTCGGGATTGTGGGCTTCGGGAATATGGATTTCGGGAATACGGGCGCGACCCCTTCACTGGTTGTTTGGAAAACTTCTTAACTTTTATAAAGAAGTTTAAAAATGTAAAATATTTAAAGTTTTTTTATACCATAAAATGTATCAATTAAATATTCAAAAAGAAGTTATTTAATGAGAGCAAAGTATTTAATATTAGATTAGTAAAATGTAGGGATAAATTATTACCAGAGTTAAAGGTTAAGTATTGCATTTTGTATTTTTTAGTTTCTTTGTTGAATTATGTGATACAAAATTATTCCTGAAAATATGTACCACTGTATATATATATATATAGTGCAATATTCCGGGGAAAATTTTGTGTCATCACATAATTAAAAAAAACTCAGGAAAAATATGAAATTTCAATATTAAACCTAGAACTATGGAGAAAATTCGGAATACCCTAAACAAACCTAATTTATAACACTATATTAAGTTTTAAATAAAGTTTAATAGCCAATTTAAAAGACCTAGACGTGACGACGTTGTCGCAGGGCTTTCATTCCAGCCCTGTCGCAGGGCTTTCGTTCCAGCCCTTCGCAGGGCTTTCATTCCAGCCCTGCCAAAGCCCTACAAAGCGTCAACTAGCAGAGGTCTGTTTTACCCTGTCACAGGGTACACAGGGCTGTCGTGACAACCCTGCGACAGCCTTACACGGGATTACGCCGCAAGGCTACGGCAGGGCTGTAACAGCCCTACATTGCTATCTGGGACTATTTTCACAAGAATTAAAAAACTTTGAAATATACCGATCTCGTTCATTTTTTACCCTAATCTGCCCATGGTAGCAAATGTGCTACCAAACAGAAATCCACAAAATTTTAACAAATTCAAAAAAAATTTTGGCATTTTTATTTTATTTGGACCCAAACTACGTGAATAAGACAAAAAAAAAATATTTTTTTTTCCATAGTTATTTCTGGTAGTGGGCATTAGAGGATAAGGTCATTTTTTAAAACCTTAATATTGGTACAATAAATAATTAATTATATGAAATTAGTCACACTTCTCAATCAGCTAGCCATCAGTAAGAAAATTTGATATAAACAATATTTACAGGGTGTCCCAAAAAAGACTGACGCATTTTAAAAATCAATAACTCAAAAACTAAAAAAGATAAAAATGTGCGGTTTCTTGCCCCCTACTTGTTAGGCCAAAGAATTTTCATCCCAGAATTTTCGATTTTAGTTCCAAAATTTTAACTAGATGGCAGCACAAGAATTTTTTGAGGGATTTAGGGAAAAGGTATCGGAATAATCCCTGTTACTTAACTTGTGATAGGAAAACCAAAGTTTGATTAAAAATCGATTCACAGAATCGAATGTTGTTCGATCCTGAAAGAATCTTATTCGATTTTCGGAAGATTTAAGATTCGATCTAAGGAAAATATTAAGATTTGGGTTACGCTTTGAATCAGTTTGACAACTAAACCAAACTGTGGTCCTCCCCTTAAGACGGGTCTCTCATTTCAGCCAATATTTTTCAAATTACTGAATTTGATTTTGTTAAATACGCATTAATTTTTTCTAAATAGGTGAAATCCAAATAACTTCTTTAAACATTTATTGAGGGAATGAGAAGTTTAGATTATTGATGATCTTTAGAAGAACAGTATATGGTAGTTTATGCTGCGATGCACATAACAGCACTGAGCTATAAACAAACTGGAGTGACAACTGAGCGTGCCGAAACCGCATCACACCTTATCGAAGTTTGTGTCTATGCGGAAAAGATTTCCATCTTCTTTTAGTTTTCCCCATCTGTTGGCACAATTGTATGCACAGCATGATCGGACCATTCTAAATGTTGCTCAAAATATTTTTAAAAAAGGGGGTTTTCTAGAAATAGTTCAACTCACACAATATTAGTCAATGGAGAAATTCGTTTGTTTTGCCCGGTTCGCTCAAGCGAACCGGGCAATTGTGACCATCCGCGCCGGCACGTTCGGTCGCATGTTATATCATCAGAGGTTGTCACTCCAGTTTGTTTATAGCTCAGTGCATAACAGAGGTGATGATTACCGGGTTTTCTATTAAACTTGCAAGTTTCTATGGCGGATGTTGGTCAGATAGCGTTGGGTGGGAAAATGGGTCTAGTGGGGTAAAATAGGGGTCTAGGGATTTTAGCAGTTTATATTTATAAAATTTAATGTTTTTGGCATGCTTATTTTTATTGAGACTCAAGTAAAATCAGCATGCCAAAAAAACATTAAATTTTATAAATATTAGCTGCGTTCACAACAGCCATTCTACCGGACGAAAGGCAGAGAAAACCGGTTCTTCTTCCACCGCTCTCCCTACGCAGGGAATAAATCACTTGACTATCAGTTGGAAATTCTCTCCTGGGCAATAGCAGTAGGAAATGTTTTAATTGGATCAACTGTCGTAGACAGCGCTCTCGCTAGCTTCCCGCATATCTACGAGCTCGCTTACACACGTGATTCTTTCTACTGGTAGGACGAGTGCTCTTGTGAATGGGCTATTAAATTTCCTCACGGCTGGTTTTCGGAGATCCCTTTTCCCCTACTTCTTCCCAGATAGCAATGTAGGGCTGTTACAGCCCTGCCGTAGCCCTGCGGCGTAATCACGTGTAAGGCTGTCGCAGGGTTGTCACGACAGCCCTGTTTACCCTGTGACAGGGTAAAACCGACCTCTGCTAGTTGACGCTTTGTAGGGCTTTGGCAGGGCTGGAATGAAAGCCCTGCGAAGGGCTGGAACGAAAGCCCTGCGACAGGGCTGGAATGAAAGCCCTGCGACAACGTCGTCACGTCTAGGTCTTTTAAATTGGCTATTAAACTTTATTTAAAACTTAATATAGTGTTATAAATTAGGTTTGTTGGAGGGTATTCCGAATTTTCTCCATAGTTCTAGGTTTAATATTGCATTTCATATTTTTCCTGAGTTTTTTGAATTATGTGATGACACAAAATTTTCCCCGAAATATTGCACTATATATATACAGTGGTACATATTTTCAGGAATAATTTTGTATCACATAATTCAACAAAGAAAATAAAAAATACAAAATGCAATTCTTAACCTTTAACTCTGGTAATAATTTATCTATACAATTTACTAATCTAATATTAAGTACTTTGCTCTCATTAAATAACTTCTTTTTGAATATTTAATTGATACATTTTATGGTATAAAAAAACTTTAAATATTCTACATTTTTAAACTTCTTTGTAAAAGTTAAGAAGTTTTCCAAACAACCATTGAAGGAGATACCGAGGGAATTTCTGTTAGCAATTCTTTAAAACAAAATGCAAGAAAACAATACTGCTGTACTGCTATTTGGGATAACATGGTTCTGAGGAAGAAGTAAAAATTAATTATAAAACTCCCTTAAATAAACAAAATATACTCAGAATCCCCATAGATCAGAGAAAGACATAAACATAAGAAAATTTTTAATTAAAAATACGCAGAATATTATCAAGAATTTTATTTTAACACACAATGCTAGAAAAAGTATTACACTGACAATAACACAAACTAGACTAATATAGCTTCTGGATTAACATAGAGTACAGAGAGAAATAAGCATAAAAAATCCGTTAAATATACAAAATATACTAATAACAGGATCCGGACAGAGGTCCAGGACAGAGGTCAGGTAAATTTAAATTAGAAATACACTCAAGGTTCTCATTCTTAGAATTCAAATTATGGCCACATAAAAAGTAATTTTTACTGAATTAGAATGTTAAGACTGCATACCATGCAGGAACTTTGCCAACTAAAGTTATAGAACAGTATTTGCTATTCCATAAAAAACTGGGTTAGAGAAACATTTTCAGTAGAAGTATATTTTAAAAGTTAAAATTGACAAGAGATTGTTCTTGCTTAAAATACCACATGAGTAAATTTTATAATTAAGAATATCCTACATAAGGAGCCATCAAAGCATACTGGTTCTACTCATAGACTCAAATCATACTAAGGATACTCATGAAATGAAGGGAAATATTGAACTACATGGAAGTTCATTTGCACATTTATAAATAAAATGACATTAAAAAGAGAGGGAAAATTATCCCCCATCAACTTTTAACTTAGCAAATATTTGTTTTATTATATTTTTAATATTTTTTTTTCATTAATGAAAAAAAATACTATTGCTATATGAAACACAATTAAAAGTATGATAATTAGGATGCCTTGGCTAAAGGTTTAACATAAACCTTTGCGAAAAATTCAAAGAGTGAAAATACTCCTGGCCAGTTTTTTAAAGAGTATTTCCAGTATTTAAAGAGTAAGAAAAAATTAAAATTATACACTTCGGAGATTTTCATTCCTTACAAGTGCCTTTTGAATCTATTTAAATAATACATATAAAGAAGAAGAAACACAAGGAAAAAAATTACAAGATACATCATACAAAACAATTAATACAAGAAAATAAAATATAAAATAGATAATTACAATTATCAGGACTGGCAAAGGTGTCGATTGCAATATAAAAACTTCTTTGTAACTATTGAAAAAGATAGCGAGGTAATTTTTGTTAGCAATTCTTTAAAACAAAATACAAGAAAACAATATTGTACTGCTATTTGGGATAACATGTTCTAAGGAAGAAGTAAATATTAATTATAAAACTCCCTTAAATAAACAAAATATACTCAGAATCCCCATAGACATAAACATAAGAAAATTTTTAATTAAAAATACGCAGAATTTATCAAGAATTTTATTTTAACACACAAAAAATTAAAATTAGTTTAAAATTTATGGTTTCCATCTTTTTCCAAAATTCTCTTGTCTCTGAAAAAAAGAGGAAACATATAATGAAAATCATTCAGTATGAGACTATTTCAGCAGTGTATAAATAAATATTCGGTAAAAATATCTTGCTTGTGTGTATCTTGAGTAAAAAATAAGGGTTTGTAAGAGCATAATTTGTTTGAATTACTGTATAACATACTGATATTAACAATAGTAACTACAATTGAACAGTGTGCAGTGACACTTAAAGGAAATATGGAAAGAAAATTTTTCAAAACTACAAAAGAACCTTTAAAATATACCTTATTTGGCTGGTAAATTAATCCAATAAGCGCGTTTAATATAGCCGTATAAACAGACTTCTGAAAAATAAAATAATATTACTTTTTGCTTTAGATAAAACCTATAAATAGAAAACCTTTTTCTTCCCGAAATGGTTTAATTCTTTCAAGAAAAATTGAAAAATTTATTTAAAAATACTGATTTCAGAATTTTAAGAAAGATTAGAAATTTTGTATTTGATGTTCTTAAAAATAAAGTTTTAAAAGTCATTTAAAAATGTACAATAAACATTCCCCCCAAAGAAGTTTGATTCCACTCAGAAAAAATGAAAGTTCTTAACTAAAAATGTTTACAGAAATTAATCATATTACATTACAATGTTTTATTCTTTAGATATTTTTTATGTTTACCATCACACATGAAAACATAACGCCGTTCTGCAAAAGTAAAATTTTAATGTATTTTTTTTCTTATCCAAATAGGTTTACTTCCATTTGAAAAAAAAATAAATTAATAGAAAGTTTAATAAATATAGTTTCATATATAATAAGCTGATGTACAAGAAGTTGTTTTGTTTAAAAGAATATAAAACAAAAATAATTTTCCCAATTGATTAAATTTAAACAAAATAATTTTCCCATTCCGATTTCAGTGTGAATTCTTTTTTTTTCTCTCACATGTTCTGATGAAAAATACTATCTTTAGTACTACAAGCAAATTATAATCTAATTTTATTAATATTATTTTTGAAATAAAATCAAACTACTAATATTTGAAATAATTGGAACATTGAATCATAACAGATTACAGACCAAGTTAACAAGAAAACACAAAAATATATTAAACAGAAGACATGAGAAGAAGTAGGCATAATATATATTAGTTTCAATGACTATAGAAACAAATAAAATTTTGTAAAATAATTTCGGTTACACATATCAAAGTTGTATATTATTTAAATGCATTTTTCATGAAATGTAAAATAAGCCTCGATATTTTTCTCAAAGCGATTTGGATAATGGCCAATTTGGATAGTTAAGAATTCTCATAATTGCTATTCTAATGGATTTTTTACATCTGATGGAAGTTTAAGAATTGAGAAAATTAGTGCAAAGTTATTTAGATCTACAGTTCTTTTCGCGAATTTTAAATAAATAATTTATGATCCAATTTACTTTAATGAGCTTTACTTATTAGTGAAGCTTGGACAATTTAAACCGATAAAACAATCTAAAAAATTTTGAATTCGAAGAGGCAACATTCATTCAGAAAACCTTCCACTTATCCACGACTTTGAATAATATATACGTTAAACTTAACAAGTTACACAATTTAATGCAAAATGAAAAGAAGATGTTTCATAACTCTAAAAAAACATTTAAAACTTACCTTGCTTTTGCTCTTGAAATGAAAATATCTTCACACACAAAATTTATACTTGCTCTCAGGAATGGTAATTAAATGGCGGATGTTGATGTGGAGTTTGGATGGACTTATCGGGGTCACGTGGTATGTCACGTGGGCTTAAATTGGCTTGGCTGTCACAGCCCTTTCCTGAAAGCCCTTCAACAGGGTTGGGGGGACAGCCCTTTCATAGCCCTGCGTCAAGCGCTGCTGTAGGGCTTTTCGGTAGACCTTGTTTGGTCAGCCACGGAACAGCCCTTTTCTTGCACTGCTTAAAGGCTTTTCGGCAAACCCTTTTTAGGCAGCCCAATGACAGTGAAAAAAAAGGGCTAACCGCAAGGTTACGTGCTATCTGGGTTTAGCCGTTTAGCTCTTTCTCCGGTTGAACAGGTTGGCTGTTGTGAACGCGGCTATAAACTGTTAAAATCATAGACCTTAGAGAGAGAAATAGACGGAGCAGGGCATACCCGAGAAACCGGTTTGTTTTGTTCGAACATCGTGCTCCTGTGAGTCACGTGATTGTGGGCTTCATTCTCCCCTCTCCCATAGGGAAGCAATGGTGAACAAGTGCGTTGCTTATAATTGTTCGGTTAAAGCCGGCCAAGGATATTATGATGGAAATTCAATTTTTTAAAAATAACTTGTGCTTAAAAACAATAGTTCTATCGCGCCAAAAAAATTTCTTCATTGGGTTTAAAAGTATATATGTTTTGCAACTGTCACACCTTGCCAGTCCTATCATTTCCTATTACCTGTAAGATAGTTTTTTTATTTATTTGATATTAATTTTTATTTTTTAATTGAATTTCTTTTATTTTAAAAATTATGTTATGATTACTAGTAACTAAATATTAATATTATTATTAAGTTCCTTAAGATGTGTGTGATTCTTCACTTCATATTAATAAATTTATTTATTATTTTCTTTTCCTGTAAACCTTTTCTACTATTGAAAAATCGTACCAACTGGGCAATTTCTGCATTTTTATTTTATATTATTTTCCAAGAGAGGAATAGATATATGTGCAAAAATAATTTTTATTTGCAATACCTACTTACTTTTTAATTTAATTTCAAAGTTTGACTTTTAAAAAGGTTATGAAAGCAGCATGTGATGTCATTCAATCTGAAACATTGGTTTTAAACAATGGTTTAGGATTCAAAAGGATTATTGATTTTTACCTTATAAGTAAGGCCAAAACAGATGTGACGTCATGTAATCCAAAACAATGTTCTTAAGATTCAAAGTGATTGTCGATTTTTATTTTAAAATATTGAATTGACTAATTTTTAAAGAATTTTCCGTATTGGTTTTTGAATTTAGAACCTTTTTACTGGAAAAATGTGGGACTCCTCATTGACTGAATGATAAAAATTATATTGTGAAATATTGTTAAACAAAGAGCATTTCTCTGATCAGTATGACCAAATTATGTTGCTTTTCCAATCTTGTGTTGTAAATGTTAATTTGTATTTTTGAATAAAATTTTTTCCATTAATTTTTTTTTCATTGTCTTGAATCTATATATATATATTTTAAGTTGTTTTAATTGTTAATCAAAGATGAGGGCCCAATGATCCTTGGTGCTTTTTAATAAAATAAAAAAATTCTCGACTGAATGTAAATAATTTCCTCTTTTGAAAGTATAACAAATTGATTTTAAGAATATTTCATTGATTTTTAATTCATTTGAAAAAGTTTGTGTTTATTGGGGAAGCATTTTAAAGGTTAAAAAGAAGTACTTTTAGTTGGGTAGTCTGCTCAAAAGATAGTTCGTAAATGTCAACCACTTACATCATTCATATTTTTTTTAAATATGCAGTAATGAATGGATTTGATTATTATAGAATCAACAATAAAAATAAGGAAGTATCTCTTTCACAGTCTTAGTGACTTTTCAAAATTAAATGTAACAAAATTGTGCTTTTTGATTTGTATTCTTAACTTCCAGTTAGTTTTTTTATTTCAATTATGGTTTAGAAGTATTTTCATTTCTAAATTTTTACTTAAAAGAATGTAAGAATATCAACAAAAAGTCTTGATCAAATTGGGATTTGTCGCATATTCTCCGGCTTGTGTATTTTATCTTAAAAATTGTGTTTTAAAGCGGTTCTTACCGAAATACATCGTAAAGTAAAATATGCAAGTGCTATCGCGCATGCGCGCATCGGCCCCGCACCCGCAAAAGAGCGCAAAAACAACGTCAGAGGTCACGTGATTGTGGCCGCTCGGCTTGACATGTTCGAACACCGGTTTTCCCCACTCGTTCCGTCTATATCCCTCTAAGGTCGATGGTTAAAATAGCTAGACCTATTTTACCCCACTAGACCCATTTTTCCCCACCCCAACCTACTCATAATCGATAGAGATGTGGGTACATTACATATGCGAGTAGTGATGGGTGGGGTAAAATAAACATATGGGGTTAAACAGACTATATGAAATTTATTATTTTTTGACATCGTGATTCTTCTTGAGCCCAATAGAAAAATCAGCATTCCAAAATAAATAATATATATATATATATATATATTCTGTTTAACCCCGAAAGATCATTTTTCAGCCAACCAACCCTATTTTCACTAAAATAATAGTTTAAAGAAATTCCGCACTTCCACTGAAATTCTTGCCAAATTCATCCACTTATTTAATTCCGAAAATAAATGTTGTTTAAATTTAGTGTAATATAGTCTGATCGGGGCTCTTTCTCAAACACCAAGTCAAATTTAATATCTCTTCTATAAAAAGTTATCTCAAAGATTTTAAAACTTTGATTTCCCTTTAAAATATTTTACATAGCCATCCTCTGAAAAAAAAGCAGTAAAAAACGCTTCATATAGAAATTTAAAATAAAAAAAGTTTCCGGTTAAATGTGTATAACCCACTAGATTAAACAATTAATGGCACAGCCTTTGTCAGAAATCATGTTCTAATTTTCCATGATATTCCTTAAAAATAATTTCCAATTAGAACTCAAAGTTCGATTTCCCAAAGATTTTCTTATTTAGAATTAAATCCTAACAATATCTCCTCTGTGCCATAAAAGATCAATCAAACAACCAACTAGCTAAAGCATTTCAATCTAATTCGATTCTGAAATCGATTCTATCTCTCAACTTCGATTTTCCTACCACAAGGCAATAGCAGGGATTCCGCTGACAGTTTATAACCTAAATTTCGGGAAAACTTCTCGTGCTGCCATCTACAAATGTATTTTGGAACTAAAATTTTGAAATTTTGGGTACGAAAATTCTTTGCCCCCCTGAGTAGGATGCAAGAAACCACATATTTTTATTTTTTTTAGTTTTCGAGTTATTGATTTTTAAAATGCGTCAGTCTTTTTTGGGACACCCTGTAATAACACACATGAAGTATTTAGCAAAAGTAAAAAATTTAAAATAAACTGTCAAAAAGACTGAAATAGCTTGCTTTGTAAAATATTTTCAAAGTATATCAATATTTTTTTACAATTTAAAATAGTTGGATAAAAGAAATCATAAAAATTATTTCTTATTTCCAGATTTAAAAAAAATATCAGTTTGATATGTTTTTCAATGAATATTTTTAACAATAACTATACTTAATTTACTTACAAAGATATTGCATAAGTGTTTAGAAAATTCGCTAAAAAGGGTGTAAGAAATGCTTCAATTATAAAAAAAATATTTTTACAAACCTTTCCAGTAGTGCAAGGAATAACATACTGAAGTTTCATGATAATTGGATTATTATTACGGGCACTAGAATGCAAAAACTTAATAAGGTAGTAAATATATTTCAAACCCCCGGTGACAATATAGAAAAATCATGAAATTATTTTCTTTGAAATATTCTTAAAAAGATATTAGTATCAATATTAGTGACTTCGTAATATCCATTTAAATAACAAAATAGCGAAGATTTGACTATTTGAGGTCATTTGGGATACCGATAAATCCAAAATGGTGAAAAAGCTCCAAGCATTCCTGTGGGTCAAAAAATAATTTTGAAAAACACCTTCTTAGCACGTGTATACACCGTTAGACCTTGCTTTAGCCCCAGTATGTGCGATGATGAAATATAATGACTTGATGAGTGGAAAAAGCTATTTTAATATTTATTATAGAGCAGTGGTTCCCGAAGAGGGTGCTGCCAGGGTGTGCCACGAAGAGAGAATAGGATATAGCGGATATGGGGCCGTTCAAATATTGCGTAAGCAAGTTTTTGGTCATTTTTGACCCCCCCCTTGCTTGTGAGCAAAAATAAGCAAACCGCAATTAATTACGCTCTTAATTACGTAAGAAAACTGCCCGACCCCCCCTTTTTTTTCTTTTCTTGTACCAAATCTTTAGTAATGCTTAGATTTCTGAAATTCATTGTTCCCTGAAACTTTCCTTGTAAAAAATACTTAAAATTTTTTCCTATTTTATTTCAGTTTTTTTTTCTTTTGAAATTTATTTTTGGTTGAATTTTGAAATTATTTATGCAAGAAACAAGAGATTTTCGAAAATGCAGTTTTTGTAACATCTTACGTATAAGCATCACTTAAACTCCCCCTCCCCTCCACGTCGTCAAGTGTGAGTGTGACTGACGTCTTGTGCGAATGCTCTATAGAGATGTATCACATGCCTATACAACAAAATTTAATTCTTTTTTAAATTGGTTTAGTTCTTTCTAGCCCCAAAATGGAAACTGAACGAAATTTTAATTTTGTTAATAAATTGAAAATAAAAGCGTTTTTTCGACTCACCCTAATGAACCACAGGAAATATCCTAACAGAGGGTCCACGAGGCTGTTTTCAAATGCGTTACTGATGTGACGACGCCACACTAGATTCTGGAACGTATGCCGGCCGCTTAAATCTCTCGCCAAATTAGAACTCAGCGCATGCGCAAAAAGGTGTTTTTCGATCTCCCATAGGCAGCCGGCGAACAATTCAGACTGGATCCAGACGCTAGTGAGTTTAGTGCGATCCCAGCGCCACAATTCTCCCAACCTGTAACAAGATGTCATGATTTTCGATTTCCATTATGGCCTATGGCCGTGGACTCTCTGTTTAGTACTCTGTGTACTGTCGTACCGCGAGGAGAAGAGCTTTGAACAGGGTTGCCGTGAGTAGACGAGTCCAAAAGAAGAGGGAAGCTCGTATGAATTGAACGGCAATATTTGGGTTTTTAAGCGCACATTTGGCGAATGAGAAAACGCGTTTCGCGAATAAAAATAAGATAATCATTATTTTATTAAATTACATTAAAATATAGATTATCTTTGAAATTTCTCGTTAATAAAAATCGAAAATACCTTTAGGCATGAAAATTTTTTGTACGTTTAGTATGCTTTAATATTGCTCTTTTGAGTGAATTAGTTATAATTAGTTTTTTTATAAAATAGCTCAGATCACTTAAATTAATAATTTTATAATTTACCACACCATATAATTTTATAATCACCATACTTGAAATTTAAATGAGGCGTTAGAAACTTGTAAAGAGACAAAATATGGAAATATTTATTAATTTTTAAAAAATATTTTATAACATTTAAATACAATCTAATGTAATTCATTGTCACTAGAACTGCAGTCACTGTCAGTGTTTGACAAAGATTCTGAATCGCTGTCCGACAAATTAATCACTAATTCGTCTACAATATCTTCGATCAACCCATCTTTTTCCAATAATCGCTTTCTATATTTTGTACAGTCAGCCGCAACAAAGACGTTACAGAGACGATTGTGAACGATCGGATGCAGTGGCGGATCTAGAACATGAGCAAGGGGGGGGCTAACTTAATCTGATTGAGGATGATAATGAAGTAACAAGCCGTGCTTTTTACAATATTCGTTAATGTCTTAAATATTGAGGGCAGTGTTGAATGTAAATGACTAGTATTGTTAAATATAACTAATTAATTAGAAAATTAAATTAGTTAATCATTAAATATATCAAAATATTAATAAGGGTGTGTCAACCGGGAGGGGGTTTTTTACGATGAATTGAGTCAAATATTTTTTTTCCAAGAATATAGATCAAATGTGAATTTTCGTGCACTTAATTTCAATGTTTAGCGAATAATACATCCATCCCGAGGCATAAAGGGGGCTTGGGGGAACCTCCCCCAAGAAATTTTTTGAAAATTTGACCCTAAAAGTTGTGTTTTGACTCATTTTTGGTCATTTGGGACCCTTTGAATGTCACACGAAAAAGATGATTTCTTGTACTCGTTTTCAAAGGAAAAAAACTGTAAGATATAAGAATTTCATGGGGGTGGTTTGAACCCCCTAACCCCGTCTCTATTTTCACAGAGTAAATGTTTTGTAAGAGACTTAGCGCAGTAGACACTTTTAAAAGTGAATCTTATAAAAACCAGGGAGTTAAAGATCTTACAGAGGGGCTAAAGCTCATAACCTTTAAGTTGTGAAACAAATCTATAAAAATGTAAGGGGCTAAGTATTTTGGAGGTTATGCTTTGTAAGGCTTAGAAAGCTCATTGGAATCTACAAGTTCTGAATCGCATTTATATTAAAGTGCTGAAAGCTAAAGACCTTGGAGGGGGCTAACGCTTTTAGGCTAAAGCTCATTAAATTGCGAACTAAATACTATAAAACATCGCAAGGAGGCTAATTCTTTATGGGGGCTAAAACTCATTGGCCCCTTTAAATTGTGAATTGAATCTACACAAACTCAGGGCTAAAAGCCTTGTAGGAGCTAAAGATCATGGAAGGATTCATAAGGGTTAAAGCTCATTAAATAGTGAACCAAATATATATTTAAAAACGCAAGAGGGCTAAAAGCTTTGTAAAGGCTATTAAAGAGCATGGAGGGGGCTAATGTTTCATAGGGCTAAAGCTTGTTAAGCTCATTAATTTGTATACAAACAAAAAAACGCTAGGAGGCTAATGCTTTTAGGGGCTAAGCTCATTGGGCCCTTTAAATTACGAATCAAACCTTCAAACATGCAGGGGGCTAATAATTTGTAAGGGCTAAAACCTCTAGAAATCTTTAAATAGTAAATGGAGTTTATAAAAATGCAGGGGGCTAAAGATCTTGGAAGGGGCTTAATGCTTTGTAGACCCTTTGAATTGTGAAAAAGGCTACAAAAAACTGAAAAAAAGTTAAAAATTTTGAAAATTTAAACAAAATTTTCTAAAGACTTAATTTTTTTTTCGAAAAAGTTCAATTTTATGTAGTGTAAACTTAAGTCCCAAGGGGGGGGCTATAGCCCCTATAGCCCCCCCCCATAGATCCGCCACTGATCGGATGGGGTTAGATTTAGAAAGATAATTTAAACGCCAATTTCAATGAATTAACGTCTACTTTAAAAGAAGATATGATCAGATCAAATAAAATTAAAGGTTACTACTTGATAGGATAAAAATAAGCAACTTGAGAGTTTAAAAAGAAAGATTAATGAAGACGGTAACTATAAATCCAAAAAATTATAAAATATCTAAAATAAAATCAGATAAATTGATGTAAATCACAACATTATATCAAATTAAATGGATCAGATTCGGTGAAATATTTAAGATCAGTTGAAAAAGATCAGATCAGTTAAAATAGATCAGATTAGATCAAATAGATCAGATCAGTTTAAAAAGGTCAGATTAGAAATATTTAATCAAATCAGATGTACAATGCGAAAGGAAATTCCAAAATTCGTTTCTCTAGAATCGAAAGAAGTACTCAGCTGAAAGATAGCCTCTCAGATTTGGCTCGGAACATTTATTTTAGCGCCAAGTGAATTACCATCACCCCCAAAATTCAGTGGAATAATCCGTTTCTATAACAACCGCAGCATCATCGTATGACGTCAATAGCTCTTCTCCTCGCGGTACGACAGTAATGAACAGCCCCTTATAAAAATTTTATAATTCGTCGCTTAAAAATATACGATTTGACGAAAACGAATAGCGGCTTAGTACAAAACATGATTCACCGAGCGCTTGCATTGCAATGCTCCGCCTACTGATTGCGAAATGCCTTTTACTTCTCTGCGTTCTTGTTTAATCTAAGAATTATCTCAACTCAACTCAGCTAATTTGCATTCATCACAAAGCGCAATAGCGCAAGCGCAGGTTGGCTCATCCGTGACGTCACCTAATGATGCTCGTACCGTTTGGTACGAGCATTGTCATTGGCAGCGACCCCTCTTTCCATTAGGTGACGTCACGGATGAGCCAACCTTGCGCAAGCGCAGTTGGTTCACACTTCACAGCTGATTGCATAACATGGCAACAGTAAACTAAAAGCATATTTGTTTGGTTGTCAGTCAAGCACGTGGACGTTGTTTTAAGAAGTTAAGTGGCTTCGGAGCTTGATTTAATATAACGTTTAGTAAATTAAAACTGAAAATGTCCGAGCATAGTAAAGTTCTTGAGCTGCCGGTGAATAGCAATATTCGTTTCGAGACACCTGAAGGGGACTACGAAGGATGTGTCAAGTCTATCACCAGTTCAGGATTTATTGAGGTGGATTCTACTTTACTTCCTGATGAAGATTACTTAGGAATTTTGAGGTTTCATTTCTTGGAAATACTGAGTTATCAGATCCTTTCTACTCCCCATGCAGTAACTCAGGATGTGAATTCATTGAGCAAAGTTAGAAGCAAACAAAGTAATGCAGATGCCTTTGATAACTCTGATGATGATTTGGATGCATTAAGCGTTTCGTTTGATGACGAAGGACCTCCAGATGAAGATTTTGTCATTAAGTTACCTCCTTCTTTCTCACATCTTCCATCTAATTTAATGATTATAGACAAACTAGGTGAGGAATTTGAAAGTGCCATTGCTCATTTAAAAGAGGAGCTTGTTATTGGTCTAACCCTTGAAGGAGCTGTGTTGGGACGACATGGAACTCTCAGTTGGCTATGTATTTCATCGAGCAAGATTATTTATCTCTTTGATGTGTATGAACTTAAATGTGACCTGTTCAATCAAGGTATTCGGGATATTATGCAAGACGCTAATGTTGTAAAAGTTATTCATGACTGTAGACTTGTGTCTGATATGTTGCTCCACCAGTACGAAACTAAACTAACTAATGTGTTTGACACCCAAGTTGCTGATAAATATGTGGAAACGCAAAGAAAAGGACCTGGTCCGGTTCATCTTTATGTCAGTTCACTGAATAGTTGTTTACGAAGCTATTTGGACGTTCCTGAGGAGTTTTTGTACCGGCCTATGAATTGTCGCTTGGATCACTTATTTTACCAGCGACCTCCCAGTGGTAAGATTTTGGATATTATGACGAAAAATGTGATTTACCTTCGAAGTTTGAAAGAGAACCTTGAAGAATGTATGCTTGAGCAATTCCAGGAAGCAGTTGAAACTAGCCTGCGAGTGTTGCCTTCCTCGACAGATGAAGAACTTTTATTGGACATTTCTGTTCCAGAAAGACTCCCCTCTGCTGTCGCCATGAAAGGTATTAGAACCATAAAATCGAACCATTCCCATGAAGAACCTGGCGCTGTAGCTTCAGACCCTTTAGAAAATAAGAAAAGTTCTTTCTTTCGCATGCTTCAAAAGTACAGCGAAGGAAAGTGGTCAGACTCGAACACAGCCAATGAAACCCTTCCATCAGGAATTCCTGATTCTGAGAGTGTACCCCCCAGCAATCCATTTGAATCCCTTAGGTTTCGTGGAGTAAATTATAAACCTAAAGGTTCCATTTTGGAAAAGGCAGCTCAAAACGGTTATACCCAACTCCAAAAGTTATCCCAAACTACAACAGTATCTGATAGTTTGGGCGAGATGGAATCTGATCATAAAGCTAATGGAACATGTTTCGGTGATCGCGACGGTTCTGAGAGTGAAAGTATTAGTAGTCGATCCTTTGAGTGCTCTACTGATTCTTATGATTACTACAGTTATTCGGAGGAAGAGAGTGATCCTTCTGAGAAAAGAGATTGTTCAACTTTTGATCCATGGGACAAATTTAGAGCTGAAATGTCTGAACACCTAAGCCCCCTAGAAACTAATATGGATTTAAGACGTAGACTTATTCCAGCTGGTAAGCAGCAGTATTAATTTTCCTGGATTTTCCTTATATGGCCTCTTTTAGTCCTTGCACCATATAATTAACAACCAATCTACATAATGTTTGTTTAGAATGTTATTTATTTTTGTTAATAATTTTGTAAGTAAAAAACAATTGCATGTTATCTAAACTGAAGTTACTGTTATTAAATAAAAATGCTTATTTGATATATATGCTGTAATGTGTAATTTACATTTACATGGGATATTCATTGGGGGATGTTTCTGTACAGCTTCTCTTTTAGAGTCCTCTTTTTTATCCACAGCAATATGCTTAAGTGTTATCATTTGAGCTTATGGGTAAAGATGGCAGGTGGAGGACTCGTATCAAAGCTGTGCCAATGCTTCTTAGTTATTACATACAGTGGAAGCTCTTATAGCGTAATTAATCCGTACAGAGTTTTTTGTCGCTATAAGAGCAAACTCCGAGTGTAGAATATCACTCGTTTAAAAGCAATAAACTCGTTAAGCTAAACTATCAATTTTGATGCTTTTCGGGAAGGTGGACTCGATTCCCTCAATGATGTATTTTTAGTAGACTAATTTATAAAGTCTGGAGGAAAACTCAACCTGAAAACGATATCATTGGGATTTAGAACACAGTTTGAATCATCCAATTGATCTTTCCTCACTTTAAACAATTATTTCTTATTTTATGAAGTCTTGATACTTCCAATTTCATGTTATATTACCTTATTTTTTGCTTTTATTTTAATTTATATAAAGTTTAAGATCAATATTTTACAGAGTATAAATATTTGCTTTTTAAATTTTGATTTTGATATTAATTTATTGCATAGGGTAGCTTCCTTAGAAAGGTCTGATGCTTAACAAGATTTATTACATCAATTTCACCTGCATCTGCATGCAATTTGAAAAATTTATGTCTTAAATATAAGTCAAAAAAATTGGAAATAAAGAAAGATAAATGAATACGCTAATAAATTTAAAGTCTAAAATCAACAAGGACATTAGGTAGCGAAAGGTTTCGTTTGGGATTGTAGCCGGTTACCCCGGGCGAAAGCAAGCGAGAAGAATATGCGATCGTTACTTGGTGCTGTTTGTCATACTCTGATATTTGTTTATTGGCTAATTCTTGTGTGACGCACACAAACAGATCCAGAAAAGTATTCGATAAGCTGAATCGATTCGAAGATTAGTCCTTATAAGAGCACAAAAGTGCAGGTCGCTTTATTTTTATAAGAGCAGGTCGCTATAAGAGCTTCCACTGTACATTGTTCCTTATTAATTCCATTAGAAAGAATTGTTTTATTTATTCTAGGCAGGGAGGTTTAAGTTCCTTTTCTTAAAAATATTTTTTTTTAGAATGATTGTTTATTAGTGTGGATAGCTTATTCTGTTTGGCATCTTTTAAATTTTAGACATTAAGAATAAAATTAGACTTTTTCTATACATCACAAGCACTAAAGTAAATTTTAAGAGTTTTGATGCCAAATTTGAGAAATATTGGTTAAAATTGCAAACTAGTTGATTAAAATGTTATTTCTCAAAGGGCAACCTATAAAAATTTGGTGATTTGTAGTGGGACAGTTTACAGAATTGAAAATAAAATTAAACTAAAAATTTTCGTTTGAAAAATAAAATTCATTATGCTACTGATTTTGTACTATACAATATTAATTTTTTTTCATCAACTTTGCCATATAGTGTAAAGTATACTTTACACTAGATGGCAAAGTTGATGAAAAAAATTAATATTTAGATTCCTGATTTTATGTTTTTGCGCCATAAAAATCACCCGACCAACCAACCAAATCCAAATGGAATGTGTTTTTTTCCAATTGATATATGAAAATGACGATTTTTCCTTTTTTAAATGCTTAGAAGTTTCGTCAAAAACTTGTTACAGCATTCTTATGATATAGTGGTGCTGCCATCTATCTTAATATGTTCGAAATAAACGTTTTTAAAGAGACATTAGTTTTTTAAAAAAGAAAAATGCACCCAGTGGCGGCTTGTAGGTAGTTTAAATGGGGGTTCACAAAATATTTTGAAAATACGATTGAGGAAAAATCAAATTAAATTTATTCATTTAATATTTCATGAAGGCTTTTTAGCAAGGGCGTATGCAGGATTTTTTCTAGGGGGGGGCCGCCGGGGAGTAGCCAAAGGGGGGGGGGGAATTACCCCCCACGCTTGGAAATTTTCATTTTATTACCATACATCACTATCAAAAATCATGCTTTATTGAAGCCCCATTTGATCCAAAATACTATTTCTCACAAAAATCAAATATTAAAAATAAAAACCAAAATTACTCCCCAGCCCCTCCACCACATATTTAATAGGTCCAATGAGCTTTTTAGGTGATAACTTAGGTTCTAAAAACTTAATATAGGAAAAGTTGTTAGTAATAAAATACAAGTACCAAAGGGGGGGGGTCTGGGGGTCCTTCCCCAGAAAATTTTTGGAAGTTTGACTAAAAAAAACCCAGGTTTTTAACTAGTTTTGGTAAACAAAGTCCGAATTTTGGATGTACATTTTTATGAACTTAATATTTAAAAAGTTATTAAAATAGAGTTAGTTCCAAGTACAAAAGGGGATCTGGGGTCCTTCCCCAGAAAATTTTTGGAACTTTTACCCCTAAAAACAGGGTTTTATCTTGTTTTTGGAACACTTAGTTTGAATTTAGGACATATATTTTTTGATATAGAATTTGGATTTTGATGAACTTATTATAATAAAGTTGTTAATAATAAAATTCCAAGTACTAAAGGGGGGTTTGGGGGTCCTCCCCCAGAAAATTTTTGAGTTTTGACCCTAAAATACAGTGTTTTAACTTGTTTTGGTACACTTAGTCCAAATTTCGGGGGGGGGCCAGGGCCCTCTCGGCCTCCCCCCCTTATATACGCCACTGGGTGTTCGTAATGAAAAAACAGCGTAGCATGGTCTGAGATAAATTCAACGATGCCTTAAAAAATCAATCGGTCAAAAATGTCCGGTTTTTAGGCCATTCCGGTTTTTGGACGTCCGGATTTCGGGCGCTTGACTGTACTAGTAGTTGCTATGTCGTTCTGGGGTTTCGTATAAATGTTTAACTGAAAGTTTGTGACCAGTGTCCTCTCATTGGATGTCCGAGAAAGATAAGACATCTGGTTTGCAGGTGGTCAAGAAAAGACAGGAAGAAACCTGAATCTTATCTAAACAAACACACACTCACCCCTCTCTTCGGCGCACCGTAGACTTTTTCCACTGGATGTAATAAAACACTTATCTCCAGGAAGAAACCTGAGTTTATGGTGCCGGTGTCTTGGTGTGGTCAATTTTCGACCCCTCTCAGGCGAGAGTGCGAGGGGAGTTTTATTACATCCAGCGGAAAAGTTTACGGTGGCCCTTCTCCTTCTGGAAGCAATTAGTTCCAACCACCCCTCTTTCTCACTATCAGTTCTCCGAAAATTCGGGGTCAGTAAAGAAAATAGAACTCTTCGACCGTACCTGAATGAACATGTATGACCAGTACGGGAGGGAAAAGAAGGGATCAAATAGCAAAAAATTTCTTTCATTGGGTATCTGCCCCCCTGATCGAAACTTGTTCCGTAGTAGCACTTGTTAATCATCAGTTCGGATTTCACATACTAGTGTTTGGGATAATTTACGGTACGGACAACGACGGAGTGAGGGGATAAAATGCGTTAGCGGTTTTACTTTGTAGAGATGTATTAGTAAAAAAATTGTGTTTGAAATTTTCTAGGGGGGGGGCAGCTGCCCCCCCCCCTGCCCCTGCCTGCATACGCCCTTGCTTTTTAGTCCTTTTTTAAATTCTTGGAAGTTCCGCCAAGAATTAGTTATAGTAGAAAGCGTCCTTTTGATATAGTGGTGCTGCCATCTATCATGTTAGATAAACGTTTTTAATGAGGCATTAGTTTTTTTTAATAAAAAAGAAAAATGCAGCCATCGGCGGCTCGTGGGTAGTTTAAATGGGGGTTCACAAACTATTTTGAAAATACAATTGAGTATAAATCTCAGAATCAAATTACAAATCAAATACAAAAGTATGCATATTTGGAAATGAAAATATTGAATTACCCTTTTGAAATCTCTGGTCTGTTGCTCAAATCGTATTTTAGCTCAAAGTATTTCAAAGCTTTTTAATTCATTTTTTGATTAATCTAATTATTTAATTTCCACTCGGGGCTTATGTGCTCCTATGGGTGACAATGAGAGCAGTTCTTAACATACTGAAAATTTTTAAATTTTGATTGGTGAACACAAAAAAGTTAGGTTCGAAAATTGAGTTGCCTATAAGAGCAGCTATTATTAAGAAACATTAATGCAAGTTTAGTTTAATATTTATTAATGAGTAGTATACTTTGTAAGAAATTGTGATGAGCAATCATTTTCTGTTCTTACTCCCTTAATAACAGTTTTTAGAGGAGTAACCTTTTCCAGTTGTAAATTGAAAACTCTTGTCGTGTTGATAAACACAGAATTATGTTTAAAATTTAAAAAAATCCAATATAATAAAAGGAAATATGTGTTATGTATGTAGGTATCTGTGTTAGTCTTTAATACAAATCTCCAGTTTTCTTCTGATCTGCAAGCATCAAACTTGGTAACATACGTAAAAAAAACTCAAGAAAAAACATAAGGCTATGTTTCGAAAAAGTTATATATGACAAACCCTCTTTTGACCGGTCGAAGATTTTGCTGGTTTTAATACAATGTCAGGGGTTCATCTGTAAGTAAAATGTGTCCCTTTTAGAACCCTTCACAAAATTGTAATCTTCAAAAATAGACTCTTCACAAAACTCCAAAGATCAAAAATGGTTTGAAAATTGTTTCCAGGAGTGTTTATATCATTTTGGAATGGAATTTGCCAGTTTTAGACCCATTCCGTATCCATAATGCTGTAGTTGTACCGTGGGCTCTTCATTTTCACAAAATTCCATTTGATTTTACACAAAATTCCATTTGATTTTACACAAAATTCCATGTACTTTTCACAAAGTTCCTAAAACAGGACCCTGGCAGAGGCAGAAAAACCTGGATGAACCCCTGAATGTTGAAAGGTTACGTATCAATTTCCACTGGGAATTATAGAACCTGCCATGCCCGCTTATAAAAACCCGTAGTTCGTTAGGGGATGCGTTTACGACCCCCTCCCATTTCTATGTGATTCTGAGTCTTCTAGGCAGTGGCGTAGACAGGGGGGGTGCAGCGGGTCTTTTGCACCCCCTTAACTTTTTCTTTCGTATTTCGCTTTTCGTAAGCTTTTTTTATTTCCCTAACATAATTGTAATACATATTTTTTAAATCGAAGAATGGGATTGTACCGGCGCGGCGGTACTGTCTCCCAGCTGCGTGACTTTCATTAACACCCTCCTAAACCTGTCAAAAACTGAGGGAAACCTTTCGGTCGGTGGGACATCCACACAAATGGCGGGAACTTTTTATGTTTTCTGCCTCCTCGCATCTTGAGTGATATAAACATAAACAAGAACGCTATTCGAGAAGAGGGAGAGAAGAGAATGGAATTAGAACCGATTACCGAGGCGACCCCACCAGACTTTAGAGCTCCTCTCCCTCAGATATCAAAAATAATTTTAAATTTCTTATTTTAGTAGTTGTGATGCTGATGTATTTATAAGTGTAAATAATAGATGTAGTTCTTAAATTCTGGAAGGGGTCAGCAGAAGGTATCAGTTTAAGCTTCGTAGTCACATTTTTATCCGTCTTCTCTGTGTCCGATAGACTTGAGATAAAATTGCCCACTTATTAAAATGAATCGCAAACGAACAATTAATGAATTTTTTTCTAAAAAGTTATCTGTGATTGACAACAGCTTAAGTGAAAGACCCACCTGATCCAAAAAGACGTCATGGATGCGTTATTAATTCTTCTACAGAGTTGGTAAGAGGTATTTTAGTTACCAATAATTTTATTTAATGACTTAATGCAATTTTGATTTTGGTTAATTTAATGGTAATTTCTATTCAAGGAAAATATTATTTAAAAATAATAAAATTATTGAATTTTTAGCTGTATATAGGACCATTATTTTTAAACATGAAAGAGTTATTTGTTTATACTTTTTGAAGGTAGCTATATGTAGTGTTTGTGCCGGCCTTCCTTCTGCTTTTTCAGTTTCTTATTTTCTCATTATTCCCTCTCCATTTTTCGTTTTTTAAAAGAAATATTCTGATATAAAATTTTTTACTTGTCTATTATGACACAAATATGTAAATCTGTACCACTTTTACGAGTTATAATTATAAGTAGTATGTTAATCCAACACCTGTGAAAGAATTCAAACTTTAATCACTTTAAACATTCAGTTTTTGTTGGAGTGTGTTTGAATATGAATATTTATTTCTGTTTATAAGATAATTTTTTTGATAATTTTAGAAATGGAATAACACTTTTTTAGAGCTACCAGTATCAACAAGTAGTATCATGTCCAATATATAAATAATACTTAATTCAATTCGGAAACACTTATTTGTAGTTTAATTGCAATTGATTTTTAAATGTATGAGAGTAGTATAGGTACAGCTGAGGAAAAAAAAACGTTACAGTAGACTTTGCAAGAGAACGGGTGGGGTTAGAAAGATGCTTTTGGTGTCATTTTTCAGGATTTAGTGTATGCTTGAAAAAATTAATTGACTATTTTTCTCTCAGAGGTCGTCTTCTGGTGCAGCGCAATAAAAACTGCATCTTTTTTCATGGCGACCCTCAATTTTTATTCGATTTTATGAAAGATCATAGTAATTTAACCCTCATCCCCTAGTTTCATTTAATTTGGACGTTAAACAAACCCATGGCAGACCGTCAAAATCTGAAAAATTCGTATTAAAAGCCTGAAATTAGTCGCCAACACCCGACTGCCAAATACGGATTTCTGACAACCTACCAGTACTAGTGAACCAATTTTCATTAATATTTCAGTTTTAAATTGTAGAAACATGAGATAAGGTCATTTTTAAAATTTTTAAGCTTTAAAAAGCATATAAATATTATGATTAAATTATTTTAATTTTGTTTATTTATATTAGTTTATTAGTAATTTCAAAGTCAAAAATCGCACTGTGCTAATTTTCGTGTTGTTTGAAAACGCGTAAATAAAAACAAAAACGCAAGAAGCGCCAAATCATCGATAAATTGCCAAGCCTAAAAAATAACTGTAACGTTTTTTTTTCCTCAGCTGTACTAGAATAAGAATAAATGTCTGTATCTCCTGGATGGAATGTGTAAATATTTCATGCAAATTTCGTAAGAGAGTTACATAAACATTCGGGGTAAAAAAATTTACTCATCAAATTCAGGATGAGTTTACGAATCTATGATATAAATTGTCAAAATTTGATTTTACATAATTTGAAACAAATTTTTACTTACTGTTAAACTAATTAATATTATTTATGTTCCACAACATAATTTTACCTCAACATTAATTTTGCTAGTGTTTAAAAAAAATTCCTGTACCTGTACCTATCTGAATTAACGGGAGAGGTAAAATCTGCATAAGTAGTAATTTTAACGAAAATATACATATTTCATACATAGCTATTTCATATAGCTAATATAGCTATGTTGCTATCATGACCCTATAAAATAGAGAGGGTCATGTAGCATGTAGCTGTGATACTTTTAAAGATAAAATTATTCAGTATTAATTTTTTAGTTTGATTATAAATAACGATACCGCGTGAAAAAAATCAATGTAAGTCCGTTTAGATCAAATAGTTAAACTTCACTCAAGAAAACTAAAAATAAAAAAAAAATAATGTGAAATAAATGTCAAAAAATTGTAACTTCTTGTAAAACGAAAAAGATGGGGCTTAATATTCATTAGATAATTCCTCAGCTACTGAAACTGTCCCTAATGAAAGGGATAAAGAATGAATACTACGAGAAGCAGGTGAATTTAAATACGTAATGCATGAGCCCCTCATTTTTCGTTTTACAAAGAGTTATAAAATTTATTTTATACTGATATTTTCCTAAGATTAATATATTTATTGTTATTGTATTTTTTTGGTATAATTATTTTTTTACTACTATCAAGAAAGATTGATTTTATTACATGGCTAGTTTTTTCCTAATGGTAATATAAAACCTAATTTTTTTTCTTTCTTTCGATATCATCGTGCACCCTCCAAAAATAATTTCTGGCTACGCCACTGCTTCTAGGTGTGCCCTCTGCCCTACCCCTAATAAAATAAATTTACTTAAAATTATTTAATTATTATATTACTCTAAATTTTTCAATCGGTGAGATCGGATCTTAATTTTGACGATGGAAATCATCAGCAGAAAATCAAAGGGAATTTATTTCAGTTTTTTCTTGGCGAATTTTTTTTCGGGGGAATAGTTTTAAAATTTACATTTAAATCAGGATCTCATTATTATTTTGGTTTTATTGATCATTTAAACAATAAATAGTTTAGGACTTTATTAATTAATAACTTTATTTTGAGTTTCATTGATGAAATTAATAAATATTATTAGAAAGCAACTTTTCGCGAGCTACCTACTTTATGTGGATATTAATTATAAGCAAAGGGTTTTGAGCGTTAAAAAATGTTAAAAACTATTCGAGTGAAAATGATTGAAAACCTCTCTTTTATGGGATTTTTTCAATGAAAAAACAGTTGGGAAGGTGAAAAAATTGTGTAAAAAAAGGCAAGATAACACACTGTAACATAATTAAAATTATGTAAAAGGGATTTTTTTTTTGAAAATCTAGATCTATTCTAGACCTTTGTAAACGGGTTTACAACTTACAACTTCCTGAAAATTTTATTAATTTTTACACATTGAACCATTTAAGCATTTTGATGCTGAATGTTTTCTTTCCAGGTAAGTTCTATTCAGGTTCTCAAAGGTAATTTTTAATTTTAAAAACATGAACCACCTAACTGTGGATGATCTTTCTTCTCAAAAAATGTGTCTTGTCTTTGTATTAGTCAGTAAATTTTATCCACAGTCCAAATTCAAGACTGTTAGCTATAAAACTCAATTCAATCAACCATTAAATTTTCACATAAAAATTTTTCAGAAATAAACCACCTATAAAACCGTTACGTCATTGTTTGCCGTAGGAAGTGAAACACTCTTGGCAAGCCATTGGCGTTCGCCAAACAAATCCTTTGGCATCGTTTTCACCCTCCACAGATTCCAAAAGAACCTTGCCGGCTGTCTGCTTTTATTTGGATCTACTACTAGCAGCTCGTGATCAACATGGCAAAAGTCTCAGAACTCGTGGTTCCTATTAAAAGTGCTCCCGGATTACATTACAAGAATCCGGTAAGTCAAATGTTTTCTTTAATATTCGAGATAAAGCGAAGAAAATCTTATTTCGAAAAATTAAAAAATGTTTTTCTGAACTTTTTTTAATAGTCCAACGGTAAGGTTGTGCATACGTGGGCTTACAAGCCGGTTAGTCGAAAGTAGGAGTGGAAATTTATCAGTTTACTTGCCCAATTAAATAAAATTATTGTCAATAGTTTGCATGGTAAAACCCCAATTGTTCTTGGATTAAATATAAGTAAGAAACGTCTGTTAATTAAACTACCTGCACACTTATAATTTCTTAATCACCATGAAACACCTGCTCTTAAAATAAATACTAAAAGGAAAACTTGTTTTATCGCTTTTTTAAAGTTTATGATTTCTGAATTGATCGTTGTCCGCACATGGTATACTAAAAATTAATAAAATGTAATATAAATTGAGCAGCTAACATTTTTTACTCAATTGTATCATACTTATTCATTTTTGGATGAGTACAACCACCAAGAATTATTTTGTGTGAAGTCACAGGGAATTCCACGATCATGGACGGATTTCCGTGGGGTCATGTGCGACCCTTTTTTTTCGTAATATTCCATTTTTTAATGCGAAAAGATGCATTCAATGAATTAAGGGACAACATGACCCCCAAAGTATGTTTAGCTTGCCCCTCCCAAGGATCCTCCTCCTAAATCCCCCAATGTCTGCGATCTTCAAACGTAAATAATTGATTAAAAATCAACTCGACTCTGCAATAAATCTTTTCAGTACAGAACAGTACAATATAAATTTAATGTAAAATCGTTTCTTATATCTGCTATCTACTCGTAAGAAAAAGAAATCTTTATTTCCAAACTTTTGACTGAAAAATGCCCCTCCATGAGAATAAGCAGTTTTCCCTGCCACTGACAGTAATTTTACTACCTTTTAACGGAAATTTAGTGACTGATTTGTATAAACTCGTTAATTACGTCATTTAATTTTAATATTGTGATCAGTAGATCACATATTTGCTGAACACTAAAAGTGCTTCCACCTCACATTTCTTAGCTGTCATTTTATGTTTAACTAGAATTTATATCCCTAGTTTAATGTCTATTGGTCCACCTGTTCTTTAGTGATGACGGTGGTTTAGAAGTGCAATATTGATGACATAGCAAACAATTTCTCCGTAATTCTCGGGTATCGATAAAAGATGCAATTATCTGATCAAGACCGAGGAATTTTCCCCTTTTTTATTAAACCGTCTGTGATGTAGGTAAAAAATATTGCGGTTTATGATAGGTTAAGGTCTACGGATAATTGTTCTTTAAATTTGGAAATGTTTCATTAAAACATTTTAGAAATCGCGAGGGATATCCAAGAAACCTTGCGTAAGAGCTAAACACCTGTGTAAACATTATTCGAAGTGTCGTAAATTTGTATTGTGTGTAGGAAATTAGTCATTTTTGTTTTATTGTATCCGCCTTTTAGTCTTGCATACGAAATTATGCAAATGTTTTGTTAAACGAGAAGTTGCTTTCTCTTAAATTCCTATCAAATGGAACAGCTCAGTGTATTGTGTTGCAAATATTTAATTTCATTCACTCCCAAAATAGTTTTATCATCTTTCTATACCTTCGTTCCAACTTAAAAATTGAACAATATTTGCTTTTTAGCATAAATATCCATTCTTCCTGTGTTTTTAACTAAAATCGATTAATTTATCAGTGAGTAAAAAATGTTGCTCTTATTAAATGTGACATAGTAGAGGTATAACCGACGTTGGAGTATTGCCTTATGCATGAACAACTGTAAATTTAAAATTTCGGTTTCTACTTATTATTTATTTTTGTATTGTAGTGGTCGAGGATAGATGAAACCAGAAATCGTGATACGTGCGATCCTACGCTATAGTGTCAAACCCACGCAAGCCGCCTCTCTGCATCTCTTTAAAAACCAACCACTGAGAATATATTTAGCTTTTCTTTACTTACTTTCTATCGACCTACATGTCATCACGTTGATCCCGATTCTCCACCGTCATCATTATGTCGATCGGGAATGATTCATTCATTAAAAATTCAGTGACCTCACAGTTTGTTGCTTTTGCAAAGAAACTACCTACTGCACAACTACTTCATAGTTTAAATTAAACTAAGATTTGAAATTTGAAGTCATAGTTCTTCGATTTACGGTTTTAAAACACAATTTTGGCGGATTTTTTATATATTTATTAGTAATTATTGATTAGTATTCAGTAATTTTATCAAAACTTTAAAAAGTAGCTCAAGTTGAGTTTTTAAATTTCGAGACAGTTTTGATAACTTTGACTTTGTTTTTGTAGTGCCGAATCATTTGATTTATATACCCTTTCTAACCTAAACCAACTGATATTTTCTTTGAAAATTTGGATCCAAAAAATCGTGATTAAATTTTGTACTTACGTATTATTCCGTCGACAGTTCAGCAATAGTCAATGGGCTTTGATAACGTTTTCGGATTGAGCGGCACGGTCGACGGGATAATACGTAAGAACCTTAAATTGAAATCCTGAGGGAATTTTTTGAAATCTTATTTAATCACATACCATTGAATTTTTAATAAGTACCTACTTCTGAGTCGAAGCTGAATTTGGTATTAAATTTGTTAATTAAAACAGCCAAACTATTTTTAATTGTACTCAGTGACCAAATCCTACAACCTCTTTAAAAAATAAACCAAATATAAAAAGTGACACTAAATAAAACTTTTTCCTTTTATAAATCTGGTGATAACAGTGATGCAGGAGGACAGAAAAGTCTAATGGCATCTTCTCTGATTGAAAAAGGTCTCAATAAAATTAATTGAAAATCGTAATCATAACGTGCTTGATACAGTTCTCTAACTTTCGCCCATCTTTCACCACGTCAACCAAAATCCACTCACTATCCCAAATTGCTCATCACACGCGAAGCCTATACACCTCCGTGATTCATTCATTCACCGGTTCATATCCGGAAAAGCCTGACACGAGAGAACCCATCAGTCTGATCACCACTGAAAACAATTACCCGACAATACGCGGCCTTGAAACGACAATGAATGAGTCACCCAATACCATCAATGGGCGTGGCCGATCTTTGGCGATAAAATGGACGATGAATCCCAAAAGCTCTTCTACAGCATTTACGACCTACATTCTTGTATGACTGAGTTTGTTCTGGGCTTTGGAGGAGTGCCAGTCATCTGGGTGATGATGAAAGGACCCGTTGGCGCATGGGACGAGGCTAGTTTGGCCTACACCTCCTGCGAATTCATTTATCTTTTCTTTGGTCACGAGGTTTTGCAGACAATTTTTTACTACCTATCTTTTTTGTAGGCTTTTGCTTCATTCTATTGTGTTGACCGATACACGTGTAAAACGAGAGGACCTTGTCAGGCCCATCACAATGTCTCTTTTCGTCAAATTGATGCAACTGTACCCGTACCCAGGTATATTGGGTTTATCAAAAGTTGTTATTTAATTACAAAAGTTTATTGTAAGATAGTTACTTCATGGGCGAATGAAAAGTTTGACAAAAAGGTGTGGGTGGGAAAGTTTAACTTACTTAAATAGTTTTTTTCGATTTTCTCAAAACTTCGTTTTTGGACTTATTCCCTCCTTCTAACTGACGATTCATTTATGCACAGCCCCTATGACTAGTACATAAAAATAAAATCGGCGAAAAGCTCCAAGGCCTTATTATTCCTGGACAAACAAAAGAATTCCTAACGTTTGGAATATTTAAGGAATGGAATTTTTATCCTATAGCCACCAAATTTCTACAAGAAATTCATGACACTGTTAAGAATACAGAACAATCATCGAAAAAAATTATAAGTGTATTTAAAAATGTTTTACGGTTGAAAAAAGAGGATGGACTTATTATTATTATTATTATTATTAAGTTTATTGGCAAAAAAGGCCAGCTGGCCCATACACCAAAATACAAAAATATCAGATCATACAAATAAATGCAAGACAAAAACAAAGCATATAAATATAATAAATAGAACCAAAATACAATTACCAAAAAAAGAGAAAAAAAAACCTCAGGAGTCTAAAGAACAATTTGCCAACAGGAACTGGTTCAACTTTTGAGCTGATTTAATAAAATTTACTATTGCAAAAAAATTCTTATGATTGTAAGTGAGGAAACCATTAAAGTTATATTTTGATACCCAATAAAAGGGGAAAGATACTTCAATCTGTAAAAACGATACATAGGACAATATAAAAATACGTGTTCCCATGATTCTGGTTCATCCATATTACAATATTTGCATTTGTCTTTGGGGTTTATTTTAAAGAGTTTTCCCTCGAAAAAAATGGTCTCCTGATTTAATCTCAGCTGGAAAAGAATTCTCTTCATTGAAACATCAATTCTTGAGGTAATATAGTCTTCTATGAAAGGGGTTAGTTTTATAAATTTATAGTGAGGGTAATGTTGACTTTTTTCCATACTTATCATATCTAACTGTTTGTATTGATCAATATAGCTTAGAAGGATTTGGGGCAGAAACTTCATTGCAACTTCTGGATCTTGTGATAGCCAAACATAAGAAAAGCCGGAGCTTTCGATTATAGATTTAATTTTTAAAGTCCAATTAAATTTTATTGGGCTCGAACGGCCATAAAAACAATGTTTGTATGCAATTTTGGTAAACCTACGGTCATCCATCTCTAATATTCTAATCCAGAATCTCAAAATTAATTTTATGAATATAATGGAAATATTAGTTTGACCCAGTTCAAGTCTGAGAATATAACCTGGAGTATATTTTGAAAGATTGAATAATTTTTTAATAAAAAAGTTCTGGATATGTTCTAACTCACTGATATAGGAAATAGACCAGACAGGACTGCCATAACTGAGAACCGATAATACAAGGGAATTAAAAATTCTGAACCAGCTACCTGGAGAATTGATCTTTGCTCCTGTTACAATGGGCCACATTGCATGAATGGCAGAAAGAGCTTTATCACTGAAATGTTTCTTTGCGGTAGAAAAAGACCCCGAAGAAGAAAAAGGGACACCTAGATAAATGTAGTTGCTTACAATTTCCAGTTTGCTATTTTTGTAATAGAATTTGTCATGTTTCGATAGTTTACCTCCTTTTCTGAATATCATTACTTTTGTCTTATTTATATTTACCATAAGTCTGTGATCTGAGCAAAATTGTTCCAATATTCGAAGTTTTTTATTCAAGTTAATAGGGGAGTCTGCTAAAATAATAGCGTCATCGGCATAAAGTAATATGTTAACAGGGGTTCCATCTCGAAAACTGATATCCGAAATTCCAGATGTGTTTAGGCGGATAATAAGATCGTTCAAGAAAAGTGAGAATAGAATTGGGCTCAGAACTTCTCCTTGTAAAACTCCCGAATTAATTTTAAATGGTTCAGTAAAATCAGAGGATGAGCGAACTTTCGCATATGCATTATTGTAAATATTGTGAAGGATTCTGATGAATTTCGGGCTAACTTTATTTTTTTGCAGTTCAGAAAAAAGTATTCCATGGTTAACGTTGTCGAAAGCTCCTTTAAAATCTATAAAGACAGAGTAAAGTTTACCACACTTTTTCTTTAATTTATCATTTATTAAACAATTTAATATAAAAATTTGGTCTAAGCAACTGTAATTCTTCCTGAAACCTGCCTGTTCCTCCAAAAGTATATCATGAGAGTTCAAATAATTCAGTAGCCTTTTATTCAGAATTGATGTAAAAATTTTTGTGACTACCGGAATTAATGAAATGGGTCTATAGTTGGAGGGATCAGAAACATCTCCTTTCTTGTAAATTGGATTGATTATAGTCAAGATCCAGGATGAGGGCATTTGTCCGGTTTCATATATACGGTTAAATATGTTGCTAATTGCAATCAATGAAAATTTACCTAGGTATTTAAAAAACTCAGGTTTCAATGAGTCACATCCAGGTGCCTTACCACACTTCAGATCCTTTACAACACATTGGAGTTCCTGAGTTGTAATATCACTATCCAATAGTGGATCAGAAAAGGAAGAAAAAATGCCAGATGTGACCAGTGAAACAGAGTCTTCCCCCGGAGCACAATTTGATTTAAAAATGTGAGAGAAATAGTTAAACCATTCACATGATTCTATAGAGTTTTGAATGTATTTACTCTTTCTAAAGTTCTTGATTATATGCCAAAATGTTTGAGAATTATTGCAAGAAGAAAGCTCAAAATTTAATTCTCTGAAATAACTGGCCTTTTTCAAGGTGCACAGCTTTTTATATTCCCGTAGACATATTTTGTAGGAGTCAAAGTTAATTTTATTACTATATTTTTTAAGAATTTTCAACTTTTCCTTCAGCCTAAATCTTGATTCTCGACAATCCTTATCGAACCATTTAGCCTTTGAGTGAGAGAGAGGTTGGGATGTTTTGGAGTTATTTCTAGTCCTAAGTAAATTGTTATTTTCAGCTGCTTTGCTCATAATAGGAATCAGATCAGTTGGATTGACACCTGGATGCGCTACAAAGAAGTGCTCCAGCTCAGTGACGAATTTGGAGCCCTCAACTTCAGTCCATCTGGAATTTACGGATTGAAAAACCCTTTTCCCCTTATTCTGGAAGGAACCCGTAGGACTCCAGAGCGTAGCAACAATAGGGAGGTGGTCTGAGCCCAATTTCGGGATGGTTTTAAAGTGGGTGATATGGGAATATACACTATTAGAGACAATTATATAATCTATAACACTGGCTCCGTTTTTATTAAAAAAAGTAAAGTCACCCTCCTCGTCACCTGGGGACGAACCATTCAAAATAATAAGATTATTTGAAACACAAAATTCAGTTAGCTGTTTACCTCGTTTATTTTTAGTATGGTCCTTTGATCTATGTTTAATAAAATCATTAATATCACAAACAAAAATACTATCTAAGCAACCAACACGTAAGAGGATGGACTTATTCCCTTCTTGAACCTTATGGAATTTCAGCTTAACAAAAATCTTAAAAACCACTTAAATTGACAATTAAATTATATTTCTGCTTAGTTCAAAGTACAAAAGTGAAAAATAGAAAGACTAAGATGAATAAAATTAAAAACTATTATGAAACTGCGTCATTAAGGCGCTATCAATGGAGTAAGTGAATATCAATGGAGTCAAACATTCATTGGTTAAAAAAAAAGAAAAAACGCTTTTAAGTTCAAATAAAATTTTATTTTGGCTAAGTTTACAGGCCAAAGAATTAGGAAAGAAAGACAAATTAAGTTAAAATTCAAATTTAATAAAAAAATACAATGAATGGACATCGATTTCGCAAATTCAAGAGGATATATCTGCCAATAGGGGGTAGTTATTTTTTTCCTCTTTACACTCATGTATAGAGCGAAGCTTGGAGATTTTTTTGCACACAAAAAGTCAATTTTCCATTTTTTGGACTTATTCCCTTCTTCTAACTGGACGATTCAAATGATACCACGTCTGGAGGGGAGGGAGGGGGTTATGTATCCATGGGGGACATGAAAAGGAAGAGAGGGGATTGAAAGGGTAGTCACACCACAGACGGCTTAAAAATAAACTGAAAAAACTTTTAAAAAATGTGTTTTGCAAGATGTAGCTTACGCAGAGGTATTAGCGACGTTATTATTTTGAAGCATAATGATATTTGCATAAGATTTCAAATAATTTCAAAAATAACCTATCGAACGGACTACAAAAGAGTTGGCGCAGAAAGAGTTAATGCCCCAGACGGTTTCTGGAAGATGGGGAGGGAGGGATGGAGTGTCTGGCGCCCGTGCGATTGAACCGAATCTTCATCTCCTGCATCAGTTGAGAGAAGAGCAAAAACACAGGAGAGCGAAAGGAGGAGTTTTCTTCTCTTTCGGGATGCACGTGTGGCGAGTCAGCAAAGAGGAGGAGAGTCCAAACTTTGGGATGGGGAGTTGAGGTCGGTATGGTGTAGGAAAGCGGTTTTTTCTTTTTATTAGGATTGCGGTCAATTTTGTACCATTCATTCGGTCTGATTGGTGATTGCCCTGCGTTTTTTAGTTAGGTGAATGGGAAGTTTAACTTTTTTGGTTTGTTTTAAAAAACACATAACCCTCCTCCGAAATTAATGAATGGGTTTTTGGTAAGGACCCCATCCTATTATAAATTTCATAAAAAGAAAAAAAAATTGGGTCAGTGATATACACTCTATACTGAAAATATATTTTTATAGATATAAAGATTAAAATTCCTAGCTAAAACCTTTAGCCCCCTAGAAAAAAAATCCGTGCTCTGGTAGATAAATAAATAATTGATACTGATTATCACTGAGTTTTAACAAACTGGGTTCACATAATTTAATGAAAATCAATATACCCAATTAAAACTGATAAACCAATCAAGCGTAAGCTATTTAATGTAAAATAGGCATTACATTGCAATGCTTTCATATATTTTCATTTTTCATGAAAATAAACCCAGTCAATTTCTTATGACATCAAAAAACCGTATTTTAAGTTTTTAACTTTTGAAGTCCACTTGTTTTGGGAATTTAGGTAATCTACAGTGGCGGATCCAGGGGGTGGCACTCTGGACCCTTACCCTTACTGGCACCCCCTACCCTTGGACCCAAACCATCACCCATATTTACAAAAAGAAGTCCCAAAAAGTACTCAAAATGATTTGAACAAACCCCCCTACTTTTACAGGTCAAATTTCAAAAAATTTTCTGGGGGGGACTCCATACCCCCCAGAGGTACCAAAAGGAGATCTCGAGTCTTTTAGAGCCAAAAGGAGATCTTTTTAGAAAATCCCCAACAGTTTGACATTTTTCTCAAAAGGTAAAGGTGATGGTCTGGAAAAGTGCCCCCCCCCTTTGAGCCGTGTTGGATCCGCGCCTGGTAATCTGGCGTAATTTTTTCAGGGGAAATACAATTTGTACATTTTAATCTGTAAGAGTTTGTCTTGGAAGAGTTCCCACTAAAGCTTTCTTATCTTTATGACCTTTTTTTATAGCTGATGAACAACATGAGTTAGTAAATGAATGTTGTTATGACAGGGCGTGGGGATTCTATGACAAAAATATCCATCCGTGATCGATTGAATCGATAAACCTGAAGGACATTATTAGAGCTGGAATTGATGTTGTCTTCTTCATTAATATTTTTGGGTTTATGGATTTGCTTTTTCTAAATGATTTGTAACAGCCTTCTATTTTTAAAGTGAATTTAAGTGGAACATACTTATTATTTTCTTTTTAAATTTTACTATTCACTAGTGTTCGGCACTAGTTAACTAGAACTAGTTGCAACTAGTAGTTAACTACCGATCAACTAGTAGTTAACTAGTAGTTTAACTACTTTTGGTTTAAACTAGTTTAACTAGTAGTTGAACTACTTTTTTTAATAACTACTAGTTGAAACTACTTTCAAATTTTCAACTACTTTTTAAAAAAATTTTGTTTAAAATTTCAAAATTATTAAAAAATGTTATCAAAATATACAAAAAATTACACTGCTATTTATAACTACAGTGTCATGGTAGAGTTCTCAAATACCATAACCAGAAATAAAGCACCGTTTTGAGCGAAGCATAAAGTTTTTTGTGATATAGGTAAGAAAGATGTTTGGAATTTGGGCAAAAAATAGGTTATTAAATTAAATAAACTAGTTAACTAGTAGTTAACTACTTTGGGAAATAGTTAACTACTAGTTGCAACTAGTCCCAGGAAAAAATAGTTAACTACTAGTTGCAACTAGATTTTCCCAGACTAGTTAGTAGTTGGTAGTTAACTACTTTTTGACCACTAGTTGCCGAACACTACTATTCACTGAACAATTTTTCCAATAAAGACCAGGTATTAGAGCTTGGAGTTCAAACTATGACTTAATTTTAGACATTCAAATTTCATATTTGTGCTGTAAACTGAGCAAAAATGTAACTTATTTTTCAATTTATATTCAGTAGATCATTGGCTCCATTTAAATTCCTAACACTGACTTTTTACATTTATGCTATAAACGTAATGAAAATATAACTTATTTTTCAATAATTTTAACAATTATTATCGAGCTGGAATTTTATAAGTTTTAAGAATGAAATAAATAAAACTTTTTTCCAACTCAACAAAATTTTTCTATTGGTATAGTTAATTGCTTTTTCAGAATGCATATATTCCCAATTACTCTATGTAACTATGTTTTCTCGTTTATAATGCAAGGGCTACTTTATATCTTTTTTAGACTTACCTTACAGGTCTTGCATACTACATTGCATTGTATACATTCAACATGTACAATTGTATACATGTTTTTTTTGAAACATTTTCATCGTGGTATTTTTCCTTCGGTCACAATAAAGCGTGATGTTCGATAGCATCGAACTTTCGTGAGTCAACGGTTGTTGAATTATTCACACCATCAGAATCAGCTGTTGGAAGCACGCTCTCGTGTTTATTTACAACTTACGCCGAGAAAGAAGTTTTACCTTTTGGAGCATTCAAGCAGATTCGGTTTGTTAAACTGTCATGAAATTTCGATTAGGGTCATTTATGTCACCTAGGGGGTCAATAAAATACGAATGCGGTACCTGATGTTAACTTTTTTTTTTTTGAACTCGTGAGTTGCCACGAGTTTTCATTATCGTGATTTATTGATACTAGGTTCGAAGCCTTTAATAGCTAATATTGTCAGTTATGAAGAAAGTTCTGCTAAAAAATAGTTCTGCCACCTACCTGATTATAAGCGGCAAGGGGGACAGATTTAGGGTGTCAAAGGTCTTACGATTCTTAAATTGATCGGAAAAGTCTTGAATTGTCGTATCTTTAAGTTTTCTATAAATTTATAAGCATATAAATTTCTCATTATATTGGCCAACAGCGCATGAAAGTGAGGGTAAGGTCAAACATGGCCCAAGATGCCCAGCTCATACATGGGTGGATTTATGGGGGTCTGGGAAGGGAAATCCTTTCAATTTTCTTATTGGTAAATTGTTTCCGGATCCATAAGGGACAGCTTGCCCAATGATTTCTACTTTGTCCTCCCCAGGATATCCCCACCTAAATCCGCCCTGTACCATTATTCGTTTTGGTGACCGAGGGCCCTGGGGTAGAAGGTGTCTCAGTTGATGTGGTCACTGGTCACTCTAACGCAAAGCCCTAAAAAATATTAAATTTCTAATTTTCCCAGAATGGCGAGAAAAAAGTTTGAAGTTCACGATTTCCATTTTATTCATCATGAGATCATAGTACTTAAACTCTGAAATCCTTTCTTTACACATCTTCATAACTGGTTGCGGAATTCCGAACGCTTGCGGTAGAAATGCCTTTAATGATAAATAATACGCAGAATCTTCCGGTATACCATATACGTTGATTAACTCACCGAAATCACTGACTCAAACAGCAGGTCAGAAGTCAAGCGTGACTTGCATCTAAATGGAATGGGCATCCGCTCTTTGTGCCTTGATTTGATCCTCGAAGCTTGCATAATTTGTTTGCTTAGAGGCGCTGTTTTACCTCCCTCTACAGCAACGTTCACGTCACTACACGGAAGCAGAAACTGCGTAAACAGAAAGCCTGTTGGGTCGCCAAGAGCAGTTTCGGTTCGCAAATCGTGATTAAAAAGACGCTATTTATACATGGGTATAACAAAATAATCATATTTTTTAATTGATGTTCTTCGTTTCACTCAAAATTCAGACACCGCACTGGGAACTACTTTGTTTGTTAGTGACGTTATAGGTCAGGAAACGTTGCTGTCGTGTATAACAAAAAACGACTCCAGTAATATGTTGACTCCTGCATACTTGCATTCATACACTTAAGTTTTATCAGATGTAAATAGGTTTTTCTTAACTTTCAGAGGTTTCCACTCCACGTCAAATTACCTGATAACTTGGAATGCGGAGGAAAGATCCATTTCCACGGAGCTATCGCAAAAGAGCCAAACAGGTATAATATTACATATCTCATCTTACCATCTCATGAATTTGAATTTTTATTAGCTTGTAATAAAACTAAATATGGGGTTTTCAATGCAGTTAGACGAGTATCTGAAATCATGCTCAAAACTTAAGGAATAATAAGAGTTTTAAAATGGATTAAAAAATGCAGTGGACCAGGGGGTCGCAAATGGCGTTAAAGGGGTGAAAATCCCGAATATGAGCCTGCGAATTCCTAATGTGAGACGAGAAAGAAACGAACTCTGGGACAGATGAAATGAAATCCCTTATTTAATAGTTAAGAAGGTCCCAGAAGTTAATAGCAAAAGGTTGAGTCATAGCCATCTAGTAAAAGCAGGCCAGAACACTTCGCCTCGATGAGTAATTTTACCACCTTGAAGACGGAGATGACGACTCATCGAGGGGAAGCGTCCTGGTCTGCTTGTTCTAGATGGCTATGGTTGAGACCACTGCAGCAGAAATCTAGGAAACTCTGGTATCTTCGAACGAGCTTGCCAGCAGTCTTTCCTTCCAACCTCCATATGCAAAAATTTCCTCAGCTACAGCCGGCACTTTGAGCAATTGTTGTAACAGCTAACAGGGGTTTTATTCTGATCATCGCGTCACGAGTTGTCGTTTTTAGCTCTAATTCTGTGCGATAAAATGTTTTCTGGAGTGTTTTCAAGAGGTCTTTCTGGTCACAGTACTTTGCTGACGCAATTTTGCGACTTTTACCTCTAAAACACAGTTTGAGTTCCCAAGCTGCATTACAATTCTTGTCCGTCTTTATGAGTCCTATCATCCTTCTAATATTGTTGCATGATTTCAAATACATTCAATCCTTTGCAAAGAGCAAATAAAAATTGGTCCCCTCCAAAATAAATTCCAACATCTACTCTCGACTTTTTAGCACCATAGAACGCTTCAATCATAAAGACTCCTTGCTGTCTCAATAAATAACTGTGGATGCGTCTTTGTCGTTCACAGCAGCCGACATTAATTTTTGAGGCCCGAGGCTTTGAAACGGGTCTGAAGGCCAAGGACAATCCGAACTATCGCTTGCGGATCTATTGTATCTCCGCTTTGCTTGGTAGGCTTCGAACTATGGCATTGGGTTGAAGTGCCCACGCGAGTCTCGTGACAACATATTGCTCGTGACGCGACCATGATGTCACGCGAAAAGAATGTTTCTCTGTTAATGAGAATTTTTTTCTTTTTGCGAAGTCTTCTTCAATGGGAAGATCGACTTCCCTCTCAGCCAAATAGGAAAAGTGATTGTTAGTGTAAATGACCTCGTTTCGACAATTGGATGTGAGTAACGGATCTTGGCTAGGATAGGCCCCGGGGCTGATTGTGTGTGTGTTAAAAATAAAGCAGCAATAAAATAAATTAATGTGTATAACAATCATAATTTTTTCATAGGGTTGGGCAGTAGTCAGTTTTTAGAAATGAAATTTGGTCAATGAAAATAACTTTCATCATTTTCCCCTTCTATTATAGTTGTTAACTCCACAGAGCTTAATTAGGCCCTGCTGTTAATTATTGAAATTTGCCTTCACTTCGGGATAAAATGAGCTAAGCTAAGGTGTTAATGTGGTACCCCTATAACTTATCTAAAATTAAGAAATAAACGCAAGACCTTCTCTGATGGGGTTATCTCATGCTTTATTTTCTGGATGACACTAAGTATGTTCCTTTTTGTTGAGACTACGTTAAAAAAAATTCCAGTTTTGATTAACGTAATAGAGCATTTTCAATCACATGACTCGGACCTAACAACGGCCTTAGCAACAGAAATGTTACAGTTTTTGCCCTACAGAGGTTAACAGTTACAGAAAATGACTGGCCGTGGAATTCTTCTATTGGAGCATTTGCAATCACGTGACCCCATACTTAAAAACCGCCTTAGCAACAAATAAACAACGGCCTTAGCAACAGTTAAAAGCCCTACAGAAGGTACACAGTTAAAAGAAAATAACCGGTTGTGACGTCACCTGAAAACACCCTATAGGTAATAGGTCTCATGAATCCCACTAATTTGTCACCTCTTAGCTACCATAAAATGTTTCTTAAATTATGATTACGATAAGAAACGGGAGTCTTCCTTTGAAGCAGCGTTTCTCAACCGGGGTTCCGCGGAACCCCGGGGTTCCGCGAGGCCTCCCCAAGGGTTCCGCGAGAAATTTGAAAAAGGTGTTAAAAAAAATAAAAGATACAAGATCACCCCAAAATTTGGATTAAGGGTACCAGAATGAGTAAAAACCCTGTTTTTTAGGGTCAAATTTCAAAAAATTTTCTGGGGGAGGACCCACAGACCCCCCTTTTTGTACTTTAAACTCGGTTAGTTAAATTTATTTTCATATTAAAAGTTCAGCAAAATGAGAATCCTACATAAAAATATATTAAAAAGGTACATTAAACTTATTAAGTATGCAAAAGATGGGCTTAGAGATAATTTTAGGCTTCCTCCCCGATGCAAAAATCTAGCTTTGTAGTTAGGCCCCCTGCTGTTTGATAGTTAATGTGGCCCTCGGGCTGAAAAGTTTGGAGGCCCCTGTTTTAAGATACAGTGGGGGGGGGCAGGGGTAAGGCCTTCTAATGGTTAAAATGTCCAATGGCCGTTAAAAAGGATTATCCAAATATTCAAAGAAAAGCAATTAATATACTATATTGCAGTTTTCCACGCAGTTTTCTTGTTTAAAAAACATAAAAAGTAAAGAATGAAATCGTCTTCTTTCTATTGAAGACGAGATTCGGGTATGCCTTTCGAAAATAAGACCCAGAATTGAAAATATATGTGCCAAAAACAGACTCAAATTATCACATTAATTAATATTTAATAATTGTTTTATTTTTTTAAACTTGCTAAAATTGTTTAAATACTTAAAATTGTATTTTCAAAACCTTACAGCTGTATTCTAATGATTCTAATAAATAAATATAGTAAATAAACGATTTCTTCATTATACTTATTTTCCGTTGTATGTAATAATTTAAAAAATAGTAAGACAAATATTGTTACAAGGACGCTAGGGTTCCGCGGAACTTGGGCATTGTCGGAAGGGTTCCGTGGGAGTAAAAAGGTTGAGAAACGCTGCTTTGAAGTATGCTAAATGATTTTGGGCGAAGTGTAACACTACGTTAAATAGGTCTTCCCCTACAAAATTTCTGGAAATTTGAACTCGGAATAAATAATTTTCAGTCAGGGAGGCACTTTCTCCACTGCCTTCCCTTCGGATCCGCACCCTTCTTGAATCCATTTTTTTAAAACTATCTTCTCTATATTATTCTATTCTTCTATATATTATAATATTTTTGAATTTGAATCTACCATCAGTCATCAACCTTACTGTTTATTATCAGACTACGACTCCATTTATAGTGTTCGACACTTTTCTTTCAAATTCGAAGTGAAAAAGTAATGAGTTGTAGAAAATATGTTTACCCGAGAAAAATCGTTCTAAAACCTGTTTATAATGAAGCCGAGTCTTCATCCATTTGCTAGATGGTAAAAGAAAAATCCCTCCATTAAAAAAGATCTTACCTATCTTTGTGAAATGCCCATGAACTATAGTCCTTTCTTTTATGTAAGCCTGAAAAATAAACCCGACAAAGAGGGTAGTAAATAAACTCAAGGTAAAAAATGAGGAAACTCTTCGGGATATTGTTTCGCTCTCTCACTGAATAGGAATCAATTGCGCATTGTTTTGTCATGGGTTTCGTGATCATACATAAGTGTTGACAACTGTTAAAGAGTATGAATATATTTTATCCCTCATAATTTGATGTAAATTAATTTTTTTATCTAACGGTTTCTTTTCAACTCCGCTTCAATCTCGCCGAAATGCGATGGAAAAAATTGTTAGAATAATGCATTTATTATATTTTGAGTTTGGAAATGTGATAAAGCTAAGCATATTCCTTAAACTAAAAACTTCTAACGCAAAATAAATCTCCCGCGTGTAGCCCACATAAAATTTAAAATTCTTCTATATTCAGATGATGTAAAATGCACTCTTACAAGTTTTTTCTTCCAATTAAAAGTGTTTTCTAAGGAGGATAGTTGGCTCGATGAAATCAGATACAAACAGTAAAACTTTAACAAAAAATTATTTTCATTAAAAAAAAGCGTTCAATTAGTTTTCTCATCAAAATTCACATTTTTTAACAATGAGATTTGATGCATTTTCTTTCAATTTTAAGCATATCTAAGTCGTCTACCTTTTTTTATTTCATAAAACTTTTGATTATTTGATTGAGGAGTTGACTGTGGTTTTAAAGGAATGTTCTGAATTTCGGCTATTAATTGATACAATATAACGTTAAGAAAATACTATGACTATGTACTTTTTCCGCGTATTCATTTTTTAGAACTTCTAATTATTAATCATAACTTCTAATTTGATTCGATTATTCAATTGGGGCATAAATACCGACTGAAGTAATTATAAACTCCAGAGCATACTTTTGAGTCATATGTCCTTCGGATCGTTATCTCCCTGTGGCTCTCATCATAATGCCATACTGTTCTGGCCTTTATTTGATGTATTATTCTCTCTCCAGGTTCGCCATCAACCTGAAGAATGCCGAAGTGGACGCCAACAACTACTTCCACTTCAACCCCCGCTTCGACGAGGGGGTGGTGGTCCGCAACAGCCGTCTGGACGAGGCCTGGGGGGACGAGGAGAGGGACGGCGAGTTCCCCTTCGTAGCTGGAGAACCCTTCCTCATCACCTACACCGCCACAGTGGACTGCTACGAGGTAAAGAAAGCTCTGTACAGCCATATTAAACAGAATTTATTTTTTTAGTTTGAAATTCATTGAAAAACTTTGTCAATTTCGCAGGTTGAAGTGAATGGAAATTTGCTCTTAAAGTTCAACCACAGAGAAGGAATGCCCTTGTGTGATGTCACTCACATCTCCATGTGGGGAGATGTCACTATGTATGGAATTCACATTCCCGTTTCATTTATGGTTAGTATCTACTGTCTGGTCTAATTTAGTAATTCTTGGTCTCAAAAATTTTCAAAGAATATCTTACTTGGCTCGAATAAGTTGTGGCGAGCTTACTCACCACTATAAGAGTCAGATAATTCAAATGGGTTATAAATACCGACTGAAGCGATTATAACTCCGGAGTATACTTTTGAGTCGTATGACCTTCGGATCGGTATCTACCCGTGGCTCGCACTTGCCACAAAGTCATAAAAAGTTTGCGACAGGACATAAGAAAAATTCTGAACATCCAGCCGCCTTCTGAGGGACTAATGCAGACTACCAAAGATATTTCGAAGTACCATTTCTATCGATATATTATAGTTACCAAGTTATCTATATTTCTAATCAGGCCTGGGGAGAAGGGGGGGTACAATCCCCCGGGGCCCGGGTCCAAAGGGGGCCCGGGACCCAGAAATTTTCATATTGGGTACAGAGGAATATAATTTTGAATATTTTGGAAATTAATTTGTTCACCCTGATGGCCGCCAAAAATGAGTAAATTTCAGTTTTCAAGAGGCATATTTCCAAAAATTTTCTGGGGGGACCCCCAGACCCCCTAAAAGAATTCATTTCTAAATGGAGTTAAGTCGCTATAGTTTCATACTCAAGATAAATCATTATTTCAAAGGATGCAAGGCTTAACTTCATTTCAGAAAAAGCCCTTCCCTGGGGGGGGCTTTTAATATTGTGAAAAGTATCCAAGAATGAGTTTAAAATTTCTTTTTAAGGGTCAAATTTCCAAATTCCCTTGGGGATTCCCGCCCCAGAACCTCTTTAGTGCTTGTTACTCATTCTGTAATCAAGAAAACGAAATTTTTAAGTTTATCAAGATTCAAATCTTGCATAGAAATGTTCAAAAACTGCATATTAAGCCTATGCATTTACTTAAGACAATTTTTGCCCCCCCCCTCAAAATAAGTTCGTTTATGGGCTTCTGCCAGTTTCATTAGAAAGAAACTGGCAAAGAAGCCCATAAACGAACCTTTACAAGAAGTTCGTTTTGGTACGGACAATTTTTTCGATGTGTGTATCAGAGTTCGAGTATTTAGGCAAGTCTGACAGGCATGACGTTTTTAGCACCTCTCACTCATTTATGTAGTTACATGTTATGCAACGTTTGCAACAGTAGTTGCCTTCACCCAGCAATCTCACCCCTATTTCTTTAGACGTCCTCAAGGATGCTCTGCTATTGAAACTCGGCAGCTTAAAGTTTATTAAGTGTCATAAAACTGTTTTTCCTATATAGTTTATATAAGAATGAAAACAACTATTTTTACCCCAACAGCCTCTTCCACTGTCCCTACGCATTCCCAAAAATACCTTCTACGGTGACGTACTTTCTTTCATCGGAGAAGCCCCAGCTGGTGCCGAGAGGTAACGTAATCTTATTGTATATATCGTTATTATAAGAGTATCATCTTCACTTTAGATTATTTTTAAGCAACGATAACTATTTATATCTCGCCTCATGTCTGTCTATTGTATGAGGTATGCGAGTTTAAATCTTCTGCCTTAATATGCCTCTAAAAATAGGCGAATGGGTTGAGGACGAATGGCGAAATTGAGTTTCCCTTTAGTTAATTGGTCGTGTGTGACGGGTGATTTTTATTTGATGTCTACATTGTAAGATCGGCATCATCTAGTACTATTTTATTATGGGGTATGGGGGTCCTCCCCCAGAAAAAAAAATTTGAAGTTTGACCTTTAAAAGTAGGGTTTTACTCACTTTGAGTACTTTTTGCGACTTTTTTTGAACTTTTGAGTGATTTTTGGGTCCAAGGAGGAGGCACTGTCCAAGTGTGCTCTACCCCTCCTAGAAGTTCTGAAACACCCTGTATAAACACTCCCTTAAGTACATTCTTTCCACGAGGGGTAACGGGAAAAGCTTTGTTCGTAACCCAAACAAAACCATTAAAAAAACCCACTCAATCCTTTCACAGGTTCCACGTGAACTTCCAGTGCGGCAACCGGGAGGACGCGGACATCATGTACCACTTCAACCCTCGCTTCGACGACAACGCGCTGGTGTGCAACAGCCGCTGCGCCGAGTCGTGGGGCGACGAGGAGCGGCTGTCCGAGCTGCCCGTGGGTCCCGGGGACCAGGTGAAGGTGGTGATCGTGGCCGCCAAAGAGGGCTTCACCCCCTTCATCAACGGCAACCCCTTGACCACCTTCGCGCACAGGCTGGACGTGTGCGCCGCCTGCACCGTCGTCGTGGACGGCGACATCAGTGTGCAGAATGTCACCTTCGACTGCCCACCGGTAAGTCTTCTGGTCTTTTACCCTTGCTAGGGTTGGCATAAAAACGCAATATAGTATACTAACCAACATGCCAAACTGATAGTTGAGGTGGGCACATGGGCGCTCAGGAAGGGGGGGGGCCAAGAACAATTTTTGCTAGCTAGCCAGAGCCAGTCAAGTCCGTACTGGGGAGGACTCTCAAACACAACCTTATGCTTGAAACTCCCAGTATTTTATACACATTTTTTTGCGTTAAGTACTGGTCAGGAGCCCCTTTGAAATAATTATGCACCAACCCCCAATGCAAAAAAAAATATGTATAAAATACTGGGAATTTCAAGCAAAAAGGTTGTGTTTGAGAGTCCTCCCCAGAAAAAAGTTTTGAAATTTTACTCTTAAAAGTTGTGCTTTAACTCATTTGGGTGGAAAAAAAACCTTTTGCCCATACGTCTGGGCAGGGGCACCCATGGGTGAGCAAATCAATCAATCTCTTTAGCGGGTAGGATAGTTTAATAAAACAAATAGTAATAACCTACATCTAATTATGCATTTGTGGATTTATACCAATGAATATTAAAGTTTGGAATTAAAGCAGTCAGACAGATTGAGCCTAACATCATTAATGCTAGAGCATACTAGTGTATTGAAGACATACGTCGTCCTCTTTAAAAAGGAGTGATCAGTGGTCAAGGATAGCATAATATGAAGCATAACCAGTGGCGGATCCAGGGGGAGGCAACAGGCCTTTTGCCCCCCCCCTTGGGCTCAGGCACTTTTTGAAAAATTAAGGTAAGAAAAAGAAAAAATTGTAAGTGGGAAGGAAAAATAGGATGCATGAAATGGAAACACTAAATAGGAAGCATGAAGATGTAAGTCAATATGGGAGGGCTGGCACTCTAATAGCGCAGTTCAGGGGGGGGGGCAACGGTCAGTTGCACCCCAATGGGCTCGGACTAGACTAGGTGTACTAAAACGAGTTTAAACCCTGTTTTCTGGGGGAGGAACCCTAGACCACCTTTTGTATTTATATCATTATTACTTACAATTTTTGTATGTTCTTCAAGACGCAAATACTATCTAAAACGTATTAAAAAGCTTTATTGAACCCATTAGGGGCCATCCATAAAGGACAACACGCTCGGAGGGGGGAGGTTTTCAATTTGTGACAAAGGAGAGGAGGGGAAAAGTTATGACATCACATCCTGCAGCTGAAAACCAATAAAAAAAAAGAAACATTTTTTTTTAAATACACTTTTTTCAAAACAAACCAATTTAAACCCCATTAATAAAAAATAAAACTATTTGGTGGGGTAAAATTAAGTTTAAATGAAAAAGTTGGTTTTGGGCATTTTTAAACCGTATATTAGACATATTGGTGGTTTAAGAGCTTGACATGTGACATAGGGGGAGGGAGACGAAAATGGGCAAAAAAAAAGTGTGACATCATTTATGGTTGGCCCCTTAAATAAGCATGGGAGGGGCCTTAGGAGTATTTTTGAGTCCTCTCCCCCGGTGCGAAAATCTAGATTTTGGCCCGATAATGACTAAATATTTTAGACTTTAGAGGATATTTGGGCTCCTACCCAAAAAAATTTCTAGTATATGCCCCATTGGAGTGATGAAAAGAGAGGGAGATAAGGAAAGACCTGTGGGGCAATCAGCCCCATGTGTCAATCAGCTCATGTGTCTCCCCTTGACCATCTAGAACAGAGATGACCGTTCATCTCTAGGATCTCTCTCAGATGATGAGACCTTAATTCCCGTCTTAAAAGTTCAAAAATAAGTCAGGAGACTACATTTTAAGGTATAATTTTAAAAAAAATTCGTGGGGAGGACCCCCACACCCTCTTCCTTCCCTGGGGTGTAAACTAAGCATCGTCAATAAAATACTTGGGGGAGAGACCTTGGGAAAAATATGGGAATCTAAACCCTTCCCGAAAAACAAAAGTTGTTATACGGCTCTGTAGACCTCAAATAGGTTTTAGGGTAAAATTTTCGAAATTCTTTTTGGAGAGAACCCCCAACCTTCCTAAAATGTGGTTGCCCCCCCCTTAGGATCAGGCTGGATCCGCCACTGAGCATAACTAACCGTATACCAGAAAGTGAAGAGACACTTCATTCATTATCTCTATGAGATCTCTTATTTCTCATTATCTGATAGAGAGGATTCATTTTAGACAGATTTTAGCTTTTTGATGTGGTCGGTCTGTGGAAGCCCCTTGATGGGACTGATCACCTCATTTTAGTTTATTTTAAATTTGTCTTTTAAGTTCGTATTAAAATTGAGTATGTTGAATGTTTAAAGATCTTATGTTTTTAACGTGCTGCTTGGCGCCGTTATTCCATAGATTGTGTATTGTTTAGTTTTAATTTCTAGATATATTTTCTAAATTTAGATGTTTTGGATGCATTAATGTATACCTTAAAATTTATTTTTAAGAGCTTTAGTTTCAGTGCTTATTGTTTTAATAAAATAGAGCGATGAAAAGGGAAATTCGATGCTATTAAATATTAAAAATAGCACTGCTGTGTTCCCAGTTTCCTTTGTCACAAATAATAGATAGAATATCCTAACTATTGACAGTTAAACATGAAAAAGAGCAACGAGTCCTTGAGGTGCTCGTAAAAGATGGCACTACATACAATATCCTCTTTCTTGGTTGATTGATTCTAAGCGATGGATATTTTGCGAGACGCATCTGACTGGTGACATCCTGTCTTTTCTACAGTGTAGAATTTGAACTGCGACTGATAACTGAAAGTGTAAAATTACCATCTAGGAATTCAGACGCGCAGAAATAAGATATATTTCCTTTGAATACTCATTGTTTTGAATTATTTCACAAGATGACCTTTCTCCAGAGATTTTAATCGCACTTATCTGCGATAAAATTAAAAATAAAACTACACAAATATTCTACCAAAAAATATTTTTGTCCGTAATTAGACAAAAGTGATTAGCCTTCTTTTAATGTTTAGTTGAAATTATGAGTGTAAATTTTCGATTTTTCAAGACTTCAGTTCATAAAAACCCAAGGAGAAAAGCTAATACAAGTTAATTGACTTAGCAAACACATGATTTTTGGAAAGAAAAGAGTGTCAGGATTCTAATCTACTTAATTTAAGCCAATTTTTAAAAATGGAATTGCAGTGAGAAATGAATAATATTGAGGTTTCTCCATTAAACTTTACAACCTCTCTAAGGAATGAAAATATGAAAATTGATGATAAATTTACAAAACTTGAAGCAAATAGAATTTTACTTTACCTACACTTGAACGATCCCGAGTGTTAAGTATAGTTCTAACAGATTAAAATAATTTTAAGGGATGTAAAAGGTAGGAGGGAATTTTTAGTTTGCTAGAAAATTAGGTTGTCATACTTCACAGAAGGGAATTGACGAAATCTGGATTTTAATGTCTCTTAATTGCAGGTTCGTCTTCCCCCTCATGTTCCTGATGCTGATATCGACACTTTTTCAGAGAATACAACTCAAGCTCTCTACAGCGTAAGTGTCCATTTACGTTAAAATTAAATATAGCCTATCTGAGCACGAGCATCAGTAGCCCTCGTCTCGCACCTATCAAGTAACCAAATTTGCCAATTCCTCTTTTAAGACGTTAGAATTTTCATTTTATCATACACTAAAGTGGGGAAAATAACCTAGGCTTTTTATATTTAGAGCACACCAGTTACTATGGCACTCCCATCTGGATTTGGGCCTGGCAAAGCTGTTTTCATTTCTGGAAAAGTTCCTGAGGATGTCAATCGGTATGTATTATAGACGTAACTCCATTTGAATCGTCAGTTAGAAGAAGGGAATAAGTCCAAAAAAATGGCAAATTGACTTTTTGTGCGCAAAAAAATCTCCAAGCTTCGCTCTACACATGAGTGTAAAGAGGAAAAAAAAAATAACTGCCCCCTATCGGCAGATATAGCCCCTTGAATTTGCGAAATCAATGTCCTGTCCATTCATTGAATTTTTTGATTAAATTTGAAATTTAACTTAATTTGTCTTTCTTTTCTGATTCTTTGGCCTGTAAACTTAGCCAAAATAAAATTGGATTCGATTTTAAAAGCGTTTTTTCTTTTTTTAACCAATGAATGTTTGACTCCATTCATATTCACTATCTCTCCATTGATAGCGCATTAATGACGCAGTTTCATAATAATTTTTAATTTTATTCGTCTTAGTCTTTCTATATCTTTCACTTTTGCACTGAGAACTAAGCAGAAATACAATTTAATTGTCAATTTAAGTGGTTTTTAAGATTTTTGTTCAGCTGAAATTTCATAACGTTGAAGAAGGGAATAAGTCCATCCTCTTTTTTAACTGTAAAACATTTTTAACCACAGTTATAATTTTTTCGATGATTGTTCTGTATTCTTAACAGTGTCATGAATATCCTGTAAAAATTTGGTGGCTATAGGATAAAAATTCCATTACTTATAGTTTTTTTTTTTTTTTCGATTTTATCAAAACTTCGTTTTTGGACTTATTCCCTTCTTCTAACTGACGATTCATTTATAGTTGTTCGGTTGTTCCTTTCTGCATGTTTCCATTTCAACTATCAATAAAATACGCTACAATAAGGCAAAAAGATTTCATCTCCACATGCATGATCCCAGAATTACCTCAGAACTAGATACAGTGGGTCAGTGTTAAGGGCCATTTACATTTTATTAAGTCACCTGTTTAGGCAGATGGAGAGGATCATGAGCGTGATAGTAAAATATGACAAAGGAGTTAAACTTAGGCATCAACCTTAAAAACTGTTCTTCACTGCTATTAAATTGCGAATTTTACCCACAGCTTAATTATTTGATTTGGCAGTAAAACAGTATCAAATTTCTAAGTAGAATGAAAGTAAAGAAATAAAATTAATTCTTCAATTCGGCTCAATTTCAAAGTTTTAAAAGTGTGACATCACATTGGCGGAGAGTGTCACTGAAATGTGACAACATAAGGGGAGGGAAGGATGTGAAATTCCTGAAAGTTGAGATGCATAATTTGTGAATAGTCCCTAATTTAGTCTTTAATCTTTTTTTGGTGAAAAGAAAATTTCCCAAATTTCAGGGGAGATATTCTTTTTTGTTTTGCCCTTGTTAGAATTTAGTTTAAATTGTTAGGTTTTCACGATTCCTAGAGTAGGTACACATTTGGTTCAGCAAGCTAGAACCTCCTATTTTTATGATTATGACTTGAGCAGGAGTCATAACTTGTGCTTGCTTGTGACCATTATCAAAGTGAAATGAATATTTTCTCTTTATGTGAACTCTAGCCACTAATAATTCCTAGTATTGATCCCCATATCGAAGATTGATATTAGTCTCCTTTTAATCAACTCTTCTTGCGTTCTTTTTTAAGTTCATTAAAATTTAAGATAGCGACTTCCGTGGAATATGACCACTCCCGTTTTCCTCCACACAGCTTCGACATCAACCTCCAATGCGACGAGGACCCGAACGCTGGCATCGCCATGCACTTCAACCCTCGATGGGACGACGACTCCGGCTGCGTCCTGGTCCTCAACCACCTGGACGAAGGGGCCTGGGGGGACGAGGCCCGAGAGCCCAACCCTCTCGCCCCAGGGGAGGACGCGGACATCCACGTGCTGTGCCAAGATGACGCTTTCGTGGTTCTCATCAACGGAGACCAGGTGGCCAGCTTCCCCCACCGCATCGATGCTTCCAGGGTGACTACCGTCGCTGTCAACGGAGCCTTCGAAGTCGCCAGGATTCTCGGAGTTTAGGACTCGGGTGGTTGTGGGCGAAAGTGAACCAAGTGCATTGTTTGGCTTCAGTAAGGGGCAGCTTGGCGAGTTTAAAAGTGACAGCTTTTCTTTTGTAGTAACTATTAATTTTAATTGTAAATTCTTGATTTAATCAGAATCAGTAAAACTATATATATTTTTTTGGAGAGTGATATAGTTAAGAAAAATATATTTTTCCAGCAAGTTAAATTTCTAATGGCAGAAAATTCTAAGCATTATGTGGATCACGTATGCTTTTGACCATCTAATTCAACATACATAACTTTATACAGTTATTTTTCCCTAAGGGGTGGACTGGGCTATTGAATGCTTTGGGGAATGGCTTGCACCCTTACATTGTACCCGGATCATACCCTTGCATTTTATACTGTGAATAATTTCGAATTTAAGTTAGATTGATAGTCTGATTTCTAAATAAGTTTTTAAAACAAATCATTAGGAATCAGTCCCCAAAAACTGGCACAAAACATAATCAACAAAGGTGCTTGAAAGGAAGCTTTGTCCTAGATTTAACTTCTTAGATTTAAATGTAATTAAACACACACAAGAAAACTTGATTTTAGTAGACTGTCAACTTTTAGAAAAGTCAAATGGTAAAAATGAATTAAAAACCAGTGTAATACTGGATTGTAGTAAAACCTTTTTGATGTGTGAATATTAATGTGAAGTGATATTTTTTTGCTAGTGTCTATGTCAAACTGTTTTCAAAAACATTTTGAAGGGTACTGTATTTTTATATTTATTTTATATCTTTATTGTACTGCTTATGGCTGTTTCATGACTGTTGCAAGGCATTAATTCATTGCCATGTTGAAAATTTAATTCTATTAAACTGCAATGAAATAAATATTTAGAATATTTTCAAGTATTATATTTATTATTTTCAATTAAACACATAAGAAATAAAATTGTGATTTAATAAGGTACATACTAAGTAAGAAGTGAAATGAATATTAAACTCCTTAAAACAAGCTTATCAAACATTTATGTTTGAGTAAGAACAAGAGATTAAAAGTTGTGAAGAGATGAATTTTTGATTTTATTTGCCATTTTTAAGGTATAGCAACAGCTTCAGGGACGTTGCAGCAAATTTATCATCCATTTCAAACAATTTACAATCCAAATATATAAGTAATTAACAAGTTGATCAAATTTGAGAATCAAAATATTTTTTTTCTTAAAAAACACTAAATTTTTTTGGAACTCATTGTAGATATTTAAAGGAAGGCAAAATAAAAAATTCAACTTTAGAACTTGTTAAGACCAAAAATCCAGATTTTTTTTTTAAAGAGAACACAGATATGACTTTATTTTTGAACCTTTCATTAAAATTCAATACTAAAGTGTTGGATTACACTAGACCCCCAATTACAAACTATTTTCTTCAAGATTTAATTTGTCTTAATAATTTAACTTAATTAACCTTGCCTATTAGTAAATTTAAATGACTAAGTATCAAAAAACACAATGAGAAATGTCTTTATCATCATATTTTATTAACTATAAAAAATGAAAACTAATATATAACAAGTATACAAATATTCCAAAGGCAATTTCTGTTTGAAAAACCATGACGTACAGAAGAAAAAGATTTCTACGAAAGTGACTAAATACCTTTCAGGCAATATTGCACTTTTAAAGCATTAACAGGCATAATAATGTCAAATAAGCTAAAAATGTTTCCATATATACATATTTACAAGGCATTTTCAGTTGATGTGGTGATGTTATGTAAAAAAACTGAACAAAGGAACAAAGTTAAAAACTCTTATAAATGCGGAGGGTGAGTGAAAGCAGCTGCACATCGATCACACTGTTATGTAACAAAATGCATGATCACAAGGAGATTCACAATGTTTTGGTGCGATCACAATTAACTCGAATAGTTCAAGGTCAGATATTTGCATAGTTGGGTGACCTTTAGAGTGAGATCACTATCTGGCAGTTCTACACAGGCACCTTTAAGTACTTTGGTGATGACATTTAGAGTAGGAGTAAGTAGTAGCATGAACACGGCAAATGCATTGCAAAGATGACAGCCTTAGGATATCCAGTCAGGGGAAGAGTTAGCTTAGGGTCAGCAGTTATTCAGGGAACTAAATAAAAAAAAACAGATGTTGAACACATTTGCGAGTTTAAGACAAATGAAATAATCAAATGCTATACAATGCATAAGACATTATCTCCAAAGACTTTGTATCAATGTTTTAATACAAAACAGTTTACACCCTACAGGGATAGGTATGGTATGGTAAGTGTTTAATGGCACAAAACCCCCATTGGGGCATACAGCACCAACAAGACCACCCTACACCCTAGCTAGATTTTATTTTTAATTTAATAAAATGTACAGATAATTTAAAATTCAGATTACACATTTGAAAAACAGTAAGTATACAGGGTGGTCCTAAATTCGTGGTACAAACTGGGTAGGGTAGGTAGAGTACATCGAGACGAACAAGAATTGGTATAGAAAGGGGGTCACAAATGAGTTTTAAGGGGTGAAAATCAGCAACAAAACTTGTAAATTTGTGCAGTAAGAGAATGGTTCGATTCTGGTAGTTATTTTGAAAAACAACTTCAAATATTATAACTTTTTCTACTAAGCGAGTTTTCCCACTAGTAACACTTTTGCATTTGACAGGGAAAAAATTTCACCAATCCGTGATCACCAAATACTTTTTTGTGATTCTTAAGATAACGATAAAATAAGAATCAAAAAATTTTTAGCCAAATGGCTGATAAGTTGCCAAATTTGGTTGAACATACATTAAAAAGAAGACTGATCGAAATAAATCTTTCGCTACAAAAATATAACTTCCTGAAAAAGTTACGGAATCAAATAAATTGTGTCTCTTCCTGCACAAATATACAAGTTTTGTAGCTGATTTTCACCTCTTAAAACTCATTTGCGAACCACTTTTCTATTCCAATTCTGGTTCATCTTGATGTACTCTACCTACCCTACCCCGTTTGTACCACAAATTTAGGACCACCCTGTATATAATAACTTGTCTACTTATAATTTATACCAATAATATAACTTTTAATTAATTGATATTTTAAGAACATTCCATTTAAAAAAGAACAAGGCTATTTTCACTCTAATGTTTTAAGTTAGAATACATGTTTATTTTTTAATTTTGTAAAAAGGAGTTTTAAAATACAATTAAAATAACTTTATAAATATTAGAAATAAATCACTAACCTACCTAGAGGAGTTGATTTCAAATGGGTATGATACAGGTGACTGCAAAGCTGAAAAGAATATTTTAGTTTAAGGCCATAAGACATTAAAATTATTTAAAACTTTAATTCCTTCCAACACGTTTTAGTCTCGTAATCCAATGCCTTTTTTCCTTTTAAAGCAAATATTGCACCTCATCCCACTTACAATATCAACTTGTGATAAATCATTTAATCATCTGTAATAATTAGGGCTTTAATTTTTAATTTATTGCAAAACATTTTATTTATATAAAAGATTAAAACATAGTGGAACGTGGAACAAAAGTTTTTAAACCACCTTACTTTATACCTAGTTCTTCCAGTCTGTTTAATGTTTGATAAGCAGGACTGTTTTTAAAAGTGATTATTATTTAAATATAAAATTGAGATAAAAGATTTCTTTAACACTTGTGATTTATGAAAGAATAAGCATCATAATTTAAACTTACATTTAAGATATTCCAACAGCATATTCATGGCATAATTTATTTTATCCCTCCATTCTTGTGCAGTTTCTATACTATGGCCTTGAAATACAAGCGATTCATTTGATGAATCCTTGGATTTTATCATAAACTTGTTAGAACTCTTGCTGTCATCCAACTCAATCTTCTCTAGCTGTTAATGAAAAAAAAACACATGTCATAATGAAATTATTTTAGATATGTTTTTAAAATATCTTTTAGCTCAAAAAAGTGGTTTCAAATCTAAAAAGCTGAATTAAGTCATTATAAGCACGGCTGACTATACTACTTATACAGGCTAGCCGAGTACGGAAATCATTGCAAATCCAGATGGCAATACTGGACCAACTGGCAAAGCATATCCACAGTGTTGAAGGCGGTGGGTGATATAGGTAGGTCTTGTAGCGCTCCAAGAGGGAAAAGTTGTCAAATGGTTTTCATTGTTTAAAACTCGGCTAGCCTGTATAAGTATCTAGTAAGCAGTGTTATAAGAAATAAAAGGTAATAGAAAAAATGTTTGGAAACAAGGATTCCTATAAGAGTCCTTAGTTAGTTTAGTACTTTTGAAATAAACATAATTTACATTATTTTAAATATGTTATTTTTAAAAGATGTTGAAATACTTACAGATAAAGAACTTTTATACATATACACAGGACTAGAATGTTGACTTTTAGGTGCAATAATCTCACTAAGCACAATTATTTGTTCAAAGAGGAATACTTGACGATCTTTAAGCTTATTAGGATGGTCTCCAACTTTCAGTTGACCCTGAAGTAAAAGCTGTCCATGCTGAGCTAAGTTAACCTGAAAAATACAAAGTTACAAGGTATACAATAAACTATTTTAAAATTAAAAAATAAAAAGTTTGCTTTAGAACTGTTAGAAAAAAAACATGTCATAATGAAATTATTATTAGATGTTCTTTTAGCTCAAAAAAAGGTTTCAAATCTAAAAAACTGAAATAATAGATATTCGGAAAAAGTTTCAAAAACTTATGAACAAAAATTGAATCTAAAGTTCAATGTCAAATTACTTTAAGATAAATGTGTTTTCATTGATACATTTACAACTTTTTAATGTACAGGAACAGTTATGGTAATATTAAAACACCAGTTTAAAATACATTTTCACATATGTTAATGGAAATGTAACATACTTGAAATCCCTGCAGTCGATTCAAATTAAGTACATCATTAGAAGTTTTATAAATCAAGTGCATTATATGGACGGCTTTTTCAAGTTGTTGAACTTCTTCATCTATATTAGCCTGCTGGGTATACTTTAAAATGTCCTAAGTAAAAATATGCCTTTTAGAAAGTAATAACACAAACAAGTTTATAAATAATAAATCAGTTAATGAATATTGCCTTTTTTCACTCTTTGAACACTATATTTTATTGTATTTTACTGTTCGGCAAATTCTTCAATAAATAAGTAGCTATTCATGATTTAAAGTGTTGGTGTTTAAAATTCAGTACAAACCTTCAAAAGGAGCTTATATTCCAAAATCCTTTGCACTGGTCTTGTAAGCAAGTCATGAAGCTGACGTTCAAGGTTGTATTTCCTTCTCACCTCCTAAGGAATTTAAAATAATTTTTTAAAATTGTACTGAAACCTAGTTATTTAATTTAAACAATTTAATAGTAAATTGAAATTTATAAAAAAAATTAAAACATGGTTTAAAATTGGAAAAAAAAAAAAAAAAATAGCCTAACTTTTTAGTTATCAAGAAAGTAGATAAATTTTAGAGATACCAAACCTTTTAATTTTAAAGCAAGAATCCTAGTTTTAACCAAGGCAGCAACTTAAAGACACATTTTATTTATTTAGTTCTGGTTATTTTCATCATAGTCAGACCCCATCTTATGAATAGTTGGAGGTATGATAAAAGGAATATGAAAAAATAAGTCGTGCAAAATTTAGGTTTTAGTTTTACCATTAGGGCCAATGCAGCCTGTAGGCATGACCCATATACCTTTAAGCCTAGTTTATATCCACAAACTAACAGCCTGGGTTAAAAGTATCATGGGTAAGGAGTGCTGATTCCCATTGACACACCAATCTACTAGAATCAAAATCAACCTATCTTTCTCCCTCTGTAGGGGAAGACCAGTTTGACGCTTCTGTGACAAGATTTTATGCCATATATACGAGGCTTTAGAGAATCTTGTATTTTTTAAAGTCATAACACATAATAAAGTTCATACTGAATCTATTTTTTCATATTTAATAGAAACTCACCTCAAAATATGTATTGAGAAACTGAGCGACAAGTTCTTCAGATTTGGGTTTGTTTTGACAGTATAAAATGTACATGTGAAGTTTACGTTCAGAGCGTCTAAATAAAAGGCCTAAATTCCTGGGATTCTCCAAAGTACTTTGCAACTCGGGGAAGAAGTTACTAAAAAAGAAACCATAGGTTAATACATTACTCTCTCTATCTCATCACAAAATTTAATACTAGATTTAAATATAACAAGTAGATGAAATACATACTCTTTGTGCCACTCAAATATTGACTCAATATTCCCAAACACAGCTTTTGTTTTATCACCCATCAGTTCAGGAGGCATGGGAGAATCATTCTTTTTCATAATTTTCATATAACCCTGTGAAAATAATACAAAAAAAATTAGAATCACCATAGAAAGTTGTTTGAGAAGACATAAAGCACCAGTTTGATATATTACCTGCACAATTGATTCCAAGTCTCCCAAATACTGTTTTTCAGTTTCAATAAATTCTTGAATAACACATCTGCAAAATAAAGAAGAGATTTCAACTCTTTTACAAAAATCAATTACCGTTTTTCAAAATTTTCAAACATGAGTGTAAGTAAAAGCATTAATCCTTACAAAATAATTTAAGAGAAAACCTTAACCTTAAAGCTTCAAGCTGGATTTTTTCTGCATCTTGTTAAAATTGATTTTATAAAAATATATTAATCTTAAGAATAATGTTTTAATTTCAGCAAACAAAAAAGGTTTTTAAAATACACCAAAATGACTAATTTAAAAAATAAAATAAAATAAGTTATTTAATATTGTTCTATTAAATTCATAACACATAATAGGGATAAGACATCAGTTTTAGCAATTCATAGACTTTAAATTAAAACCAAATGAAATTGCTTTGTGTTTATTTTAATTATCAGTTGCATCTAGCCAAAGCAAATTTATGATGTCAATTAAACAGTAATTAGTTGAAGGAAGATCTGTTTTAATAGTATTACTTGTTATTTTTAAATTAAAATACCTGCTTAAAATGTAATTAATATAGTACTTACTTTCTATTTTGTAAAATCTTTTCTCTTTCTTTAACATTTACAGAATGTTTTTTGTTTTGGTCATCACTTGATTTTTCATTGTGATGCTCCTAAAAGAAAGGTATTAAACATTAGGAGACCCACTATATTTCAAATTTAATTTTGCTAATATCATATCAATGTATTTAAAACAGTAATTACCACACCAAAAAATAGTAAACATTACTCAAAACTTCCACAACTGGATTTACTTAATAAAGTGTTTATACAATATTAAATAAACCACATCTTACTGTCCAAATTTAAAACACAAACCTAATATTTATCTACATTAATAACATTTAAATAATAAAAAGTAATGAAATAATTAGATATCAACAATTTTCTTTACTTGCACATTCAATTGGCAGGAAAATAGCATACAAATATTTACATGCATTTTAAATGTTGATAAAGAAGTGAAAATACACAAATTCATGCACTATTTATTTTTGTAGTTGATAAATATCATTAAAATGTTTGCAGCTATAAATGGGTGACAAATGACAAAATAAATAAGGTGGAAAAAATATAAGTCATTCTTGTACGACAAACATTCAACTGGACTGGTGCATGCTTCATGCAAAGGTTTATAATCATTACAATCACACACCATACGCTCCTTTACAATTTGCTCTATCTCTGAAGCCAAATCGGTTGAACTACTGCCATCAGCTGAGGGTAAGGTTATTGGCTATATAAAAAATGTTAAAGATGACTAGGATTAGTTTAACATTAAATGTTAGTGTTAGGAAAGCAAGAAAAAAAGGAACCAGGTTTCACCTCTTTTTTAAAAATAAATGTCACCATGTAGCTAAAATAAATGATGAATAAAAAAGGGGTTAAAAAGATATTTCAATATCAATCAAACATAGTTTTGTGAAAATCCAAGAATTTTCTGTAGTAAACAGGGGTGCTACTGAGTTAAACTCAAAATTCTGGAAAAATATTACAGTAACGAACTTTTTATCTAGAACTCCAAATCCCGGAATGCTCTTAAATTCGGATCGTTTCAAGATTTTATTATAATTCTCAAGAATCCTCCGGATTCTTCATATAAGATGTTATTCATTCTGCAGTTCTCCACTCATTTTTTATTATTGGACTTGATTTTGCACTTGGTTGTTCCAAAACTTTTGATGAAACCTGGAATTCATGCTGTTGAAAGAAAAAAGTTCCCAGGCCTACACGTGAAAAGTAGCACCCCTGAGTAAATCATCCTCATAGTTTTCAGGTGCTAATGGAACCCAAGATGTTTTTTCCTAATTTTTTAAAGCATGTGACTCACAAACCAGTATTTAAAAGATATTATCCACTTAGGTGAAAAGGGCATAGGTTTAAAAACATCAGAAGAGTAGGCCCCAAACCATAAGAGAGCACATGACAGATGCTTCGATGTCAAAGCATATAATTAGCTGGGTCAACCCAGTGCAAATGAGTCTAAAAATTGTGATTTAAACCATAACAATTACAAAATTATTTAGGAAATTTCAACTCTTAAATCCTTTAGATTAGAGATTTAATCAAGAATAAACGAACAACTGCTAATGTAAGGCACCTACCTGAGAAATTAAAAATGATATAATTTCATTTTTTAAACTAATAATACTTTCAAGAGTTTCAAAACTTAGTCACACACATATGTATTCCTTTTAAAATTAATAATTTGATTGAAGTATTTGTTTTCTTCAATTAAATTTGTTTTAAAACTCATAAAAAGAGATAAATGGTATGGGGGGCCCAGATTATATGATTATTGTACCAAACTACTATTAAGAATATGATTATTATTTCAAAGGCATAAAAATGTGATCCAAATAACTGAAGCTCATTAGTAACAGGAGATGAAAAAAAATTTAGAATAAAAAGTATGTTAAAACAAATAAAATGAGCAGAAAAACTAATTTGTAAAGAACTTATTTACCTTTTCACTGCTACTACCAGCTAAATTTTGGTGTACAGGAGTAAAACTGTGCTCTTGTATTTTCATAGGAGGTGGCAATTCTACATCTAACACTTCATCTTCTTCAACTGTTAGTACTTTCTTTAGGGGATCATTCTAAAAATATAGGCAAAAGTTTCATGTTACTCAATAATGATGTATATTAAATCTAATAAATAGAATGAAATATTTATTAACAGCTTACAGGGAGGATGCCATTCCTTGTAGAACTATGGCTTTTCAACAACGGCTTTTCAATTGGCTCAACTTTTGGGGCAACCTTGGACTGTTGGGATACTTTCTTACTTGAAGCTGACTTAGATGTTTCACTGCTAGTTCTTTCGACTCGACTATGACTTAATTTTCTGACTGGATTTGACAACCATTTTCTACAAAACCAATTTAAATATAAAATATAGGTCCCTTAGTTTATGTTTCTGTGATAATTTAACAAGTTAGAGCATTATAAAATTCATGAAAGATAGTAAATTAAAAGTATTAGCGAAAAACAGTCACAAATTTAACTTACCTGAAGGCTCCTCTGCGTTTGGATGCAGGTAGAGTAGCTATATTTGTCAAAGGGTATCCTACAGGATTACTAGGACTAACATCTGAAGTATTTACATGAGATTCTAGAACACAACATTTCATCAATAACCCATATAAAACCAAATACTTAGTATACAACTTTTTAAAAAATGAAAATACTGTTATCCTTGAAAATGTTTTGTTGATGTAAGTTTTCAAAGACATAAAATTAAAAATGTCTTGCTAAATTACCTTCATTTTCTGCAATTCCTTTGGAGAAATTTTGCTTCAAAGGAGGTTTATTACTAGAAGGAACCATTCCCTCCGAGTTGAGTGACTCATCCTTTGAGGCATGACGGACTAGATACCAATCGTTGCACGAATCTAATACTTCTTGCTGACCAGAGTGAACAGAACGATCCATAGACCCAGGAATGGCCTTGTGGTCTTCCATGGCATTAATGATCTCGCCTCCCTGAAAATATAAAAAAATCATGTAGAACTATTGTGTTAGTTATTCATTAATATTTTAAGTACCCACCTAGAAAGAAAAGAAAAATTTGAAATATGGTAGGGAACCTGGCATATAGATAGAGCATACATCAAGATGCATTTTCATACAACACAATTTATTTCCTCAGGGTTGATACTATGTCTCCAATTGTACTTAGAACAATCAAAATATTTTCGGAGAAACTTTTGAGTTTTAAGATAACTTTTTCTTAATACCATAATCTATGAATACATCTATATCCCTTGGTTTAACCCCTTCAATAAAAGAATATAATCAGATCAAAATCAAAAGCAGCCAATTTTAAATTGAGTAGATAAATAAAAGCATTACCTTTTCACTATCAGTGGTATTTCCAGATCCAAAAGATGCCAAAGATCCCCTCTCTTGGTTTTCAATGCTTCCTTCATCCATTGAGGAGTCTTCCAAATCCCTGGGGGTAAAATTTGGTAAAATGAAATAACCAGCAAATGAGCATGAAATTACGACATCTCTGCATTAGTTTATATGTTACAACATACCTGCTAGACCTGTTGCTGACGGATTTAGAAATCTTAGAATGACACTTGGATAAGTTAAGAGTAGACAAAGCACTGCTAAAGTAGGTTTCTTGAATAACCTCTCTAAGCTTTTTTACCCAGGACTGTTTGGTTTCCAAAGATGTTGCCTAAAATATTAAATGGAGTTTAGAGCAATCTGAGACCCCTTAACTATTGGCTAAACAAAGTAATATAATATAAAAGACACAAAAATATAAATTACAACAGTGAAACTACAAGGAAAACATTCAATTAGTCTGCTTTTTATAACAGAAGAAAATTATGAATATCGAATGAATCCTACAGAAATGAATAAGTACCTTTAATACAATTTTGTTTTCTGCTAATGGAGCTCTCCCAGTCCACACAGCAAATTTACACTCATCTCCTTCAACATGCTCTGTGATTCCTATTTCAGAAGTCTGAAAACAAATTTGTTTTGATAGTTCAGTTTAAATCTCTAAAATTGAATTAAAGTATACCTTATTAACAGAAATTTTAAAATAAATAACAGAAATATTGCAAAAGTTTAGGTTAACTACAGTTTTGTTTTACAATTCAAAACTGGAAATGATAGGTTAGGAAAACCAGATCTCAAAGTCAGTACTTATACTTAAATAAACTTGAAAACATTAACCATATTTCATAAATACTCACCAATAATTTTGTTTTGTAAATATATTTTGCTTTTCCATTTGAATCCTTTACTTCCTTACTAAAAAGCAAATATAACTCAAAAAGAAAAATATGTCTTTCTCTTCCCTTCCTAATTAGTGACTTGGGCTCAAAAACATGGAAAGTATCTTGAAGGATAACTTCTCCCAACTGATCCAATGTCACCTAGTTTAAATCAAGATCCAGTTAATTAAAATCAGGATACAAAGACATTGAACTTCAAGTATAAAATTAAAACACTTATAACTCAGTTTCAGATAGGTTTAACTAATTTTTTAAACCTTTTAAAACCTATCAATGTTAAAATTGATAGTTATAGTACACTTAAAACCATAACACTTGAGTCGAAAGATCAATACTTTTATAAAAAATACATACATCACATCCTTCCAACATGCTTAAATGCATTGCATCATTTGCTTTCTTAGGAACACTAAGCATAACATCCAAACCATCCTGTAAAAAATCAATAAGAAAGAATTTTAAAAAATTAACAGAGAACTGCATTTGAAAAATAAGCAACACTGCTTTTTGAGCTTAATAATAATCGAAATTAGTTTTATCTTTGACCACATTGTACTCCACATACCTTGATTTCTCCTTGATCTTCTTCGCAACAAGAAAGAAGATCTTTCAGTAACAATTGATACTTAGTAATTCTTTGTACAGGCTTAATCAAATAAGCAGCTATAGGGTGTGGAATATTGTGTTTCCTTTGTACATCCTAAATAGAAAATACAAAACATGACTAAATTTTCTTTAGGAATTCCTGGTCTTTAATTAATATTGGGGAAAATCGCATAGCAATCACTTGTGGTAAAAATAACCATGATACAGTACCTCAAAATAATTTCCAGCATGATGAACCAACAATGAATTAGATTCAGGCTTATTCTTACAGTATTTCACATATACTTCAAACTTTTGAGCCTAATAAAAGAATTTTTTTATAAATTTGTTCAAATAAGAATGTTTATTGTAAGATTTTTTTTTTAATGTGGCACATACCCAAGTAACAAAACAATGTCCAACATCTTCAGGCATGGTTTCATATTTCTCCAGCTCTTTCAAAAATATTCTATAATAGAAAAGCAAATTCTTAAAACTGAATAAGACTTAAAAAACCCAAATAACAAATATATTTTAAATTTGTCTTAAAAGAATGATAGCATTTTTTTAATAAGCTTGAGTAGTGTATGTTACATTTACTGGTAAGTTATTCTGTCAATTGATATTAAATGCACACATTAGTTTTATAAACTCATGGTAATAGTCACAGTAATTCATACTCACTGATCGTGAAATTGGAATATTTCTACCATGTTGCCAAACAACATAGAACTCTTTTTTTGCAAACCAGGAGGAATACTTTCATCCATCCTCTCCATTTCAGTCATATAAGTTTTAATACATGTTTCTAAATCTTTAACGTAAGATCTTTCAGTTTGCAAGAGTTCTGCCATGATGAATCTAGAAAACACAATCAGGAATCAAGACATCGTCCTAGACTGAGATGTACAACATAAGCAATTTTAAGAACACTTTTTAGGAAAATGAGATTATGGTGCATTATAAAAAATTTTGAGGTAATTGTGAAAATGAAGCTATGATATGGAAGTTTAACAGTTGAAAGTTATGAAATAGATTAATATGGCTTTACAACCTTAAAAAGACTAGAATTAACTCTAAGGGAACTTACTCTTTTCGGCGAGCTGACTTTCGTTTTTCTTCATTCAATTCTTTTACAGCAGCTTCTTTAACTTTGTCTTCCAAGGAAGGATCACTATGTCGGTCTAATGATAAATCCTTCGCATCTCTCTGTAGGGAAAATGAAAGGGAACATGAAAAGTGCAAGTCATCAGTGCATTTAGAGTTTATTTATTTCTGATAGAAGATTTTAAAATAAATTTATTTTCCTACAATAAAACATTAACTCTTTGTTTTTCAAAATTCAAATTTTAGTCATAACTCAACTTTTTGAAAGTAACTGGAATAGAATTTGGATTGAATAGAAACATTCAATCCAAAATACTAATATTTTTCTTTTCAATACTATAAAATTTTTAATGCAACATTAAAAAATAACACACAAAAGTAGAAGTAAAATTCTTACATCAGACTGCAAACCCAGTTTTTCTTCCAGCATTTGCCGATAATGATCCATGCGTTCACTAAAAACTTTGTAACTCTGATCTACATTAGCAACCCATTGTTTGATGGCAGATGCATGAGCATGTCCCCTTTCCACTAAACTATCTGCAAGTTGAAGTAGAAGACGAACTTTCTCTCTAGTTTCCTACAAAGTAACAATAAAGTTATAGCTACAAAAGAAGGACTGACGGGATGCTTAAAGAATGAGTAAATCTTATTACTTTTGCATTTCCTTTGAACTCATTATATTCTTTTAGGAGGGATTTGGTTTCATCCACATTGTCACCCAATGTTCTACGATTATCTAGGTAGTCTTCTCCAGTTTCACGAATCCATTCTAAGGCCTGGATGAGGAACAAGTTTTCTTAGTTTCAATCACAGGGAAAAAAATAGGAAGCATGAGAAATTTTAACAAAAAACTCACTTGTTTGGCACTATTTTCGAAGAGAACAAACTGTTGGCATTGATCAAGTCTCTTTTTTCTAGCTGTCCAGTGCTCCAAAACTTTATTTTCTTGGTTTAACAATTGCTCAAGAACTCCTACACAAAAAAAAAATGTCAGCTAAAAAACAGAACCGATACATTTTTAAGAGACATGACAAGTAAAAATTGAATCAAGTAACCATACCTTTAACTTTATTTTCAGAACCCTTATGGTTCACTTCTATCTGTGCACTGTAATACTGAACACAGCGTGAGCTGTACTTCAAAAAGGTTTCGGCCGTACGACGAGCAAGGGTGCAGGCTTTCAAGAACGCTTCCTTTTGCTCCTGGTGTTTAGTTAGGAGTTGAGAGACAAGAGCAACTTTGTCTTGGTTGTCTTTTTTCTCATTTGATTCATTATTGCTCCCGCACCAATCCTCGTCTCGTCTGTATTCCCTTTCTAAACTATCAAGGACTGAACAAACCTATGAACAAAAATTTCAACAACTTTGAGATTCAATTTATGGATTTTTGATATTTTCCTTCAATATAAACCAAGAACATGGCAAAAATCCAAAAATTATACAAATTTACAGAGTTTCCAATAGTTTAGTTAATTTTGATAATAAGGCATATTTTGAAAGATGAACAAATAATTAACATAACTTGATGTGATCCAAACCACTGTAACATTTAAGACTTTAAAATCTTTGATTCTATACAATTATAAGAAATAAAAAAACATTTAACTGCAGTACAACTTGGTTTATACGAACTTACTGGGACTAAAGGCAATCCAGAAAATTGAAAATCCAGATAAAAGCAAATCTTTAAACACAAAGACATACTGTTTTTATTATAACAAATGTTTTGTAACATAATTGCATAAAATTACCCAAAAGACTTTTTAAAATATAAGAGAATTTTTCACATGATTTCTTAAAGAATTGGTCTATTGTTTCAAACACATGTGGTATTTGAATGAAGCATGGTCTTGTCTACAAATATAAAAATGTCTACAAATCTGATCTAGATAAATGATTGTCACATAAACAAGGTTTTACTGCATTAACAAAAACCATGATGCAAAGAATTCTATGACTAAATTTTAATACCTGTTCAGCTGTTTTGTAGAAATTAATTGAAGCAGTAGAGAGTTTGTGTAGATCTTCAGCATGAGTCATTAATTGATGCCAAGTAGAATTCACATCTTCACTTATAGCTCGAACACTAGCTGGGTCATAGTGATTAGATTGAATCAAAGATTCAGCTCTTTGCTGTACCGTCACTGCACTTGAATGTGTTTTCTGAAATAAAAAGAAAACATACCCATTAATAACATTTAAAGGACAGTGTGAGTATAATGTCTTGATTTATGACAGACACCAATGATGTGCTTTGATAACTTATTGTTTAATGAATTTTCAAACAGATTTCAAAATTATTTTTAACAACTGAATACTTTTTCCTTCCAAAAATAGTGAATAGAGGGGAAAAATGAATTTAAAAATTTTATTTATAGATAAAACTTACATAAATTTCAACAAACTATAATCTTACTTCTATTGCCATTTGAAATTGCTGATGCTCAGTTCTTAACTGCTCTGCCTCTTGAACTGTTGAAGGAATCATGAATGATGCAACAAGCATAGCTTCACCATTTCCTATCCAACTCAATACCTAAACACAAACACATAAGCAGTTCATTAGGAGGAAAAGGTTAATTTTTCTTTAGGCGATTGAACATCAGGCACCAGTTGAAAATATTTGAATTACCTGACTAGCATCATTTTCTAGTTGGCATAGTTGAATACTCTGCTCCAGTTTTACTCGCTTCATTTCAGCAACATCTTCCAAGTCCAAATGACGCTCCTGAAGAAAATCTAGCAAAACTTGCACCCTTGCTTGACCATCATACTGATGATCGGCCATCAACTGAATTCCAGAGCTTTCAAAGAGCTGATGAAATAAAATAAATTGTGACAGCCTTCATCAATTTCAAACCTAATATCCAATATCTGATAGATTAATAATAGTATTTTAAGAGAGCGAGTGCCTATCAAATTAGACATACACTACTCTTGTTAAAAGTAAACTTGGTAAGCAAGTAGTACAGACAAGCAAAACACTAAAATACTTCATAACAAACAAGGATTAAGCAAAGTAATAAAGTAAACTATAAAAATTAATGGCAAAACTAATCTTGTGTAAATGACTTTATGCAGGAACAATACAACATTGTTTATTAAACAATACGATGAAGTTTAAAAGCATACAATTCATCTTTTTAGCACTGATGAAGAGGGAAAAATTGTATGCTTTTAAATTTCATTGTATTGTGTAATAAATAATGTTGTATTGTTCCTGCACATAAAAATTAATTTCATCTGCCTGTAAATCAGGGTTGGGTTTCTTCCGGAAGAAACTAGTTTCTTCCAGGACAGTGGAAGAAACTGGAAGAAAGTGGAAAAAACCCACGAAAAGCCAAACAAATGCTCCACATTTTTAAATTTACTGACTACATAAATGAACAATTTAAACCACAATCTAAAAAATAAAAGTTAATTTACTTACTATTAATTAATTAAAATAATTAATTTTTGAAAAGGAAGTTACTTTAACATTAAATTTCAGGTTACTTATGTTTTTAAAGGGGATGTTGGCTAGAATGGTTTCTACTATTTCTGTATAAATGTTACTTAACCATTCTTTATTTAAATATTATTAAAAGATTAAAAAAAAGAAAAGATTTCTTCCAGTGGAAGAAACCTCCTAGTAATAATATTGGTGTAATTATTAACTCAGTACAGTACTTGCATATAATTATATTTTTAATGGTATAATTTTATTAGTAAAACATTATAACATAAATTAAAGCTTATTTGTCCATTTTTTTGAATAAAAAAGGTTTCTTCCAGTTTCTTCCGGCCGGTTTTTTCCATGGTTTTTTCCACTTCGGAAGAAACTTGCCAACCCTTCTGTAAATTACTCTACCTGATACAGTTCCTGTCCTCTTTGAATCACATCTAAAGCTGTTTGTTGCATGTTGCTGACACTTTCATTATGAATATGGAGAGTGTGTTCAGCTTCACTCATATCCCGAGCTATATCTGCATTCTGCAGTTCTTCAGACCACAGTTCCAATTGGGATGATATCTACAAAAATATATTAATTCAGCCACAAAGAAACAAACCAAAACATTACGTGTTAATAAACTGCAACTGTATAATGTGGAATTCATAACTCGTCCTTCCTGTAGAATTTACTACATATTGATTAGCTTATTTTCAAACGAACTGAAGAAAATCCTTTGAAATATATATCTAACATTTAAAAATAAAGGCACCGAGTAGATAAAAGCTAGTTGAAAAAGTAAGGGAGAATACCAAAACTTATAGAAACTAATATTACAACTTTTATAACAATCAACCTTACAAAAGTTTTTTTTTTACAAAAATTGATAGAAAAACTACACAGGAATAGAAGTTTTTATAAAAAAAGAAAAGATAGGCACCTCTAGAGCATCTCTTTCAAAGAGTCGTAACTGGAGACATAGATCCAACTTCAGTTTTCTATTCCCCCATAGTTCTTCAAGTTCTTCTCTACTTCTACTTAGAGATTCTAATAAACCTTCTATGGCTGCATAAGATGTACTAGAATCAGAGTCTGGTTCAACTCCTGAATTTCTGGGGGAGAAAACAATGAATATATTTCACAAGCTAAATTCAGGCCAAAATAATGCATTTATAATAAAAAAAATTTCAAACATGAAACTTTAGATTTTAAAAAAAGGAGAGAAGAAACTCATGCAAGCAACAAAATAGGAGGAATTAAGGAACATCAAACTGCACAAGGAAATATAGCCAAAATACATACTGCAATTCTTCCAACAGAGCTTCTCCTTCAGATACTGTGTTCATAGCAGCATCTATAGTGGAATCTCTTTGTTGGTTGAATTGTTCAAGTAGCTGTTCAGCTCCTTCAACATTTTCTGCAACTTCATCACTTTGTAATTCCTGTCGCAATTCGTCAAACCAACTTGTGAGCTAATTTGGAATAAAATCTTCATTAAAAACTGTCAAATACTTTCAAATTCTATACTAATACTTTTAGTAAAAAATTAAGAAAGAAGAATGTTGTCTTGGATTTTCTATTGGTCAAAAATCTATACAACCAAATGTTATTACGTAATTCTTTATTTTACTACCTTATGATTAGGAATACAATTGTACTTTTGGTGTTACCTCATTCTCATGAGTAAAAAACATCACTGCCAGGTCTAGCAGATTTCTTCTCTGATCCACCCGTGCAGCAAAAGTAGTTATATGTCCCTCCAATTCTTGCGCCACACCATATATTTCTTCCGCATTACACTCTCCGGTTTGAGCAAGTTCCTCTGCAGCAGCTAATAGTTTTTCAGCATTTGTATAAGTATTCTAAAAAGATGATATCAGAAATCAATGTTTTTTAAAGGAAACTATTTTTAAAAAAGAATGGAGATATTATTGCGTGCTTGTCAGTTTTTATAACTAAATCATAAAGATTAGTGATATATTATACCATGCAGGATTTAAAACAATTTTACTAACTTAAGAATGGATCCACGGACAAAAAAAATCCCAAAATCTTAAAACATCTTTAAAAACTAGTCGAATAAACATAGTTTTAAAATCACAAAAGTAAAAAACAAAGAAAAATTACCTGAGCGACAGTTTCAAAATGCTCATGACTCTTTTGAAGAACTTTAGCTCGCTGCAGATTCCTGCCAACACCCGTATTCTTTCTTAAAAACACTTCTCCATGGTTCTCTAACCAATCCAAGACCTAAAATTTAAAATAATGCAATGGAAAACAGACGATTTAAATAGTTTAAAGTAAAACATTGTAAAATAATTAAGTGTTAATTAAATGGCACTCTTTTACACTACGAGGTTGAGGATTCTAGTTTCATCACTATACCTGTCTCACATCTTCTTGAAATAATCCTAATGCAAGGCGCTGGTGAAGCTTAACTTTCTTAGTGTGCCATTGAGTCTCCAGTGCTCTGTGGTGATTCAAAATATCATGAATCACGGACAAAACATGTTTGGCACCTTCAGAATAATCAGCAGCTGGATTGCAGTGGTGGTTATTTCCATTGTGATTCAGCATTTCTGACAGATTCTTGCCATCCCCATGGGACTAATTAAAGAACAATAAGCTCAGAAACATATTGTTACATTATAACTCAACAAGTTTGTATTAGCAAAAGTAAATTTTTAAAATACACCAAATTATGAAACTACATTATTTCCAGAAAAATTATGTTGCACAAAGAAGTTTTTTTCTTTTATGATTATATTTTAATTGATAAGACAATTCAAGTTCTCTAACTGGTTTTATGTTTATGCAGGTCATATTGACTTAAATTCTAAATTTAAGTTGTAAAGTTAGCATTATTTTCTGGGAAGTTTATACTTAAAAAAAACTTTAACACAAGGAATAACCCCTTACATGTTTTCTGGAGGACATGTCAACTCTTGGCTGGTGGCATACTTGAACTAGATGATCTAACTGATATAAGAGTTTTTTACTAGTACTATGAACCTGAAAAGGTTAAAAAGGTATATCAGTAAAAAAAAATTAATTCCCTATTTTCTTTTTTATACATTTAAACAAATTAGATAAGCTTAAAAAAATCAGAGCCCAAAGTAAAAAATCAACAAAAAATTGATTTTTTTTGACATGAACCAATAGCCATCTTACTTCAGTATAAGCTTGGCACATATTCTCATACAAAGTTTGATGTTGGTGAATGACATCCTCTAAATGGGAAACTTCTCTCGGAACTATGGTTTGCTCACAGGCTTTACTCCAAGGGGAAACATTGTTCATATACTAAAAAATTCACAAAAGTTACCGAAAGATCTTTAAAAACCAAAAGTGGCTTTAAAAAAGGATTTCTTGCCTGCATTAAGTACCAACCTGCTCTGCTTTCTGATGAAATACAACTGACAATGCTAAGACAGTTGTTCTTTCATCCAGCCCAGCAGCAAATTCCTTCCAAGCACGGTCAAGACGAGCTGCTATTTGCTGTATGGTAGCGGCTGAATAATGGCCCCCTTCGATCAGTCGAGACGCCACCGACAAGATCCGATTGATGTTCACATAGACATTCTAAATTAAAAGGAGGAGCGTTTACTCGTTTAGCCACCAATATCAAATTTAATTTGATACAAAAATACGAACTATGAGAGTGAAAATAATATTTTATGAAATTCCAATCAAAATAAAAAAGTGGAGGCTGCAAACATTTACAAAACAAGTTGGGAACTAAAAGAGATAAATGAAAACATGGCATCAAAACAAGGAACCACAAATAAGCTGAACATAATGGCAGTGGCATAAGTCTAGTAGAGATCTGTTTGACTTCTGTTTAACCACCGGTCAAGTTACCGGTGAATACGGCCGTAAGACAATATAGCCTAATAGTGAACTTTGTAAAATAAATTTTTTGAAGGTACCTTTTGTCCTAATACTACTGAATTTGAAAAAATACCTTTAAATCAAACAGTGAACTTGTGAAAGTATTGCTAAAGGTAGTAAATATGTGCTGGAGCCTGGACTCCTGCCTAGTATTATAATATTCAGATTTACTTTTAAATCATTTGTATAGTATGGTAGTTGCTAAAAAAAAGTCCCAAGTTCAATGATGGGCCTGTAAAAGCAACCCTTAGACAAACAGGTGCCATTGAAATAACATCACTTAACTTTGTCAGGTGGACAAAACTATCCTTCTGAACAACTCAATGATATTCTACTTGAAAAGAAACACTAATACATAATGAAAAACCCATTAGGGAAATAAAAAGCAAAAAATTAATACATAAAAAATTTAAGTCTTACCATGGATGACATAGTGAAATGGTTATGTTCTTCTTGTAAATCTTTAGCTTCTTGAAATGCAAGACCAATATCAACATAGCTTACAAGGAACAGATCTCTGTTGTGATAAATCCAATCAAACATCTAAAAAAGACAAACACACTACTGTTGAAGCAACCTCCAAGCTGGAGAACATGACACATATTTTTCCAATTAGTTTAACTCTTGTATTTGACTAGTTTCTTTTCAGATTGCCCTCCCTCCTATCCCCTTGTGCTGAGATACTACCCCCTTTGTAAATGCATAATATTTGGTATAAATTATGTCTTTTTCTACTACTATTGACTAAAAGAGTACAAAAAGCTGCTGATAGCCATTCACAATATTAGAGGTTGAAAACTAGGAATTTCAAATGTGTTTATAAGGAGGATTTACTAACTTTTTGTGCATCTTGTTCATACAAACGGAGTTGAAGACACTGGTCGAGTTTCACCTTCCGTATATGCCACAATTGCAACAAATGCTGCCTGGTGACATGGATATTCTCTAGCAGCTGGACCACCTGGGGAACTGCATTTTGGAAATCTATATTTCCAGCCATTCCTGGAGGCCCACTATCTCTACTTGAATACCCTGAATCACAGGATCCTCCACTACTTCCACCTGTTGCAAAACTTAACCTATAAAAGAAAAATAACAAAAATAATACATTTATTTACTTCTTTCTTTTTGAAAGTTTTGAATCTGAAAATGGAAGGATTATGAAAATAAACATTTAAGCACAATATTTTCAGTGATCACTGGTAGTATAGTGCTGTCCTTTAAAAACAACCCACTCCAAATTGTACCCTAAAAACAACCCATTGAGCTTACATTGAGAAAACATTATTAAGCTTTTAATGGAGAAAATATAAAACAGTGGGTTGTTTTTAAAGGACAGCACTATATGTGCTAATTTGAATTTTACCTGTTACCACTTAAAAAGGAAGAAACAATTCAAAAGCCCACTAAATTTACTAAAAGGCACATTTTTAGTAATTAAAATGAATGTTAAATAAATGATAATTTCAAAAATAACAATAGTTTTATTCTAATTTTCCCGATTAAAAAATATTTTTTCTTAATCACATTCTTGAGTTAAAGTTTTCACTGTTATTTTAATTATAATTCTTTTTTACTTTTATTGATAATTATATTACTAATTATTAACTTTTCATAACAATTCAAAAGTAACTGCCTGACTCATAGTATTTGAATTCTATGTCAAACAATTAAAAACTAGAATGATGTTGATGCTTTGAGATTTTAAATAAGAACCTCTAAATGTAAGCCAAATGTATTAAAATAATTTGAGTTACTAACTTGTGCAGAACTTGTTGCCCTTCTAAGTCAATGTCTTCAACAGGAACTAGGATAATCCTTTTCTTCAAGGATGCATGGCTCTCAATCATAGATTTAGAAGTGGATACATCATCAGCAAACTCATTTCTAGTTAACTCTTCTTTGACAGCTTCCATTCTCCCAAGCAAATCACTTGCTTTCCAAGTAAAGCTTTCCAAAGACTAATAAAAAAAACAGGAAAATGAAATTGTATTAAAGATAGAAAAAAAAACCTTTTTTTGCATAAAATATTATATTTACATGTAATATAATGCATGCAATAAAAATCAGGGTTTTTTTTAAATGGTAGTTAATTAAGGACTTACCAATCTCAATTCAATCCAGAGATTGTGATCATATGCTAGAGTGCCTTCTAAATCTGCGGTAAGTTGTGATGGATCAATATACTTTGACAAAGTTTCAACTGATATCATGCTTGTCTGGAAAAAAAGTTAAATCAGAAATAGTATGGTACACATAAGGAATAAAAACTCCTGGGAAATTTTACAGGGTTTCCACTCGAACATGGGAAAAACAAGTATCTTATTTTTTCAGGTTAATTTAGAAGTTTTCTGGTTGAAAAACTAGCCATTCACAATTTTTTTTTCATTTCTTTCTTTTTTGAACATACATTTAATAAGTAGTATACATTTTATTCAGACCCAAAAATGAGACATTGACAATAAAATTGGCCATTCCCAGGTGTTCCGAGTGAACTTTCAAGGTTTTAGGAAAATTAAGCAATTTTCCCCAGCTTTTTTGGTCTGATTAAAATTCCCTGATGATTCCAGGTTCTCCCTGAACAATGACTCATAAAAAAACTGCTCTGCATTTTAAAATTTTGCAAAGTTTCTTTTTCTACCTGTGGGATCCTTGTTTTAAGATGTTCATCAAAAATTTTGATTTCACTAAAAACTTGTGGTAGGTACCTATCAAATTTAGTTATTAAGAATATTGCATTGAAGAAGGTAGTGCATATTAAAGATATTAAGAGCTACTATCTCAAACACACAATTATGAAAAGAATTAATATTATAGAAGAGGTTAATCAAATATGAAGCTGCAATTTAATTTTTTATTAAGTAGAAATTAAATCCAGAAACACATTAGTGATACTTAGTATACAAATAAACTGTCTTGTCATGGATTGATTTCGTAAGAGATAACTTTGCAAGTTGTGTCATAGAAGTTGGAAAATTCAATAAAAACAAATGCAAGGGTCATAAAAAAAGTACTAAAGGCAAAAAATTCTTGTGGAGAATGATAACCAAACGATAAAAACAAAGTTTTAATCCACAATATATTAAAATGATGGTAACATGCAGACAATTGTTTCTTCGTCAGTGCTAAAAGTTTAGCACTGATAATAAGCACAGTTTTTTTTCCACAAAGGGGATCCTGTGATCCCCGAAGCAATTGTCCGCATGCAGTGGCGTAGCTAGGGGGGGCGGGGGGGGCGGTACGCCCCGGGTGTCACCCGTCTAGCTATCTTGGGGGGTGACACCGGAGCTCCACACATTCGAAAAAAATAAACATAGACTGTACTTCGAAGGTTTCCTTTTTATTTGATATGAAGGCGTGGGTCCCATGGTGGGTCCCGATAAAAACCGGGACGAGTGTCAACATGTCAATCTACTGCGGTTATCCGGGGGGATCTAAAGTCTAAGAAACCTTGAGACCCATAGCAGAGAGAGTCACGGTGACTCCCTCAATCAGGGAAAGGAAATAATTAACAGAATGTCATCAGTCATCCTACTAGAGGACAATGGGGGTGACACCGGAACTTAAAATCTCCGTTCATCTTCACGCTAAAAGTATATTTTTTAAAAATAATATAAGAAAACATTAAAAAGGGCCCTATTAGAAAAAATTTGGGATGACAAGGGGACATTATTTTTCCGTTATTTTTTACACAAAAAATATAATTTTGAAAAATATTTTAATGAAATCGTAAACAGGGCGTCACCCTACTAGATAACAATGGAATGACTCAGGAACATAAAAACTACGATCATCTTTCCATAAAAATATACATAACTTTTTAAACTTATTTTATGAAAGGAAATATTAAACAGATGTCATCCAACTAGAGAACAATGAGGGTGACACCGGAACTTAAAATCTCCGTTCATCTTCAAGCTAAAAGTTGAATTTTTAAAAATAATATTAAGAAAACATTAAAAAGGGTGTCACCCTATTATAAAAATTTGGGGTGACAAGGGGTTCAGCGACCCAAAATCTATAAGAATGACTATTTTCATCAAAGAATTTTTTCATTGTTGAACAGTGTAATATGAAATTAGAGTAAAATGCATGGATAGTATTGTATAGTACGTCATATTACATAAATATAGAAGGAGACCACAAACACAAGCCACTTCTATTGTATTTAGAAACTTAAGTACCCTCTCATTTTTATTAAAAAAGGACAAATATAAGAGGGCATGGACGTCGTTTAGTGGGGGGAAGGAGAGAGCAATTGACCCCCCAACCCCCAAGGTTTTCAGTGTTATAAGAAAAATATAAAAGTACCTTGAAAATTCTGTAACTTACAAGGAAGCATCGTGTGTAACCCAAAAAGTCTCAAAAGGAGCTAAAACACTACTTTTAAAGGAAAATTTTCAAAATTTTTCTGGGGGAGGACCCCCAGCCCCCCTTGAAATATCTTGATATCTATTTATATTTTTTCCCTTGAAAATTGCGTGGTTTATAACAAGGAACCGTTCTCTTCAGATGTTACCCAAAAAGGGTTTCAAGAGGAGCTAAAACACTACTTTTAAAGGCAAATTTTCAAAATTTTTCTGGGGGAGGACCCCCAGCCCCCCTTGAAATATCTTGATATCTATTTATATTTTTTCCCTTGAAAATTGCGTGGTTTATAACAAAGGAACCGTTCTCTTCAGATGTTACCCAAAGGGTTTCAAGAGGAGCTAAAACACTACTTTTAAAGGCAAATTTTCCAAAAATTTCTGGGGGAGGACCCCCAGCCCCCCTTGAAATATCTTGATATCTATTTATATTTTTTCCCTTGCAAATTGCGTGGTTTATAACAAAGGAACCGTTCTCTTCAGATGTTACCCAAAGGGTTTCAAGAGGAGCTAAAACACTATTTTTAAAGGCAAATTTTCAAAATTTTTCTGGGGGAGGACCCCCAGCCCCCCGTGAAATATCTTGATATCTATTTATATTTTTTTCCCCTTGAAAATTGTGGGATTTACAAGGAACCGTTCTCTTCGGATGTTACCAAAAGGGTCTCAAAAGGAGTTAAAACAATACTTTTAAAGGAAAATTTTCAAAATTTTTCAGGGGGAGGACCCCCAGCCCCCCTTGAAATATCTTGATATCTATTTATATTTTTTTCCCTTGAAAATTGCGTGGTTTATAACAAGGAACCGTTCTCTTCAGATGTAACCCAAAGGGTTTCAAGAGGAGCTAAAACACTACTTTTAAAGGCAAATTTTCAAAATTTTTCTGGGGGAGGACCCCCCAGCCCCCCTTGAAATATCTTGATATCTATTTATATTTTTTTCCCTTGAAAATTGCGTGGTTTATAACAAGGAACCGTTCTCTTCAGATGTTACCCAAAGGGTTTCAAGAGGAGCTAAAACACTACTTTTAAAGGCAAATTTTCAAACATTTTCTGGGGTTTGACCCTCAGCCCCCCTCAAAATATCTTGATATCTATTTGTAATTTTTTTCCCTTGAAAATTGTGGGATTTACAAGGAACCGTTCTCTTCGGATGCTACCAAAAGGGTCTCAAAAAGAGCTAAAACAATACTTTTAAAGGCAAATTTTCAAAATTTTCCTGGGAGAAGACCCCCAGCCCCCCTTGAAATATTTTGATACCTATTTATAATTTTTTTCCTTGAAAATTGCGTGGTTTACAAGGAACCGTTCTCTTCGGATGTTACCCAAAGGGTCTCAAAATGAGCTAAAACACTACTTATAAAGACAAATTTTGAAAATTTTTCTGGGGGTAACCCCCAGACCCCCCCCTTTTTACTTGGAGTGATTTTAAAATTGTGACATTATATGCACCATAATTCAAATACTACTTTTAAGTTATATAAAACTAGGTAGTATGGGGTTTAGAAATGGTGGCCCTTGGGGGGGTGACACCGCGAACTTCCGCCCCGGGTGACACCCACCCTAGCTACGCCACTGTCCGCATGTTACCATCATTTTAATATATAGTGGATTAAAACGTTGTTTTCATCATTTGGTTACTGACAGTTTAGTTTTTTAAAAAATCAATATACATTACATACCTGCCAACTTTTGAAAACTTGCATCAGTAAAACTTTTTGCATAACGTTACAAAACTACAATTTGAATTGTTTCAAACAAAAAAAGGTACAGATTACAGATTGGTGCATTATTTTTAAGTATTTTAAATTTTCACATAATTGAAGAAAACTGAAATTTCTTTGCTTAAATTTATATGTTAAGTTAAATTTTTACAAGCTTATAATTAGCTTACTTCAATTGCATTGCATAGTATTTATCTGATAAAAAACTGACTTATTTCCCATTCAAAAAATTCATACTACAAACCAATTTGGTTACATAAATATCTTGTACCCTTTTTCCCAAACTATTTTATTTAAATTTCTGTTTGGAATCAATTCCAAATCAAATGTTGATTATTTTTATAAAATTGTTTCTAAATTTCCATCAACATGTGATAAAGATGAATTTAAATAAGCTTGATTTGCTACGATTAGAAAGCGAGGAGAAACTTTTCCGCGTTAACAAGCCTCAATGCTAACTGAGGAAGACGCGATGATGAACCACACGTCCGATCTCGTTAAAGTTGGTTTTTCGCATTGCGATCGGAACACGGGGGAAGCAAACTTACCGGGTGAGCGCGCGCCAAGACTCGCGGACGAATCCGAAAAAGATTTGCAAAAACATTTAAATTTCACTCAATAAAAGAATCAAAATTGTTAAAATCGTAAGAGCAGGGATTAGGAGATGGTTTTGAAGTAAAAAGATATTAATTAGAGAAAATCATTTAGGTTGCGAATGTTTTGCATTTTCATGGATTTAAGTGGAAAGAAATGCGAAATCCGTAAAATTTTCTGATCCATCCGTACTACCGTAAAACTAGACAGAAATCCGTAAATTTTACGGACAATCCGTAAAAGTTGGCAGGTATGACATTAGTATTTATTGAAAGAAGCAATTGTACATTTTTCAAAGCTCTCCCTTCCTTTGCTCATAATCAGCACCTTTAATTGTATTTATTTACAAGCTTAGATTTTCCATGTTGCCCCCCCCCATTGTACAACTCTTCATCACTTTCAAACCTTGCTTCTATTTTTTAGTACAATAATTAGGTTTTTATAAGAACAATACAAATAAATATTGAGTAATAATTGAAAAAGTCTATTATGCATGAAAATTACAATGATTCACAAAACATTGATAGTGGAAGGAACTAAAGCCCTATTGCAGGATATTTTTGATAGTAGATTTTAAATTGGAAACTTATCTCAAATTTCATAGACCATAAAAATACAATTCAAAACTGAACCAACCTCAAACTTGTATTTAGCACTTCCAAGGCTTGTGCGCTGCTTTTGCCAAAAGTTTTCAGGCTTTATGATATACGCAGTGTGAATTTTGATGGGGAAAGCCTCCTGTAACACTTTCAGAATAGGCTTTATAGTGTTCCATGTAGCCCCTCGCATATCAATAACTACTGAAAATCCAACATCAGCTGCTTCTTCACTAAAATCATATAAATGCGAATGTTAAAACTAAAAAATTATACCCAAACAAAAGTTTAATGAACAATACTAAATAAAGAACTAATAAGCTTTTAATAATCCATATAAAAAGATTATAATATATCCTATTAAGATATTGAATAAATCCAATATTTAAGAATGTAACAATGTTCATTTAGCATTTCAAAATAACATGAAGATACCATGGTGTTGTTGAAAGATACAGCAAAAGTTTTCTCAGATCTTCAGATCTCAATCTCTCTGGTCTTGTCCGAGCAGGAAATGTGAGAATTGGGCAGCCTCGACGATCTCTGCCACCTGTAAATGCATTATTGCATTAGTTATGAACACAAGTTTTGCAATTACTGGAATTTTATCTAAAATAACTCTGGACACTAATCGCAGGGAAAATCATAAACAAGAACATACAGAAGAGAACCTTGATCATCCCACCTGTGATTAACTGACTCAGCGGATCATCTGCTTCCCAGCTTTATCAATTGATTTTACATATGCCATAAAACGAAACAGCCAAACTTTTAACATTTTTGTTTTTTACAGAAAATTAAGTTGTGATCAAGAAGTTTAAAGGATTCTGAAAGATTAATAAAAATGACTAAAAATCAGGAAAAGAAACATGCTAAAATTGAACAGAAACTAAATGTTCTGACAAAGGGGAATCAGTTAGTACATTTTACGTTTCAGTTTATTTTACATAAACTTTCAGGGTTTGTATAATTATTGAAATTAATTTTTACTTATTTCATTGCTTTGAGGTCTTAAATTACTTTCTTTCATTCTCTCCTGATTATTTTTAGCATTCTGACCATTCCCAGGTCCTGAAGATCACAAATAATTGAAGTTCTACTTTACAAATGTTTTAAAAAGTGGGGAGGGTGAGAAAGTTTTATGTTTGGGGGTGGCTTATTAAGCCACTGGGAGATTAACCAGTAAAAATGTTACCCCCAAAAACTATATTTTAATTTTTGGTGTAAGTTAATTCAATAACACTGATAGAAACTTTAAACTGAATACCTAATTCACAGGACAGAAGAAAATGAAATATGATGAAAGAAAGGAAATATGATAGGTTCTTCATCCAATTTATAAAAAAGGCCACATCATGACAAAGACCACTATTGACATACAGTATGAATGGACAATGGGTCAGTAATACAAGAAAAGTTATTAGCACCACCTTTACAGACAAGGTCTTTCAATGAGTTACTTACATGTATAATCTTAATAACAAGTTCTTAAGACAAGAGTTCAGGCCTGCCAGTAACATAACTACTCATTGACAATGCCTCTTTCAAAAAATTAAGTTTAAAAGACATTTTAACCAGCATTAGAAATTAAGTAAAAATCGAGCCACTGGTCTAAGGGTAAAATGTCAATATTTTACTAGTCCAAATACTCAATTTCTAATAAATTTTAAAAAATATTTGAAAATTGGTGAAACACAATAAATTATAAGATTAAAAATCAATAGATAATCAAACCATACAAAATACGTATGGCTTTGGCTACTTGAAATTCACAAAATTTCATTTTGAAAAGTTTAAGGAGTAAGATGTTTCATTTTTATTTTATATATACCACTTAATTTTTGCATAATTTACAACATAGTATTATGTTGTAAATTATGCTAAAAGGAAGATGATTCATAGTGGATTAAATTAGATTATAAATGCTTAATGTTTCATAATTAGGAAATTTTGAGCCTGAAAGTTAGTATGGCATTAATCTGCTCAAGATTATTATAATTCCCTATATTTTTCATTATTTATTTTTAAGGAATTGGACTGAAAAGGTTGACAATTTTATAAAATCATAGGACTAGTTTATAAATTTCAGCTAAATTTAATATTAATAAATATGAATTTCATAATTGCAAACAATAATTGCTGTTTAGATAACATCAAGTTTTAAAAATATAAGTATACAGGTAAAATATAGTAAGGAAAGTGTAATCACCTGATACGATAGCAATTTTCTCTTGCAATAATGGAAGTATATCAGCTGCTCTGATATCTTGTGGTTGATGCATCCCTATATTAAAAACATATGCTACAACTATCTTTAACAAACTACTTATACAACTATCTTAACAAAGTTTAAAATAGTTTTTAATGATGGCAAAATAATTAATCATTAATAAGTAAAAACATATACAATATAGTTTTGTACTAAACTCAAGAATTCCATTGATTCAAATAATAATAACAATCTAGGTAATGATTTACAGTCGACTGTGCTATATGTTATAGAAATTCACTGGTACCGATCACTCTTATTTAAATTTAATGCAAAATATAATATAGGATTGGTTTATGTTACTAGTATATTGTTTTAATGTTATCAAAATTTGGTGAAATCCCTAAAAAACCTCTTTTTTATCCATTGGAAAGCGAATTTTATTACTAAACATACTTAATAAGTCATTAATCTAGTAGTGTGATATTATTTACTCTAATATATTTTTTAAATGTTTAAATTGCAAAATACATTACTAGAATATCGTTTTAAATACCTAAATTAGGACTACAGAATCATGATTTTAATGCAAACACCCATGTTTTACTGTTTGCCACTTTTAATACAGACCCGCTTATTACCAATCCGATATAGTTATCATTCTGATCTTGGACAAATGTGATCACATTAAGCGGAGTCGACTATATTTTAATATTGTTCCAATCCCATTTACTGATGTAGGCCTGCCATTAGTTCTTGGCAGCAAATGCTTTTAATGTGATAATACCAAGAACTAAATGACCAGGCTGGATTCTCCCCTAAACATGTGTACTTATCACAATGCATTCGTAGTGCTATGGCCATTTGCGCTAAAAAAATAAGTAATAAAAAAAGGAAAAAATATTATAATTAATAATATTAAATTAAAATTCGTAATTCCATCAGTTGACAAACAAAGTTTGCAATAACAATCTAATATATATGTAATTATTATGATTATAACAAAAAATATTAGAAGAGGAGATAACCAGTAAAATATCCGGAAGAAGCCTTCATTGGTACCTTAGTTAATAATTAACTTAAATTCACTTTAATTGGTTTTAAACTAAAAAACACTTGTGATTATCATAATAAAAAGATCATAAGTTAAAATGGTAATTGCATAGTTAGGTATATTTTGAACAAATACTTGCATTTCATATAAATGAAATTAATCATCAAACTGAACTTTTTGTTAACAAAACTAAGTGATGAAGGTATAATCTTACAAATTCCTAAGCACAAATTAAGAGTCAAATATTTTAGCCCATTCACAAGAAAATTAACCAGACTAAAGATTAACCACCAAACCAGATTAAAGATTAGTCCAGATTAAAGATTAGTCACCAGACTAAAGATTAACTAAACTAACTGAATAAAACCCAATGTTTAAAGAAAAAAAGCTCCAAAAATTTGAGAAAACCCATTGTTAAGGTATCACAAGATCACAAAACACTTAAGAAAACAAACTGACTAGACTCGAGTAACTCGTTAATGTAATAAAATTGATTGAATCGAGACAATAATCAACAAAAACTTACCACTTTTGAAATATGAACATTCATTTTCGGAAGACATTTTATAACTGATTGATATTTTTGAATTTAATGCTTCCTAAAATCTACTAAAGATACATTTAACAGGTTTTGTTTTGACGAAACTTCATCTTGAGTGCAAGAAGATCGATGAAGGCTTTTTGCTTGCACACTATAAAAGATGCACATTTTTATCCTAAGAATCTGATTTACAGATCGGTAAGATCCGTATAATACAAATCTTCGATGAAACAAATTAGGTTTATGCAGCAAAAGCTGGACATTTTCTATCAACAAAAACACTTTTGATAGCCCGTCATGCAACACTTCTGCTCTTCAAGCAGTATGGCTATGCTTTGATATGTGAAAAACAATGATTGTTACAGAAAACTAAACATAGAATCCAAAAGGGACAGGACAATGACCTTTAAAAGCTGTAAAATTCAAAATTTTAAATTAAGGATCAATAATTAGACAATCAAGACTGTTTAAAATGACTTATTTTAACTCAAATAACCTTTTTCAGTAAAATTATTAATAAATGTATCAAGTAATTGAATTTCAAAACAGACGGTGTAATTTCTGAATACTCAAATTTCAATATTTAAAGAGGTTTTTTGGACCTTAAGTTAACAAAAAATTTAATGAGCATCAAATCATAATAATTAGGAAACTATAAATTGGGAGGTAAAAGTAAAATTTGTCTTCAAAGAAACCCTTTATTCTTTAACTTTATCTTTGTTAAATGTTAGGCGAAAATAAACAAATTTTTATAAAAATAAGCGACATGTTATGCAAATATTTATTACAAATATTATTTTTAATTCAGCAGTTAAAAAATTTTCATTGCTTATAATCTAGGAAATAGAGATATTTATAAGCCACGTAACATTAACGAAAACAATTTGCCTTTTTGATTTTAGCGAAAAGCAGCCAAATACAACCACCTAAAAACTGGTATATCCAGGTATATCAAGTTTATTCTCTTGTAGGTTGCTACGTTCCTTTTGATGCCAAATTGGCTAAAAGTTATCCTTTCCTATTTCCTACAATATTCAACAAGATCACAAATGTAACAACGCCGCAGTGCGGTTTTGTTTATATTATAATCATTGCATTGGGATCGGAAAGAACTTTGTAAACCTGTCAAGTTCATTCTACTGTTTTCTGTGATAAATAAACAAAAAACTAATAGGCTAATTAAAATGGCTTTACAAGTAAGATATTTATTGTTTAATAGTTTCTTCCAAACGTTGATTTATTAACTTCTCATAAAGGTGTCAAGAAATTGTTTTTGATAATTTTAATGTGTCAGTGCCTAATGTAATGTAATTAAAATATTTAAATGAATTACAATACTCATAAAAATTTAATTACCTTCTCTTTTCTTAAGAAAAACGACCATATCTTAAGATAAAAAACAACTAAAGGGGGAGTTGTTCTGTTTTATACTGTTAAAGTATTGACGTTTTCCAAGCTTAAAATTGGGTTACATAAATGTGTAAGCATCACTAATTTTTTTTATATTGCTTAATATTAAATTAATATTAATATTAAAGGGCACTACAGTAATACCCCAACTCGGGGGGAGGGGATTTAGGGATATATCTCCCCTCCAAAATTTACCTTTTTTGACAATAGAAAAAGAATACATAGTAATCCTATATCCCCCTATTCTACTATCCCCCTCCAAAATTTTTTCTTGCTGTGCCACTGCCCTGACTTAACAAATTTAAAGTTTGAAAATTTTCACATTTTATTCCAAATTGTCTTACAAGATCACACAACTTTCTACCTCTATCTTCTCATATTATTCTTTCAATTTCTTCATTTTTTGTTTGCCAGGTCCTTTATGGGACAACCATAAATTACATGAAATTAAAAAAGGGGGGATGGGGTCCAGTAACATCTCATCAGAGTGGAGGCGGGAGTCAATATCTCACATCAACTTTTGGTTCAGAAAACATAAGTTTTTTCTCATATCTTTTTTAGCACACGTTTAGGAAAAATGCATAGATTAGTCAAAACAGAATCATTAGCCAGTTAAGGCGGCTTTACACCACTCGGTTTGCGGCCGTTTGCGGCTGCCGCAGTAACTTAGCGACCTCTCGAAAGAGGGTGCCAGAATCGATTTACGACACTAGCGGCTGTCGTAAGTGGCCGCTTGTGTCATAAATCGATTCTAGCGCCCTCTTTCGAGAGGTCACTGAGTTACTGCGGCAGCCGCAAACGGCTGCAAACCGCGTGGTGTAAAACCGCCATGAGTCATGAAAATTACAAGTTGAGACCATGTTTGGGATTTTCCCATGTAGTAGTACTTGTATCAAAGATTTTGCGATGTGTACTATGTTAAGTGTGATGATGATAAGACAAAACAAATGTGGCTAAAACGTATAAAAGAAATGAGGGGGATCCAGCAAAATCTAAGTAAATCTCAACAAAGGGGAGGGAGGGATCCAAAATTTTGAAAAAAACACCTCACATGGACGTTCCCTTACGGCCTTTAAAAATGAGAACACTGCATCTTAGAAAAGGTGAAAATAAAAGAATAGTTGTTCTCTAACTCGATGAAATAAACTTTGTTTGAGTCATGTTCTGAAACATTTCCCCAGGTGTTAAACTCCTGATCCCTTTCAAACAGAGAATGAAATGATGATTTCGAATTATAGGCAAGGATCTGGTTTTTATTAAAAAATTATTGAAAATTTTGGAATGTACAGATTCAAACTAAGAGCGGATTATTAAGACAAAATGAGTCATAGGAAAACTTTTAATCTGTTAATGAAGAAATATTAAGGGAAAAGAACAGTCTTTAATTCATCAGACTTCCATCTTCAATTTTTTGAAACATTCTTCATCAAAATAACTTGATAATGATTTTTAAAGAGAATAACATATTAAAACTGTTTCCTTGGCACAGCTGGAATAAGAGTCCTCCATTTGGCGACACACATTGCGGCATGATTAGTTATAGTGTACAGTTGGTGGAAAAGTTGGCGATCGCGATGCGATCGCCAAATCGAGGACTCTTATTCCAGCTGATCCATTTCCTTTTGTACTCTAATATTAATTACTAAATAATCTTCTTCAAAATTATATTGATTTATTTCTGGTCCCAATTAAACATAATTTGTGTGTATTTGTTTGGAAAAATGTACCCTGACTTATGTGAATTCGACACTTACGTGGTTATTGCACGGACCCACCTAACGCATAAGTCCAGGGTATTACTGTACTTTTTGATTAGCTGGGCGCAAGCCTTAATTTTATTAAAAATCACCGAAAAAGTAAAATATAGTAATAAAAAAATTCATTAAAATATAGTTGTAGTGTAGGTAATCAGAGTGGCAGGTGGTATGTAGGTAATCAGAGTCAGTAGGTGGCAGAGACAAAAAAAAATTCAGATGAAAATATGAAAATGCTTTTGTCTAGGGGTATGGCACTTTTTTAAAGTTGTCAAGTGAATTTGGAATATCTTAGGGGTTTTTAAGCATCCAAACCATCGGGTGAAAAAGTACTCCAAAAGTTCGCTGTACCAAAAATATTGGTGGTTTGGGGGAATGGTATAGTTTTTCTAGTTTTCTTAGCTGAAAATAGGAAAATATCCGAGCCTTAAGGGGATTTATCCCCAAATCTCCCCCTTGCCTACGCCATAGTAAGTATAATATACGTATATTGATTCTAAAAAATTTTGGGTACTTTAGAATTTGCTAGTGCAAAATTATTTGATAAATCACAAAAAATAAATGTTGCCACTCTTTTAATATTTTCAATATGTTTTAAGCATAATTTGTGAAACGTTGGCAACAAAGTCCAATTGTCGAGATTTGCACCTGGCTAATTCTAAAGTACCAAATTTTGTTTATGTTACCAATGATTTGCTTAATTTTTAAGATGATGCAAGTGGCTAAATGCCCCTCAGAGGCTCTGTCGCTTACAAATTGTGCAATTGTAAATGATAAAGATTTCCCATTGGAAAAAGTCAGGTAAGCTGCTGTAAATGTATTCTATTATGTTATTCCACCACATATACATAGTATATAAGTGTTTGTTTTGGGAGTATTGTATTTTACTGCATATGGGTGTAAAATTTTAATTGGAAATTTACATTTAGAAATTTAAGAATGAGAAGCAACTGGCTTTGAAATGCGCTCTGAACTCCTACTTTATTTCCACTCTCTTAAAATTGCACAAAACCATAAAAGTTGAAAAAAAATTCTTCAAATCGTAAAGAAATTTTTTTTTGTACATTTCATGTTAGGTCTGATATGTGGAAAAACCTTTTAAGTCTTCAAATAAATTTGCAGGTACTATAACTGAAATCATTAGCCTGAAGTTGTTTGTAAGAATGTTTTCGATTGAAACTCTTGAAGTTAATCATGTAACAATATTTTTTATAGACATGTGGAAATCATTACAGCTACAAACAGAAAATTTGTTTTTACCCTAAGAGGCTACCCAGGTATGGGATCTGGACTGATGGGTTTCAGTTTACCTATGGTAAGAAACAATTGGATCTCAATATTTAAGAACACTTATCTGGTTGGCCAGTTTTCTATTTGCTTATTATCTGATCTCATTTTTCTTATAACTACTACTATGTTTGATTTTTTTCTAGAGAAAATGGGCAGAGTTGTCCTTAAATCAACAACTTGAGGTCCGACCATATACCTTCAATCCCAATATTCAGTACATTGCTAGGATTACTTTGGAAGTTGACTTCTTGGATAAGAAAACGTATAACTTAATTTTTTATATGATTACCATTATAGTAGAAATAATCACCATGTATAAATTTTAAAAAATGGAATCCTCAAAATTCTAAAAAATTCTTTTAACTTTTATTTATACCCTTCAGTAAGAATAGTTGTAGTATTTTTTGAGTATGTATTATTTATTTTATTTTGATTCCTTAGGACACTTGAACCTTATGATACAGAAAAAATGGCTACGGAGTTTGTTCAAAATTTTTGCAAACAAGCTTTCACAGTTGGCCAGATAGTAAGTTAATTTTTGCATATTTCATTATTCTACTGTTCACTATAATGGATTTTGTTATAATGTTGATTTAGTTGAGTTCAGTAAAACAGTTCTTTAAGCATTCACTATATTATAAGGTTTCCCTATGCTTAAGTGTGCATTCATTTTCCATTGCAAGCTGTTAAATCTTTTGCATTTCATATTCTGCAATAAATATAGTTTCTGTTGGACTAGTTGAAAAGGATTTTTTACTTAAATATGTTGTTTCTAATGGTTTCCTGAAGGTTTATAGCTGTGTGAGGAATACCTCAGCATTCTGCATAAATCTCCAACCAAAAATCTAACTGTGTCTCCTTAAATTTAGATTACGATAGTTATTCTGGTTTTCCATTCCTGAAATTATCTTTCTTTTGTTGAAAAAAATTTCTGGATTTATTTCATATGTTAGAGTTGTACTTAATTATTCTCTAAACTACAAAATATTATAAATTTTTCTTGAATAAAAACCCATGCAACAATGTCCATCAAATACAATGGTACAACAGTCTGGCATAAAATATTTCTGTTAAAACAAGATCGTTTCGTCTCCTAAAATTTTTATAGAAGGTGGGGGAAAATTGATTCTTTTAAAAAATTTTTTGAATAAGGTATTTAAGCTATATGGTGTCGGTTTCTTTCATTATACCATTAATATCTTGTTATTGTATCACATTCTAATAACACAGGTCTGCAAAAAAAAAGCTTTCTAAAAGCTGTTTTGGATATTTCAACTGATTTTTATAATATTTGGTGTGCTGAACCTGAATATGGCCTCCATTTTGCTCCTATATGTCATTTTTTTTGACAATTAACGTTTCACGATAGTGAGGGAAATAATCAAAATTAATGAATATAGACTAAAAGACGCAATTATTTAATTCAGAATATTCCTTAAAACATTTTTTCTATGTTTTTTTGGTGCGGTGAATCCGAAAAAGATCTTTGTTTTATCCTAAAATATAAAGTTTGCTTACAATTCAGGTAAAAAGGGCAATATCTAAATAATGATTAAATTAAATTTTTTAAAATATTTTATTCAAATTTTTTACTGAAATGATTTTTCTTATGGATTTTGGTGTGCTTAATCCAAAAATGACCACCGCTTATTTTTAGGAAATCACATCTTTTTAAAATTTAGCTAAATATGTATAAAAAAACTCTCGATAAATCTCGATATAAATGAAAGTTGATCTTCAAAATTGATTTTTATGACATATTTTTCATGATAAAAACAAACCTGCTGTTTTCTATAACAGCTCATTAAAATATAATCCTATCGATGGTAAATGAAAGTCTAGCAAAGAAAACAATCCCGCACTCTTTTACTACTGCATTTTCTGCAATAAAGATACTCTGAGTCTCGGTGAGGTCGAGCAGAGATGCCAGCGCGATGCTGTTCACATTAAATCCTTCTTTGTGGATATCTTTAACAGTTAGGGATATTTTAGAAATATGTATCTTAAAGGCACTGAAAAATAATAAATATAATATAAAATAATAATAATAAAAATAGTTTCAACTAAAAATTTTGCTTTTAGCTCCTTTGGGATTTAATGACAATTCAAAGTTTTTTTTCTTTTCCTTTGCTTTTTGTGTTTCTCCCCCCCCCTTGTTATTTGTTTCCCAATATTAATTGTTCATATTATTGTATATGCTGCTTTTTATTGTTGGGAATAAACTTTGATTTGATTTGATTCATTGAAAACCCTTGGATAAAAAAGCACCTAAAATTGGGGAAAATAGGCCAAAATTGAAAATAATTATGCATTATAAAAAATCCTGACGTATAGGATTTTTTCATTATTTTTTCCGTTATCAGCACACCAAAATACATAGGAATTTGATTGTACAGACCTGTGTAATTAGTTTTCTGCTTTTTTTTTAGATGGCTTTTAATTTTATGGAAATGAAGATGCTTAAAGTAACTGTCAAAGAAATGGAAGGTGATTTTAGTTCTTTAATTCTAAGAGAAGTAACTAAGTAACTAGATTTTTGTATTCATTGTTGAATTTAAATTTCTTTTAAAGCTGCTAACATTGAGCAAGTCACTGGGAACACAAAAGCTACTGAAAAAAGAACAGTAAGTTTTCATAAATCCTATTAAAGGTTTATTAAAGTAGAAGCCATTGTCAATGTTACACAAAAAAATAGTTATAAATTAGTTACCAACACACTTTTAACACTCTTGCACCTAGGCTGTTTTCTTTTTAGCTTAAATTTCAATAAAGTAGTGTAAAAATAAGTACATTTTAAAAGTATTGTTTAGTTTTAAAAATTAGTTGACAGTCGTATCTAAGGAGGGGTTAGGGGATTCAAACCCCTTCCCACCTGAAATTTTCATGACTATTTTTAATGGTGTCTCCCAAAGGGTGTAAAAGTCCAAAACTGAGTCAAAACACACTACTTTTTACTGTCAAATTAAAAAAAAAGATTAGTGAGTACCTCCAGCCCCCCCCCCCCTTTTGCTTGGGGCAAAGTATTATACCCAAAACTTTGTCACCAAGTGCACAAGAAAGGCTTACATTTTATCTGTAATAAGCTGTTAGAAGAAGGCCTTCAACAAAAATTTGGTACCAAAACCACTCTTAAAGCAAAAATTTAGTTACGACCCTGTTACTTAACCCTTTCAATCCTAAGCTGCCCGATATTAGCATTCAATCCTATGGAAAATTTGGGGCGGCTCGGACTGTTAAAGAAAGGGTTAAAATATATATTAATTTTATGTAGAGTTAAGGTAATGATAAAACATTTTTTAAATGAACCTTACGATGTGTTGATGTATTTTTAAATATAGCCAGTAAAAAGTAGCATGCTTTCTTCATTACATAATTAATTTCTTTTCTATTCTAAATAAAGTTTATCAGTTAGCAAAAAATTATTTTCAATAACTAATAAACAATGCTTTTTCTATATTTATATTTAATTTCATACTTAGTATGAAAATTTTAATTACCAAATTTATTTTAGACACAAATTGGTTTGTTACTTCCTGATGCCATTGTAGTTTTTGAAAAGACTGAAGGATCAGCTGTAAATTTAGTTGGAAAAGCTAAAGGGTTAGTATTACTTTCATTAAGTAGCTGGATTAACTTGTAATGTTGTTAAGTGCAAATTTTGTAAAAACTGAAAACTGCTGGCATACTTGAACAACAGTACTTCACCGCTATGGGTGCCTATGGTTACCCAATAGGCACCTCTATAGATGCCTATTGGGTAACACAAAGTAGATACTGATATTGGTTTGTCATGACATTGACATGTAAAATTTTAAAATTGCTGAGTAGTTTGTAAGTAAAACAGCAGTATTCCCATGAGCTAGAAGAAAACCTGGAACTGTCAGGGAATTTTAATTTAACCAAAAAAGTCAAGAAATAGTCGGGGATAATTGCTTACTTTTGCTACAACCTAGAAAATTCACACAGAACACCTGGAAAGTAACAGATTTTAATGTCAGTTTTTCATTTTTGCGTCTGAAAAGCAAAATTTTAGGGAAGGCAAAAAGTATGGATACTTTTTAAAATTTAATTTTTAAAGTGTAAAAATAAATCTATCTCTATATGTCTAAATTTTGTGGGTAATATTGTTCTTGCGTATATACTCTTCTAGAATATATTTGGAACTTTACTTTAAAAATAATGTTTCATATGCTTACCTCCTAAACCTCAAACGTGTCCATTAGACTTTTAAAAAAAGACATGTACAACTATCCCATATCATATGCCCGATAGGTAATTTAAGGGTCAGGGGTCCTCTTTTTGAAAAGTTTTGAATTTTAACATGTTAAAAAAGTATTCTAAGGTACTTATGAGGAGTTTTAGTGAGTATGACTCCACCTGGAACTTTATCTGTTTGTTCCTTACTTCTTATGGAATCCTTGAGAATGCTTCTCAGAACTGTGGTTGGGAAACGCTGGACTGGGATATAGATAATGGAATAGTACTGATTTTTTGTATCTTAAATTTTTTTAATATCTCATCAAAATGTCTCATTTCTTGTTTTTTACAGAAAAACAGCAAGGCAATCTATAATTAATCCAGACTGGGATTTTCAAAAGATGGGTATTGGAGGTTTGGATAAAGAATTCAATGCAATATTTAGAAGAGCTTTTGCTTCAAGAGTTTTCCCTCCAGAATTTGTCGAGCAACTTGGTAATAAAAAATGCTTATTTACTACTGAATTTTATCCACCTTGACGCAAATTTATTATTAATTAATTTCTGTATACAAGCCAAGAATTTTTGGAAAATTTTCCAATGCTGTGGAATCCTTCAAGTGGCCTTCCTGCGGTGGTCATCACTCGTTAATTGATTACAGAGTGTTAGAATGGGTTTCCTTTTTGTCTGAAAATTACATGTTATGTTTTTTTCATAGCATTTCAATACAGCAATTGCATTTCAAAAGAATGCCATCACTAAACCACTATAAGGGACACCTGTAAAGAAGCCATAAAAGGACAGGGGCTCCCTTTGGTGAGAGAAGGCACTTTGGCTGGCCTGCTGCTTGTGGGCTTTGTGGCTGTAACAGAATCGGCTCTTTGTGGCCTAGATGTTAGTGATTCATGCAGGCAATGGTGGAAAGATTTAACTTGGCTTGTACACAGATCAGGTTTTGAATTTTTGGTAAATTTTTCCTAGAAAATTTGCTTTCAGATTATATACAAAAATATTCAGCACCTTTTTTTGTAACTACAGAATTTATATAATAAACTTAAATAGATATTTAAACAAGCAATATTATATTTTATGAACTTCTGTAAACAATTTTTCTCCAAGCTTGTGATCTTATTAGAACTCTTAGTTAGAAACAGTCTATTAAGTTGTATTGAATATTTCTAAGGTAGTGTTATTTTATTCTAAATTATAATAATATTCTTCAAGGTTTGAAGCATGTCAGAGGTATATTGCTGTTTGGACCACCAGGAACTGGTAAAACATTAATGGCTCGTCAAATTGGGCAAATGTTAAATGCTCGTGAACCTAAAATTGTTAATGGACCCCAGATTTTAGATAAATATGTTGGTGAATCAGAAGCAAATATTAGAAGACTATTTGCTGATGCAGAAGAGGAAGAAAAGAGAGTATGTGAAATCCTAATATAATTTTCTGTTTAGTCTAATTCCATGTGTGAGCCCACTAAAAATGAGCTAAATTTGAATCTTAAAATCACAACTGAAGGATTATTATTCAATTAAATTAGACCTACTTTGGTTTTCCTTTTGCTTATGGTTGGTTTTTGTATACAAGCTACTAAATTTCATTTATTTCACGACAGATTTTCTTTTATAATTGGCAAAATCTATCATAAAATAAATTAGATTTAGAAGCTTGTTTTATAAACCAACCATCATTAAAAAGAGAACCAAAGGTAAATATAATTTAATCGAATAATAATCCTTCAGTTGTGATTTTAAGATTCAAATTTAGCTCATTTTTAGTGTGTCACGCATGAAATTAGCCTTTATTGGTTTCAACTTTGCTTAAAAATTTTATACCATTCCATTAAAGTTCATTAAATGAAACACATTATATTTAGTAATCTCTCATATAAAAGCCCACGTCACTCACTGACTCACTGACTGATTCTGGAACGCTCGCACACTATGATGCCATCTCGCAATAATAATCATAATCATCAGAAAAATATAAAAGCCCACGTCACTCACTGACTCGATGCCATCTCGCAATAATCAGAAAAATAAATAAATAAAAGTAATTAAAATTTTAAAATAATATAATAGCTTTTAAATAAATATCTTTCAAGAAAGTTGGTTTACTTAATAAAGGTTAAAAAGTTACTTTTAGGGAAGTTGGTTTCTAATTCAACAATAATAAATTATTAAAGTTAAACTTCTTATTTAATGTATAATTAATAGGAACTTGAAGTAGTAACGAGCGAAGCTCGCATAAAAGGCTAGCCTAGCTGTAAGACCCGGCTTTGCCGGGTCGTAACAGCTAGTCTATCTATATCATCCACATAATACAATAGTTGTGACTTGATTTAAATAGTAACCAAAATACTAATTTTTCAGTTATAAAAATCAATTGCAAAGATTAATTTTTTTAACTGTTCATTACTTATAAACCAATCTGGGATACTTGCCTATCTTAACTGATGTTTTTTTTATATTTTACTTATTCTGAAGTTAAAATATGATGTTTTATCAGTTAGGACCTAACAGTGGCTTGCATATTATCATTTTTGACGAGATTGATGCTATATGTAAAGCAAGAGGATCTGTGGTATGTATTTAATACTAGCTGTGGTATGTATTTGCCTAGCCTTGCACGGGTGAAATTGATAGCTTTATTATTAAACAGTTTTAATACATTCCATGCCTTATTTTGGATCTGAGGTATTGAAATCAATCCAGTTGTCAAACATTTTAAATTTTGAATGATTTCTTATTTCTGATTTTGAATGATTATACAACATAATACCCTTAAAAAATAAAAATATTTATTATATTCTCCAAACAGTTACTATAAATACTAGCATTTGGAGTCCTTGATTAATAATACATATTTTGCTGAAATTATTCAATTCTTAAGGCAAATTCTTCCAATTTAAGAAAAAGTACATTTTATTTTCTATTTGAAAGTGTACAAATAATAACATAGGCGTAACGAGGGGGGGTTATTGGGGATGTAAACCCCCTCCATTCAGCTCAAAAATGAGTTAAAACCCCTGTTTTTAAGGGTCAAATTTCAAAATTTTTCTGGGGGAGCCCCAGGCCCCCCGTTTTGTACTTGCAACTCTGTAACACCAACAATTTTTCACGTATTAAGTTAATAAGGACGCAAATCCTACTTTACGATTTCTAAAAAGCTACATAAGGTTTAAGGACATTCATAGGCGTAAGGAGGGGGGTTATTGGGGATGTAACCCCCCATTACATTAACGGTTTCTAAAACATGAAAAACTGAAATTTTCTCTTTACAAAGAAGGTCCACTTGCTATCCACCAGTCCACCCCCCAACGATTTCCACCCAATCGCTGCTGAGGGCATCACAGGCATAGGAAAAAGCAGGTGGTTCATAAGGAACTGTTCTTTTAGGAACTAACCCAAAGGGCCTCAAAATGAATTTAAACACTACATTGAGAGACAAATTTTTAAAAATTTCTGGGGGAGAACCCCCAAACCCCCCTCTAAAATTTTTACGTCTGTTTTACTGTGTTTTTCCCTTGAAAGTTAAGCCTCTTAGATGAAGTTTTCCCATCGGAAGTTTTGTGAAAAAAAAATTTATTATACCTACCTTATGAGATTTTTTTTTAAAGGGAGTAATATGTTGGAGTGGTTGACTGGTCGGAGTAACACCCCCCATTAGTCAACTCTAGTTATGCCACTGAATAATAACATATGAAAAGTTTATGGTTTGTGAACCAACATTCTTAAAAGTTACAATAAAATAACTTCTATCTTTTAATTTTACATCTCCGCTTCCATGAAGACTAATTTAACAACAATGTTATTCCATGAAACAATTTTTATTAATTTTAAAATTGTATAAATTAAATTAAAAAGTTATATTTTAAAATTGCATTGATTAAACTTTTAAAATATTAGTATGAATTTTACTTATGACTTAGTATGATGTTGGTATGACTTGTATTTAGTGTCTTGTATCTATATTAAGAGTATCAATTTCTTTAGGTCGTTTTAAGTGATGTTAAAACTGTTTAGTTTCCTTTTTAAAAATTAAGTAACATTATTTAAATGAGAATTATCTCACTGAGCTATCATTTTGTACTTTATTTATATTTTGTACAAGGTTTCTTCAATTATTTTCTAGGCTGGAAATACGGGAGTTCATGATACAGTTGTTAACCAGTTATTGGCCAAAATCGATGGAGTTGAATCTTTGAATAATATTTTAGTTATTGGAATGACCAACAGAAAGGATATGATTGATGAAGCTTTGATGAGGCCTGGTAGACTTGAAGTTCAAATGGAAATTGGTAATTTATTTTAATGACTCTGATGTATACTTATTTTCATTTTTAACTATATTTTACTCATGTTTTTGGTTTTACACTATTTTCAGGTTTGCCTGATGAAAAAGGGCGTCTTCAAATTATAAACATTCATACATGCCGTATGCGGGAACACAACAAATTGGCTGCAGATGTAAACATGGAAGAGTTGGCTTCCCTTACAAAAAATTTCTCTGGTGCAGAAATTGAAGGTTTAGTTAGAGCTGCTCAGTCGACAGCTATGAACAGGTTGATAAAGGTAAAACATTTATATTACTCATTTTTTTAAGGGCAATCTGTCTTAAAACTAGAACTACTGTAGAAAAGATTTGCTCTGTGATAACCACATCCACCTCTCGAGTAATTAGCTACTTATCTACTCTATACTGGGTGATTCAGAAAGACTGGACCACTAGGGTATTTCCCTAAACGTTTTCCTCTTGACACATCCTTCCAATCACAATTTTTTTAAAGTAAAAGGTTTGGTTGTGTGTAGGGCTGCCCATAACTTTCCCAGGCTCCCTGACAAAATTTTTACTAGGGCCCCCTAACTTTAAAAAATATGATAGGAAATTTTCTTTATCTAAGTATTCGTGAAGTAACATATGTACAGCTGAGGAAAAAAAAAAACGTTACAGTTATTTTTTAGGCTTGGCGATTTATCGATGATTTGGCGCTTCTTGCGTTTTTGTTTTTATTTACGCGTTTTCAAACAACACGAAAATTAGCTCAGTGCGATTTTTGACTTTGAAATTACTAATAAACTAATATAAATAAACACAATTAAAATAATTTAATCATAATATTTATATGCTTATTAAAGCTTAAATTTTTTAAAATAACCTTATCTTATGTTTCAACAATTTAAAACTGAAATATTAATGAAAATCGGTTCACTAGTACTGGTAGGTTGTCAGAAATCCGTGTTTGGCAGTCGGGTGTTGGCGACTAATTTCAGGCTTTTAATATGAATTTTTCAGATTTTGACGGTCTGCCATGGGTTTGTTTAACGTCCAAATTAAATGAAACTCGGTGATGAGGGTTAAATTACTATGATCTTTCATAAAATCGAATAAAAATTGAGGGTCGCCATGAAAAAAGTTGCAGTTTCTATTGCGCTGCGCCAGAAGATGACCTCTGAGAGAAAAATAGTCAATTAGTTTTTTCAAGCATACACTAAATCCTGAAAAATTACACCAAAAGCATCTTTCTAACCCCACCCGTTCTCCCGCAAAGTCTACTGTAACGTTTTTTTTTTCCTCAGCTGTACTACGATGAATCAAAGAACTTCATACATCACATACGTACTGATAACAAACTGTGAATCTCCTTTGGGAGGTTGGGCAATCGGCCAATCACTCATCCCCTTAAAAAACACAGATTAGAAGTCCAACCTCTTTGGAGGCTCTGGCGTCCTTTTCCGTGAATAGTGTAAATATTCTAATCATTTTGATGGGCATTATATTTTTCTATAGCGCTTAGAAAGGAAATATTTTGGTCTCGCCATGCACATGCGTCAAAACAAAGAGGATGTTATAATAAGTTTTAAAGTTATTGAATCTCCGCTGGCCCAGTGGTAGGATGCTTGCGTAGCATGCGGCAGTTCGTGGGTTCTATCCTCAGTTATTTTATTAAAATTTCCAAAAAACAGCAAAAATAAAGTTCACAGGCATGCACATTGGATCAAAGTATTTCGTTAATAAGCGCTCGTATATTTTTCAGGCTGCTAGTAAAGTTGAAATAGATCCAGAAGCTACGGAAAAGATCCGTGTTTGCCGTGAAGATTTCATGCATGCTTTGGAGCATGACATCAAACCTGTAAGTAACTAATATGAAAGTGTGCTTTAATTTGTCTAAAAGTCTTTATTAATCACTTTTTCTTACTAAGGCATTCGGAAGTAGTGCAGAACAAGTTGAGAGACTTGCTTCTCAAGGAATCATTCTATGGGGACCCCCTGTCCACGGAATTTTGGAAGATGGCGAGCTTTATATTCAGCAAGCACGATCACAGGAATCAAGAGGATTGGTTAGTGTTTTGTTGGAAGGTAAGAATATTTATTTTGTAGTTTAATGTTTGACTGTCTGATGTGCAATTTTAATATTACAATGTTTCATTTATAAAAAATTGCTTACTGCTAAAGCATGTACAAATTAAAAATTGGAGCTTTAATCCTTAATATTAGCTTGCTATACCAACCAGAATAGCATTAGATTGACATTGTTTACATTTGTAAATCATGTCAATAGAACTTTATTGGTGATGTTTTAGATATTAGATATTACACATAAACACATTTAAAGATCAAAAACAACACTGTTGTGATATTTTGATTGTTTTTTTTTATTTTGGTATTTGCTTATTTTTGGTGATTTAACAGAACATTCAACTCTTGCACCTAACTAATCCTTAAGTACCTTTTTTCAAAAGTTTTTATTCAAATCTAAATAGATTTTTCAAAAAATAATAATTGGGTATTATCATTGAAAGAAATTTAGATATGGGTTGATATATTGTCAAGTTTTTTATGGCTGTTCTTTTCATGAGATTTCTAATTTTTTTAATTTCTAAAGTATCAGAATCACTATTAAAATGTAGTGATATAATAATAAACAGGAATAAACTAAATGATAATTTTGTGATAAAAATTAACTTTGGTGTAAGAGGAACAGAATTTACTTCAGCTACCTCTAACAGATAAAATATTGCTGTTGTTACAAATCTCTTTTAAGCATTCAGCAGGCTTTTAAACAAAATACCTTTTATTTAAGGTCAAAATATATTTACAGTATTTATTTTAAATTCTGCCAAAAACTAACCTACACACATGACCTGCCAGGTCGGTTAAGGGCAGGCGCAGATCCATAAGACTCCAGGGGGCATTTTTTCAGATATCACCTGTACCTTTTAAGAAAAATGTCAAAATGCTGAGGATTTTCTAAAAAGTATAACTCAAGATGCCCTTTTGGTACCGCTGGGGGGTATGGGGGTTCTCCCCTGGAAATTTTTTGAAAATTGACCTGTAAAAGGAGGATTTTAACTAATCTTGAGTACTTTTGAGCAGTTTGGACAGTGCCCCCCCTTGGATCTGCCACTGGCTGAGGGAGGAAGAATGCTGTTGTATGTGTCAAACCATACCAGTAACTAGAGGCACTTGCAGTGCCGTCTAGCGAAGAGAGGAGAAATAGCTTAAAATCTGCTACAACTTGAGTATTATATTTAAAGGAAGCAGCAGTAGTAGTTATCTTTATTACTAGATATTGTTATTTGTGGGATAAAAGATATCCATAATAACGGTATTCTTATTTTACATTGTCTTTTTAAGGTCCTCCTAACAGTGGAAAGACTGCCTTAGCTGGAACCCTTGCCTTGAGATCAGAGTTCCCATTTGTCAAATTATGCAGTCCAGAAGATATGGTTGGGTACACTGAAACAGCCAAATGTCAAATGATTAAAAAGGTTGCCTACCTATCTACTAAGTATTTCCAAAATTACTATTTGTGTAACACATTCCTAATAACCTGTCTTTTCAGGTGTTTGATGATGCTTATAAGTCACTCTTCAGTGTCATTGTAGTCGATAGTGTTGAGAGATTGTTAGGTAAGGAGTGTTAAAACACTTTGCTATCTTTTGAACTTGAGCAACAGTAAAGAAACAGTTTCAATATGTAAAACCAGTGGTGGTTTTTCCATAAGAGCACATGATATGTAAACTCCCAGTGAAAATAAAATAAGTCAATCTATTAAAATAAATTAGAAGTAATGAAATTCTATTCCAACTTATACCTTATTCAGGGATTTTCCATGCTCCCTTCATTTCAAAACGTCTCAAAAAGAAAAATGTATTAAAAAAATTCAGTGAGCTTCAGTGCCATACAAACAGGGCTCCCACACCTGCTACAATTGCTCCAAAACAAAAATTCTGCTACAAATTGCTTATTTTAGCAGTCTGCTCCAAAACTGCGCCATTTTAAATAATTTTCTTAGATTTTTCCCTGAATTTTATTTTGTGAAAGGCTCTAAAAAAAGTTGGTACAATTCCTTTAGAGTCCCCGCTTAATATTGCCAATATCCAAATAGCTAAATATATCCAAATATCAATAAATTTTTTCTGACTTTTATTAATAAACTGAATAGTTATTGATCTAATTAAACATTTTAATTCAGGAGTTTGAAATTATTTGAGTATTTCTACTTTTCATGGTCTAAAAGAACTGGGCGATATTTAGCGGGGACTCTAACGGAATTGAACCAAAAGGTTTCTTAAAGTCCTGAAAAAACTGTATAAAAAGCTGGAATTTCAATGAAAAATCCCAGAGGCGACGAATTTTGAAGCCTTTTTAATGAAGAAAATAATTTTTTAGTGAATCTCGTTATGAATTTGCGACAATAATAATTTTTGTAGCACCTGTTTTGTACTTTTTGACTGCTACAAAACTTGTTTTTACCTGCTACGAAAGACATTTTTTGTGCTACAAAATTCATTTTTATCTGCTACAAATATTTCTGAGTGAGTGTGAGCCCTGCTTACGAATTATTTGCCTTAAATGGCACATGCGACCAAGAAACAGGCTGGAAAGGGAATGCCTAGCTGGCTAGGGGAGAAAATTCTTCCTTTTGGCAGCCACTTTTTGCTTTACATGTGCACACTTTAAGTGTGTGACAGCTTGCATTTCTTGCACTTTACACGTTATCATTACTTATGGTTATTTTTCATAAAATCTTTTAGTTTTGTGTTTTAAGTGGTTGTGAAAGAAAAATTATTTCTTGACAATTAAATTTTTTACTACCGTTTGAAAAAATACTTTGGGTCAAAATACAATTTGAGTAAGAAACCAGATATTTCAAAAGGATATTTGAATTAGATTTTCATGGCAAATTCATTCATACTGGTTCCAAGTTCACTGCATACTGGTGTATGCGAATAAACTAAAAAGTGTTTGGCTTTCAGTTAGCTAAATGAAATGGTATGTACTTCTTGTTGGAAGTATTGCTTCTATTTTTGTAACCTTTAATATAAATAATAATTGTGATTTTCAATTGTAAGGTATGAACACCCTTTTGAACTACCCATTTGTCACGACTAGTAAAACCTATAACTAATTGGAGCTTCTTATTGCTTTTAGATTATGGAGCTATTGGTCCACGATATTCAAATCTTGTACTCCAAGCATTGTTAGTATTGCTGAAAAAAGAACCTCCAAAGGTATTATAAGGTTGTGTTGAAAATGTTGAAGGTTAGCATAAAATTTTCAAGAATTAACCCTTATTTTTACATCTCTTCAGGGCAGAAAATTGTTGGTTTTATGCACCAGCAGCAGACGAGAGGTTTTGGAAGAAATGGAAATGCTCTCAGCCTTCACATCAGTTTTACGAGTTCCAAACCTTAGCTCCTCCGAGCATTTAATAAATGTTCTTGATCATACAAATTGTTTCAATAAAGAGGAAATTATTAAGATCCAAAGGAAGACTGAAGGTCGTAGGTTAGTATAAGTCTTGGTTGCTTTCATTGTATCATACTTATTTTTCTTTTCATATTTCAGTTTTGTATTTATATCTTACATTATTATTAGAAGTAAAACATTAATATTTAATTAAAAATTAATTTCATATGTTTAACAAATAGTAACTTTCTGCTTGATTTTTAATGTGAAAATCATTAAGACTTCTACATTAGTAAATGTTTACAAAAATGAATTTGATGGTCTAGAACAGGAGTGTCCAACAGGGGCCTGTGGGCCAAAACTGGTCTGTGAGAACCTAAAATCTGGTCCACAGCACACAACCAAAATTTTCCTGTTTTTTTTTACCTCAGTCTAATTATCCGAGCTCTAATCATCTGAGTTTCCGTATTAACCAAGCTATCGAATGTTTTTAGAATCCTGTTATCTTTTGAAAAATTGTTAAACAATGCCAAAACACAATTAAGGACTTGACCATTTGATTTTTAATTTTTTTTAACATTCTTGAGACCAAAGTTACAAAGTATAGGTGTATGTGAGTCACATAGAGATGCCTAAATTTTAAGTTAGGATCAACAGAAACATCTTAATCTTTAATCTAAAGTTCATTTTAAGCATTTTCGTGATATGAAAAAGAGATAGCCTTTATTATACAGTAAAACCTCGTTTATCGGACCCCAATCATTTGAGTTTCCGGTTTAACCGAGCTATTAAATATTTCTAGTCTTGTTATCCTTTAAAAAATGGGGAACCATAGCTGCAAAGGCTCCAAAGTAACAGAAAACAAAACAATTAAGGGCTTTTTAAAATAAGACCTTTTTAATTGCCTTTACATTATAAATTACATCTTTATAACTTCTGTATTAAAGTTAAAATATGCATTTAAACATACATTATTTATAATAGGTAATTATGATTTTCGCTTTGACCGAGGGTTTTGGGTAACTGAGTTAATCTGGCCTTAAAATTTAGAAGACCCTTGATCTAGAAAGACAAATAATAAAATTTGAAAAAGGAAAATTCCTTCAATTTCTTTCTTACAAATTAAAACTTTGTTTTCAGAGTATGGATTGGAATCAAGAAATTATTGGCACATATTGACTTAGCTAGACAGGTAAGTAGATATTTTATTTTACTAGAGTTATTTTGAAATATATGGGGCATTTCACAGTAATTGTAGAGTCCGTACCATTTCATTTTGTCTTTAAAAGTTGTATAAACTTCAAATTTTTTCAAAATTTTCTGTTCTCATACTAACATAGCCTGTAAACATCAGATTAACACAGAAAAACTATAAAAATTTGAAATTTATACAACTTTAAAAGACAAAATAAAGTGTTACTGACTCTACAATTACCATGAAATGACCCATATATTATATAAGAGGGCATTTTTATATTGCAAAATTATAAATAACTATATTAAAATAACTTTTATGTTACTTTGTGTTGCATTAATGCAGTGGGCAAATCATGGCTTACAAGTAACATGTAGCTCTTTATTGGTACAAATGTAGGTCTTCCACTACTTATAAAGTTTTAAAGGAAAAAAACAATTAAAATTATAATGCTCAAAACATATTTTTGAAACAAAATTGAGGAAAAGGAATGCAATTTTATTTAAAGCTAAGTAGTCTTAAAAGTCTTTCTAAGGTATTGATTCCACAATTTAGAGAATCCCTGGTTTTGAATAAAATCTTAAGTGTAAGAGTTCTTGTGGGTCAAACTTCTTGTGAGTGCTTGAGAGATAGTATCCCATTCACCCTGATAGTTCTAAGTTTCTAATTAATATAGAACAAACAAGGTATATTAGAGAGCTTAAAAAACTTGTATGGTTATCTTTTCATTGAGATCCTATTAGTAGGTAACTTTATTTGGGTTTTGGAAAAAATTTCTGAAGTTATTGATTCTAGTGATTTTCAAAATGCATTATAAGTATATGGAAGAATTCTTAAAATATTTCATTGGAGGACCCCCATATTACTTTAAAATATCCACAAGGCTTGGAGGCACAAGGCTTCTTGGAGGATTTAAAATTTTCTTAATGCTATATGTATTGTATATTTTATGTACATTATTTCTAATAGCATTACATTTTTATAGACTAGTGCTGAACACAGAGTTAATAAATTCCTGGATAAACTTGAGGAAGAAAATTGTATTGAGGGTGTTTAGAATTGCATCTTCTGATTGTCCATTTAGTCAAATCCTTGAGATTTAATGTACTTTATATTGTGTCTGATAATATTTTACATTCCTTCAGTATGGTTTATTTAGGAAAATTGTACCAAATCTTGTCCTTGGAAACTTTTATTACTTATAGAACCAAAGATGTTTTATATTTGTATTATTTTTGTGATTTGATTCTTTCGAATTGGACCTTTCCTGAACCAGATAGCCATTTTTGACTCTTATTTATTTACATTTTCAGTGTTTTTTTTTGTGCGTGAAAATCTGTTATTCTAAGTTATTAGCATTTTTAGAAAAATAATTGCTATATTTTCATTTTCAATGTAAATTTGTTTCATGAAGTTAGTTAATTAGCTGTAAAAATAAGATGTATGTAAATTTTATGAAGCTTAGACAGGATTGGATCTTTTTAGAAGAGTAGATTTGAAGAGTTAAGTGTGATACATTTTAAGGTGTTTTCAAGAGCAATTTTAGATGATTAAATTTGGTTAATTGTATTTGGTACGTAAAGTTACCATATTGATCCCTGTTAAAAGTGGAATTTTTAGAAATGGTAAATAGTTAGAACTTAAAAGACATTTCTTTATCATATCTGAATATCTTGGTGTTATGTGCATGGCAATTTACAAATTCTGAATACTAAAATAGTGAGCAAAAGATATACTCCCAAGATATAAACTGCAGTTTGAAAACTAGTGTATTCATTTATCATGATTTAATTTATTTAGATGCCATTTGGAAAAACAACGATGTTAGACTAATTTATTTTAAGAATAATATTTGTATAAACTACTGTATGTGTACTAATTTTCAACTAATATCAATAGGCTTAAAATTATTTTTAATATAGAAATTAAAAGCATTCAACTTTTTGATGTGGAGAAAATTGCTTATTTCAGAGCATAATAATTTGAATTATCTTAAAAAGCATATCATTTTATTAAACTTAAAAATAATAAATAATTACACATCTGAAAATTTTTCTATTAGTTTATATTACAAATTATATAAACTGTTTTGTAGTGTTTAAAGCTTAATCAGATTTTTCTACTCAAATGTTTTGTGAAAGAATTGTTAAAATTATGTTGATATTGCTTAAAACTAATAGCACAAATAATAAAATTGTTACATTAAAGTTGTTTGTTATTTAATGTTGTCCCTTATAAATGTAAAATAACAGCTTTATGTAATTTTTGTATATGTAATGAAGATTATTTTCTCAGTTCATAAAATTTTTATTTTTAATTTCTCTATAAATTTGTTTACATTATCTTTTAAAGATCCAACCTTTTCTCTTAAATTTTCTTGTAATTTACATTCAAGCATTTTGAAGCATGCTCTCTTAACTGCAAATAAGTCAAATAACAGTTGCCATACATCAATCTTGCTTGCTTTGTTTTGGGATAATTGATTTGATCTAGCTTGATATATGAATATTACAATTTCCAAAAAGTCAGCATAGTTTAGTCCATGGTGCACTCTTAAAATAACCTATAATGAAAATATTGTTAGGATACAAGAATACTACAGTGACCTATATTTATGAAATAAAATGTGTAAATATATACTACTTGGCATTGTTCTTCCCAGTCTTTTGAGCCTTTCAAATCAGATATTTCATTTTCTACATCTGAAGCAGCTGCTGTTAAACAGTGCCAAATATATGTAATATTACAGCCATTGAACCAGTTATGATTAATAGAAATAGTGTCTTCCTAAAAAAATAGAAAAAGCTTGTTATTAGTATTCTTTCTATGCAGTTGTAAGAGATACAGGTTAACCAGTATCAATGTGCTGTGCCCTATCCTTTTATTGAAAAAGCTTAAGTTTTAAACAGTGATTATGTTTATTTAACATTTACAAATGCTACTTGTACAATACAAAGCTTGAAAGAGCATTGTGCTTTGGGGGTAAACAATACTTAAATCATACAATGATCAAAGCAGTCCATACCATAAAGCCTAAATTGTTACCAACTTTAAAATGGTAATCAATTAAATCAATAGAAACTTTAGATTTCCTTTATGTTAACAGCTCCTGCACAGTAACACAAGGTAATTATGGGAATACATATTTTAAGTATCTGTTCAAGTATTGTTGCCATATAATTGGATGATTTTACAGTTATTTACATTGTTGTAAATTTAAGGTAGTGTCTAGGCGACCTCCGGGTTACGCATGTGCAGTAATAGGAGTTTGTTTACATTTGTATTGACCAGCCTATTACGTGTTGTATAACATTAAAATCATATTATTGAACAATTCTGGCATCAGCACCGATGGCCTAGTGATGGAGTGTGCGGCTGGTAACCTTATGGTCCCCAGTTCAATTCCAGGTTGCTGCTTTTTATTATTTTGCTTTTATTTAACTTGTAATGTTTCAGAAATAAACAGATAGGATGGTTGCATAGCCACAGCCTAAATTTAAAGCTTGAGTTTGTTTAGGATTCTGGTAGATCTATCTTCCAGTTTAGGTAATTTTATTTTTTTTTTTTAATAAAAAACTACTTAACAATGGAATCTTAATAATCAAAACGGAATGGTTCTTTATAGCCTAAATGAAATATGAAAAATGCTTTTCTAAAAACAAAGATTTCAGGTTTGCTTACCAAATTCCATACTTGATGGTACCACCCACTTGGAACAAAAATGACTTCACCTGGCTCTTGAATAACTTCCAAATATGACACATTTTTTAAATTGCTATCATTTAATTCATACAAAAGCTGCTTTTCTTCATTTCTCAATATTTGTTCTTGTCCAGGGGGAAACAGCAACCATCGTTTTTGCCCACAAATATTAACTGACCAACTATATGAACCAAACACATCAGCATGAAAGGGTGTCCTAAAAATTTAATGCAAATTTAGTAAATATTTTTTTAAATTCAAATATCAATACGAAATTTCTAATATATTTACCATGATCCTTTTGGTCCCATGTAGACAAACTTGTAATCATCCCTTTCTTTTTCACAGAACTCATTTAACCAGTCAGACTGACAGTATTTTGGAGTCTCATAAGCTTTGTAATTGGGAAATTCCCTGCAAATGAAGGATAAAGATTATATTAGATTTAACTATTTTTACGTTCCCACCAAAAGTTTTATATAAATTCAATTTCAATTCCTGTTATCTATCATGATACATAATTAAAACATTTTTATAAACAAAAACTGCTTTAAAAGAAATCTTACATTTTATGCTCTTAAACTTACTTGCCTGAAGAAGTGCCAGTCTTTTAAGTACAAGCAAGGAGATTTTTCAGTTTTCATTTGACTTAACTGCTTCCAGTAGTTGACATATTCTTTGAGAGGCATATTCTTCTTTTGTTGAGAGTTGTATTCTCTTTGATCACAATTTGCAACAGGAACTACACATGATCCTAAACAGTTAGATTTTATGCTATAATTAATGAAATTGAAATTCTTGTACACAGTGCATGGATTCTGGTCCAAGAAGGACATAATCATAAAATATCTCCTTTTGAAGGGGTTCTCTTCAAGGTAAACAAAGAATTTGTAAAATCTATTTATATTGGCTTGTTTTTATGAAGAGGGGGTTAAGAAGATATCGTGGAATCACTTTCAAATATCAAAGAATTTTGGTTTAGATCTGGGATGTGAGGCAGTGTTATGGGCTGATTTATGAGGTTAAATTCCCCTCTCCCCAATGTTTTCAGTAAATTCTATTCATTATTGGTAAATCATGTTTTCGGAGTCATTAAAGACAGCTTGCCTCTCTAAGGTTTCTACTGTCCTCAGCAGTAATGTCCCACCTTAATTCGCCCATGAGCAGTGCTAATTTCACCACTGACATTAAGTATGAGGTGAATGTGGAAAGGGAAAGTAACCTCTGTTTTAGTAAAGTATGGTCATTTTCCCAATTAAAATTAAGCGAGAGATTTCCAAAAAATATGTCTTTTGTACTTTAATGCAGGCCTGTACAATGGAGGAGGGACAAATTTAAGAAGGCTGCAACTAATACTCCAAGATGGTAAAATTAAGGAGTTTCTAAGGAGGTGTTCGGGAATTAGTCTATTTAAGAGTTATAATGGGAGAATCAAGATTTTAGGGGTATTTACACCCCTTAAATTATGGAAAAATAATTATGTGTGTTATTGGGGTTTTTTTCATTATTTTTATCACATGATCCATCTTTAAGGTTTCCTAGTTTTTGCTAAGAGAGGGATGTTAGCATTCGCATTCCAGAAGACCTTGGTTGCAAGTACTGAGGATCACAATGCAGAACTATAATGACCAATAATATAGTTAAATTTTAAGCACAAGTTACTGGGAGTACCAGCACAGTAAAGCAAATAGGGTAGGGTTGGGTATAATGAGACATAACTTTTCATGCCAAGTTTATTTAACTTAAAAAAAAATAATTTTTAATCTTCGCATGAAAATGTCACGAAGAGATGTAATGTCAAGATCTAATTGGAAAAATTGCAGTAACTTATAAGTTAAGAATTAATTTTAAAACATGAACTCCTGTTTGATAAATTTAAAATGAAAACCACATAATTAAGAACAAAATAACAGTTATACCAAATTCATCTTCCAAATATTCCAAATTGGGTTTTCCATTTAGGGTTACCCAATTTTGGGTGCTTCTCCAAGTGTTTATAACAGAATAATTTATAATACATGGCTTATTCGTAAGCAAATAGTTTTCAAAAAAGTTTATGTATGAGATATTAGACACTCTGTCGATATTTTCAATTGAAAAATTTACAACTGGAAGACAGTTTTCCTGATCGAAATTGTCTTTCAATAAACTTTTATAGAGTTCGTATTTAAGCATTTATTCGGCTCACTTAATTAAAAGAATATTAAGATATTTATGGATATATATCAAGGTTTGGATATATATCATAAAACCACCATAATTTACAGCCAAGTAGCAGTAGCAAAGATTGTTTATTTTGATTTCTTGTGTTTATGTATGTGTATGAGGAATGTTGGTTTTTGCTTTTCAGAAATACACAGAACGTAACTGTGGCGCCACATGGGTTACCCCTACCGCTTATTTGTTTCCCATTTTATTAAAGAATAAAATTTTAAAAAATATCTATCATTATATTCTTACAAAATGTTTGATATTTATTTAATTAAAATTGCCTCTTCAATTATACATCTACATGAAACTTTTTCAATTTAATTTTATAAAACTTTAGTGGCATCTTATGGACGGTTAACCGATGTAAACAACAACAAACAGTCCGACATTTTTAACTCTAGTACCTCATCCGGTGTATCCTTCCGCTTATGTTATGCTATGTAGAAAAGGTGTAAACAGGCTCATTTCCTCAAATGATTTTTAAATAAAGCACAGTTTTAAATGTTTCATGAATAGTACCATCCATAGGATAATGATGAGCTAAGTAATTTCGTTCAGCTTTCTATCCATCAACTAAATCACAAAAAGTATTATTAAATTAACTTTAATAAGAATAGGTTGCTAGATTTTACGATTATCGCTCGATTTGGCGGTATTTACGTTTTGTTTATGTAGGTTCGTTTCACAAGTTTTTTTGGTTATTTAGTTGATATCTTGATTTTTAACTTGAAATATATGCTGACCGATGTAAAATATCTTGTAAATATCTCAGTATATATCCAAGAAATAAGTTTTTACATATGTAAATAATAAACACTGGCGCACATTGGCGGTTGCTGGCGCTCTGAAAAGATGCCAAAGTGTAACCCGGAAGTGCTTAAAGACTCATTTTCACTACCGCCCTCTATACTGAGTTTGGTGGCTGCTAACCATCCATATTTTAATATTTATGTAAACACAAACAAGGGGGGAAACCAGAAACTTCCTATGTTTAAACTAGAAATAAACTTAGAATTGGTTCGAATTCGAATATAAGAATTGTGACGCGTTGTGGTGATACTGAAATTTTTTCAGAGTCAGAGGTCGACTCGAAGCATAATTTGTTCCTGTTACTTATTATTTGACGAATTCAAAGCGTGAATAATAGTTTGTCTTAGTGCAACGTGATTTTTTGGAGATTGTTCGGTCACACCAACAAACTGGAGGTAGAGGGCGACGAAAACGTGAGCACGCATGGGGAAAGAGGCGGAAAAGAACTCAAACGGTCTGCTGACCACTTTGAAGAAGACAACGATGTAGAGTTTAGCAAAGACAAAAGGGCCAAGGAAGACAGAATTTACACAAATAAGCTACCGATTGAAGAAAAAGTTAGAATTGCCTTTGAAAATGGCGCCACGTGTATAAAGCTGGGCTTGAAGAGTGCCAACTCCGAAGAGCTTCCTATTAAGAATGAGGACCTAAACAAAGAGTTTGCTGACTTATTAAACCCAGATGATGAAGTCTTTCTTACAAGAAATAAAACAATTATTGTAACTGCAAACAGCTTGAAATCGGCAATCAACGTACTAAACAAAAGAGAAATAGTGGGAAGAGACATTGCAAGCTTCGTATTCGAAAGCTCAATCACAGTACAGTATATCATAAACGGAATAGATCCGAAAGCTTCTGTAAGCCATATAAACGAAAGGCTCCAGGCACACGGAGTAAGAGTGAACAAAATAGTTCGTTTCACCAAAAAAGGTGACAATGCGGCTTCTCCCACGATCTTATTACAAGAACTTGGAAGAACACAAAGGGATCAAGTCAAGTATGAATACGTAATTTACAACGCCCAAAAATTTATAGAGAAACCTAAAATCTGCCACAAGTGTCTGCAATTCGGACACTTTAAAGGTAATTGCAAAGAGCGAAACATAAAGTGCTCAAGATGTGGAGAAAACCACGAAGCTTCCGACTGTGATAAAGCAAGCCAACGTTGCTTCAGATGTGGGAGTAGTGACCACGCAGCACTAGATATAAGATGTCCGATCGTAAAGAGAGAAGGTGAAATCATAAACAAAGCAAAATCCGAAAATATTTCCATTAGGGAAGCCAAGAAATCCTTGCCTCCAAGGAAAAGTTACTCCGAAATCGTGAAGTCAAACGAAAATTCAAACCAAAGGAAAGCACCTACGATCGCGGGAAGGGAGCAAGGACACATAGAAAGCCTAAATAGAAGAATCGATCGACTAGAAGAGGCGGTTGAAAACCTCACAAAAATCATATCTGAGCTGCTACCTGGAAAGGTGTCTGATCAGTCAAAAGTTCAAGCTGATCACGCAAAGCTATTCGAAGAACTAGAAATAAGACTAATTAAAACGATATCTACCAAAGTAGAAGAAATTTTAGATCGGGCATTAGCTCAAACTCTGATTAAAGCCTCAAATGTAGGAAATCCATCCGATCCGGAAGAACATAGGAAAGAAAACCATAAGGAAGGAAAAGGCAGTGCAGTAAGACTAGAACAATTGAATGAAAAAATTGCTAACGTAGTATACCTACATAAAATTAAGGACTCGACCAAAAGTGAATCTAGCTTGAAGAGCTCACTCAGAAGGGATGAAAATCCAGGGAATATAAGTCAAGATGAAGACGATCTACACAAAATCAAAGACTCAACCAAAAGTGAATCTAGTTTGAGTGGCCCATCCCGGGGGGATGAAGACCCAGAGTACATAAGCCAAGACGAAGATGAAGAGGAATTAGTCCCAGAATCATTGAAATCGAGATTGGAAAAGCTGGATAGGAACTGCCGGAACATAATCAATACCTATGGCCAACAATTGGAAGACATCATGGAAAAAACTATCTCGGAAAAGCTTTACGGGAAACAATATTAAACCAAAGACTAAAAGCTTACACTTGTTGAGTTTTCACGCCTGAGAAAGAAGAAAACTATAATAAAATAAAAATCGGAAGAAAAAGACACGGACAAATCACAGAGTAGAGACAAACTTGCTCGGTAACAAAAACTAAAAACAACAAATTACAAAAAAAAGGATACCTGGTATAAGCGCATAGCAAAAACCAGAGCAACTAAACCAACCAACCAAACAAGGGGGTCAGTTCGAATGTTCGATTCTGTTTTTTGACCTCGCCCCTGGGTGTAATTTCCGGTCGTGGCTAGTTCACAGGGCTGGAAGTATGGTGACGTCAGAAGAGGTGTGGCCAAAAGAAAGCCACTTCGACATTCAGTCAACAGTCACTTCAGCATCAGTAGACATCTACGCGCATGCTCGCGGTCTTAAAATTAAAAAGTATTAACGCCACCGCAGCTATTTTGAAAGTGTTTTGATTTTAAATAAGGTGTTTTATTTTACAGATAAAGTGTTATTTAGATTTATTTATTTTACAGATAAAATTTTAAATAAAGTAAAATTTATTAAAAACTTACTTTTTCCTAAATTTGAATTCATTTCAAAGTTTAAAATTGCAAAACTTGTCCTATTCAATTTGCTACTTGGAAAATATTATCTGAACATATTTGAAATGCATCAAAAGCTTTATGAGAGTGAATTTTAATGTAAAAGATTTTGAAAAGTTTAAATTTTTTCCATCTGACCAAAAAATATATTTTTATTAAGTCAAGTTATTATTATAATACTGTAAAAAGTTTACGATAAGACCTAACCTGCTTATGATCATTCAGGTTCTCAAAAGTAGATAGCGGTACATTCATAACAGTATCTCAAATCCCAGCTTCAAGCATATTTGATTTTTGTTTCCACATACAAAAATTCCCATTGAGTTACACCTTCAGAAATAGTAGCAATAGTCTCCTCAAATATGTGAAAAATAGTCTCCACAATTATTAACACCCTAATTATAATTTGATACTGTTATAATCTCAACACTTTATGTGCTCATTACAATGAGCACATAAAGTGTTGAGATTAAAATAAGAAACATAGCTCTTTAAAAAAGGTTTTAAAATAAATAGCATCTGTTATAAATTAATGAAACATTCAATGACTATATTTTGAACTATAAATTAGTTGTAGAAATTCTAATAGCTATTTTTATTACATTGTGGTACTTTCCTAAACTAAACAAGTGGGAAAAAATGTAAGCCTTTTAATTAGCAATACCCTTTAGTAGCTGCATATTTTAGAATAGAATAATGCAAATGAAAGTTTAATTACTCTTACAGTATAAATATTTTTATTAATACTCAGACTTGCATGGTATTAAGTTTTCATTAAAAATAAAATATATTCCATACTCAACGATGAAACTATTCCACAGTTCCTCAACTTGTGTTACATTTTCTTAAAATGATATATGTTTGATGATAATATTTTGATGATTGTATAAGATACTTTTCAGTCATCATATAACCATGTAATTCACATCATAAACTTTTTAATGTTGAAAAATTAAGTCTTGAATGAAAACAAGATTATTTATTTTTCACACTTTATTTTTCTGAAATCTCAGCACTGTAAGAATATAATAGAAGTATTTAGATTGTAATAATGCTATATTTTCTGTCTAAAATTGTTCAAATGAATTTTTAGAAGATTTAAGTTTATTTATAATCTTCAGTTAACAGTAGTGCTCGTGCTGTCATCTATAAACTGAACTGTGAAATAGTACAACCCGATTCTATTTAACTTTTGAATAAACTTATTTCAATCAGAATTCCAGTTCTTTACTTTACTGCATAAACTTCTATAAGAATCTTGTAAAAATTAATTTGAACAATTTTAGACATAAAATATATCATTATTACGATCTAAATACTTGTATTCATAATTTGTTAATGAACAGTCAGATTCAAGAACTCCAAAAGGTTCAACTCCACGCGCATGCGCGTAGCGCGCTGGTGCCTTTTGCCCGGCATCGCTCGTCGTCACCCGTTCTTAGCCACACCTCTTCTGACGTCACCATACTTCCAGCCATGTGAACTAGCCACGACCGTAATTTCCTTCTTTGTGTGTCAGTAAAAATTATGGTGTGTCTGTCTTACTTGACAAAGGTGTATAAGCGGATTTGAGATCCAGCACGCCAGTACACATACCTGGAAATATATGTAACAACAAACCAAACAAAGGGAACTTGGACCGAGGCGGTTGTGCTTAGAGTAGCGTGTGTAGTTGAAGTTCTTGAGAGAGAGGAGCTTAAATTATATTCTTCCAGGGCCGTATCCAAGCGGGGGGTTTAGGGGTTCCAACCCCCCCCCCCCCCGAAATTTTGACATCAATTTTTATACTGCTAGCTATTTTTCTTGAAAATTATGTCTCACAAGGAGCGATATCCTCTTCGGGTATAACCCAAAGGGTCTCAAAATGAGTTAAAACCCTACTTTTAAGGGTAAAATTTCCAAAATTTTTCTGGGGGAGGACCCCCAAACCCCCTCGAAATTTTGAAATCTATTAAGTGTACAGTTTTTCCTTCAAACTTGTGTGATTTACAAGGAGTGGTCCTCTTTAATGTAACCTAAAGTGTCTCAAAATGAGTTAAAATGCCACTTTTAGGGGGAAAATTCAAAAAAATTTCTGGAGTGGGAACCTAAAAACCCCCTTAACATTTTGCCATTTATTACAATATATCTTCTTTTTACCTTGAAAATTCGGCCGCTTACAATGAGTGGTGCTCTATGGGTGTAATATAAAAAGTCTCAGAAATGAGCTAAAACACTCTTTTGAGGGGCAAATTTCCAAAAATTTTCTGGGGGAGGACCCCCCTTTTACTTCGAATTCATATTGTTTATACAATTTTGAAATTTAGTGCATCAAAATTTCAATCCAGTGTCGTCATCTAAAACTTAGCATATAAAAGTACCCGTAAGGAGGTACCTCAGAAAATATTTGAGTCAACCCCCCGCGAAACAAAAGTCTGGTTACGGCCCTGTATTGTTCCAAACTTTTATCATTTCTCAAAGATCTTAATCATATTTTAATTAAATTGAACGAGGGAGGGAAAAAACATTTATAAAAATCAGGTCTTTTTTTATTAATTCAACATTAATGATATCGGAAGTTAGTGGGATATTTTGTTCTAGTGCCCATTCGAAAAATTCCTTTCAATTTAAGTGAAAATAACTATATGATTTGAAATTCAAATAAAACGATTATCATTTTAAATACTTAACCAAGGTTTTAATCTACAAGAATATAACTTAAAACTAATGTTTGGCACTAGTTAACTAGAACTAGTTGCAACTAGTAGTTTATCTACTTTTGGTTTAAACTAGTTCAACTATTAGGTGAACTACTTTTTTTAATAACTACTAGTTGAAACTACTTTCAAAAAAATTCTTATTAAAATTTTTATCAAAATATAGAAAACATTTTACTGTAACAAATTTAATTAAGATGGTAGAGTACTCAAAATACCATAACCAGAATTAAAGGCCCTTTTTGTGCGTTTTTTGTGATATAGATAAGAAAGATGTATTAGAATGAGGTATTTTCACTAGTGAGGGAATCGCTTTAATTTCACACTTTTTCGATGCGTTATGGTTTAAAACTATCAAATTTCAAATTTTTTGGTTGAAAAATGGTTTTAAATCATTTAAAATGCTATTTTACTTTCGCGAAAAAGCCAGAAAAGTCACGTGATCAGAAAACGGGTTTCTATTGGATGTGACGTCACGGCACGCCAAATCAAGTGTGTTTACTGTGCTTCGAATGGTATTCTCGCTTCGTTCTTGAGAAAGTGCTATTATAATTCAATTTTATTCAAAATTTTTTAACATTTTTGAAATGCCTTTTCTACCTGGATTTTTAATAGGATCATCGGACAATTTGCCGAAGATAGATACAGTTTGCATGTTCTCTTTCTTGGGTAATAACCCTGATTTCATGAGTGCGGAAATGAGAGACGTGAAAGCCATGAGGTACATATTCATTTTCACTTCTACTATTTTTCCATTAATGAACAATAACTTATCAATCGTTTTTAAAGGCATAAAATTAATCGCTCAATTATGTGAATTGTCTAAAAAATTATTTACGAATATAAGACAAACATCATCACATAAAAAAAAAATGGTTTTAAATGTAACTTTTGTGAAAAGGAAATGGAAAAAATAAACTGTTTAATTGTGTTTTTACTCAAATCTTAGAATTTATGGAATTTTTATTAATTATGTATCCACTATTAATGTTTTTTTTAAAGGTATACAGCTTTTAATAATAATGATTTTTAGACAGATAAGCATACATCTATACAATGTACCGTTATTGTATCCTCCAGTTTTAGGTCTCTAACAATACTCCACTAATTACTATTACTTTAGGATCTAATAATAATATTAAAAATTAGATCTCTATGGTTCTCAGTCATAATTTGAGCTGAGTTTTAAACTGAGTATTTTAACTGAGTTTTTCGAGATTGTCCCTTTAATTTGGGCTAGAGATTAGAGAACAGTGTTAGGTTATTTGGCAAGTATTTTGATATTATAGGAGGCAAAAATAAAAAAATAAGACAAAAACTGAATAAGAAACATTTATATACGTAATTTTCTATGCCTTTAAAAAAACAGACTAAAATGTATAAAAATATCACATTTACTCCCTCCGTGAAAGCGTGTATATAATCACACGTAAAAAAAATTTAAATTACTAATATAGTATTTACATGCTTATTAAAACTTAAAAATTTAATAAAACAAACTTATCTCATGTTTCAACAATTTAAAACTGAAATAGTATTAATGAAAATCGGTTCACTACTAGTACTGGTAGATTGACAGAAATTCTTACTTGGCGGTCGGATGTTGGCGACTAATTTAAGGCTTTGTATATGAATTTTTTATTTTTTGACGGTCTGTCATGGCTATGCTTAGTGAGCAAATTAAATGAAACTCGGTTTTGAGAGTTAAATTAGTATGATCTTTCATAAAATTGAATAAAAATTGGGGTCTCCCATGAAAAAAGTTGCACTTTTTATTGCGTTGCGCCAGAAGACGACCTCTGAGAGAAAAATAGTCAATTAGTTTTTTCAAGCATACACTGAATCCTGAAAAATGACACCAACAGCATCTTTCTAACCCCACCCGTTCGCCCGCAAAGTCTACTGTAACGTTTTTTTTCCCTCAGCTGTACGTAAAAAAAAGCTTGTCTGGAGTTTTGACGCTTGTGCTTTTGCATTTAGGTACTAAACAGTACTTATAGGATGAATATAGGAATCATTCATTGTTTCAATTAATAACGAGAGACAGCAAACAAAGCGGAGGGAAATACACTGGTAGAAACGTGTAATAAACAAGCGCAAACAAGCTTAGCAACGCATGACGCTGCTGTTACTACGGGCCGTGACGTCACAGATCGGCCATTGGAAAAACGGGTGTTTTTCGCGCCGTAAGAAAAACGAAATTTCAAAAATTTATATCTCAGAAACTAGGCCACGGAAATACTTGATGTAAACGTCATTCTTCATGGTTTTCGATCTACTATTTGAATAAAATTGAATCTCAAAACGTGAAAATACCTCATTTGGGCAAAAAATAGGTTATGGAATTAAATAGACTAGTTGACTAGTAATTAACTACTTTGGGAAACAGTTAACTACTAGTTGTAACTAGTCCCAGGAAAAAATAGTTAACTACTAGTTGCAACTAGATTTTCCCAGACTAGTTAGTAGTTGGTAGTTAACTATTTTTTGACCACTAGTTGCCGAACACTACTTAAAACAAGTGTTAATTATTATGTTTTGTCATTGTCAACATGAATGTTGACTCTTCCATTCATGATCCAGTCCTGGCGCCAAAAACAGTGGATTCTTGGCAACCCAGCTCTATAGAAATTGAGTTGCTCACTCGCCTATAAATAGCATTTTGGCAACACCAAATTTCGCCATTGTCTCCCTGGTCCGGTTTCTTTGGATTTACCCAATTTTTAGTGGGGTTTACAACTTGATGTATATGAATACTCATCTCGGCTGGTAGAGACAGTGCTTATATTAGAGAGGATGGTGCCCCATTAAATATTTGGAGCATCCCTGAAATATTTTAGCTGTCCCCCAAAAATATCACGATTTTTGGTTAAAAAAGTTGTTTATGCTTCAAATATTTTGGGTAATATCAAAGAAACCTGGGCGTGGTGAAATATGGTGTTGCCATTGCTGTTTATTGGTGAGTTAGCAATTCTATTTTATATATGGAAGTGTCTTTTTGGACGGTAAAACCAGCAGTTGGCGCATGCGCCGTAGGTCTTGCGGTTACGTAGCAGTCCCGGCACTCCAATCAGAACCATTGCCGGGCAGCTGCTGGGTAAAGAGGACTAGAGTTAGGGTTCGGTCAGCCAGAAAATCAGCATGGTATCTCTTCAAAAAATCTGCCCTATCTCCCCATTCATGACCCCTCCAACAATAGCAAAAGAGTCCGAAGTTACCCCCCAGTCAATTAGCAGACCCCCGATAGTGAATTCTCGCTCCTCTCCGAGGGCTGTCTTTTGTTGGAGGGACCATTGAAGGGGGTTGATTGCGGTTTTCCTATTGTCCTATAACCAGATACAGCAGATTTTTTGAACAGATACCATGCTGAATTTCTGGCTGACCATACCCTTAGAGCAGGGGTTCTCAAACTTTCCAGCATCACGACCCACTTTTTATAAACAAACTCTAACGCGACCCACCTCATCTTCAGTTAATTTTCCCATACCCCCTACAAGACTTAAGCTCCGCGCGCGTGGGATTTGGTCATCAAATATTTTGTTACTATAATAAATTACATGTAAGCAAGTATTAGGTATATTAACTTTTTAATAATTTAAAAAGAAATACTAGAACCTAAGCATTTGAAATTGTTTGATTGTGGGAGCAACAATGAGGTCCACAATCAAAAGGGGGGTCCTCCCCCAGAGAATTTTTTGAAATTTGACTCTTAAAAACAGGGTTGTTTTAACTCGTTTTTTTGGTAATCTGGGATAAATTGCAATTACAACATCATTTCCTAAGGAAATTCGTAAATTCAAAAACTTGTCGCGACCCACCAGTGGGTCGCGACCAACAGTTTGAGAACTTCTGCCTTAGAGAGTATATTTGCAAGCCAAATAGACAGTGCCTTTATACAGGGTGTCCCACGAAAAGTGGCCCAACCCCTATAACTTTTGAACCCCTACAGATATAGTCATGAAAGTGGGGTCTAGGTATAGTAAAGTGACCATGCCCTATCCGATGAGACAACTTTTGACGCCCTCTAGCGGAAACTTTAGGAGTTATAATTTTTATTTTAAAAACTATGTGAGGTATGTGGAAAAAGTCAATGACTAAGTTGTAGCTGCAGCATCGATTCATTATAAATCAACATCTCCACCACAAAAATGCCTACAATAAAACTCATTAAACGCCCGTTTATTTAATTGTGATTTGGAATACAACCTCACGAAACGCTTTTGCATGTAGTAACTTGGTGCTTGAAACTCTCTGTCTTGTTGAATATAGTAATTTAGAGGCTATTGAATTTTGGGTTTTATTGTTTAATTATGCGTAATTGTGTGTGAGGTGTAAAATTTGCAACTCGATATTCAATCTAAAAAGTTTATTTTAAAGAGGTGTTTCATGAGGTTAAGTATTCGAGACCTCAAATAAACAAGAAAGCGTTTTAAGCGCTTCGTGAGGTTGAGTGTTCCAAATCACAATTTCTTTTTTTTACTGTAGAACTTTACTACAAGTTATACTACAGAACTACAGGTTATAGTTCTAACTTTTTAATCCTAACTCCTTGGCATTACAGCCTGTGCTGGACTATGGCCTCTCCAACAATTTTCCTCCAAAGCCCTGTCTCTTGCTTCCAGTTACAGACTTTTAGAATTTTTAGGTCTTTTTCAGCCTCATCCAACCATCTTTTAACAGGCCTCCCTCTTTTTCTTTGTCCCTGGCTTTTGAAAATCTGGTGCCCCTATCTTCCATTCTCTCAAGGTGTTCCAGCCATTGTATTTATTCCCTTTGTCTTTACATAATTAAGCATATCTTTTTCTTTAAATAGTCTTTGAATTTCAAAATTAAATATTTTCCTCCAAAGGTCCAAAAATAGTTCTTAAAATTTTTCTCTCCCAGGTGATCAGCATCTTTTCTTGTTTTGGAGTTAAATTAAAGCCCAGACTCCATAGGTAACTGTTGGTCTGATTATAGTTTCATAAACCTGAAGCTTTGTTTTTCTTGTTACTATTTTAGATTTTAATAATTTCTTAAGTGCAAAAAAGCTGTGATTTCCAGCACTTAGTGCTTGTTTAATTTCTGGCATATTATTGTTTTCAATAACAATTTACCCAAGTACTTGAATTCTGTAATTCTTTCAAATTTTGTCTCCTCATTTATCTTTAGTTCTGTGCTCTTATCAGTTCCCCTCGAACAATCCAAATCTTTGTAATCCACACTAATTTAATTACATTTTTTTTTACTAAAGATTGTCATATTGTTTAATTTGCAACTCCTAACAAATATAACCTTCATAATAAAACAGCACTTACAGTTAATGAACCACCCATTTATTTTGTAATTTGATAAACAAGGCTAGAAGAGGATACCACTGCAGAGTGGAAGAAACTTGTTTTAAAAAAAAATTGAAAAATAAGTTTTAAATTTTAGATATAAAGATAAAACTGTAAAATATATCAGAATATATTAAAAAATTATTAAGAAAGCTGAAAGTCTACTAATGACTATCCCAAACAAACTTGGAGAAAAAACATGTACTCACAAAACATTTGAATTTAATATCCTTTCTTGCGACTGATAATAATAAAGAAAGGAATTTAGTCTAAAAGTTTTCAAAATATAAAGCGTTTGTAGATTCAAATAAGTATGCATTCTAGTCAGGGTTTGCAAGTTTCTTCCGTAGTGGTTTTAGGGAAAAAACATCCAAGAGAAACCAATTTTTGCTTAAGAATTTTATAAATAAGATTTTTTTTTATTAAACCTTTAAAAATGTAATTAATTATTATATGAGTACTAAGTTAGTTAATATACAACTGTATTTTAAGTAGGTTTATTTCAGTGGAAGAAATTCAGTTAATACTTTCTCAATTGGGCATTTTATAAACTAACATTACCAACAAGAACAAAACCTATGTTAGCAAAATGAGTCAGTGTTTTGAGAAGTAACTGGGGATCAGTCTTCATGTAATTCTGCCACTGTTGGGATCCTAAAACTTCTGTATAACGTGTCAAAATGAAGTTTTGGGCTGTTGAGGTCAGTTGGTCGTCCTCGTGTCTGTCTCCGAGAGACAAGATGTCGCATGCATTCGAAATGCAAATGTTGGCACACAAGAAGTCAGCACATTCCTTCTTGAGGGTGGGGACTTGGTATTTGTCAGCTGCGTAATAGAGGTTTAGAGTGCTAGTATAAGGCACGTCTTTAAAACTTCCGGTGTAGAGGAACCTTAGGAAGAGGTCGAGAGTAGGGGCATCCACGTCCACAATGTCCGCTGAGCCTGACACTGCCTCTGTCATGTCGCTGTACAGCATGGCCTTGAAGACGGGGGACCGGACGCTCAGGATTGCCCTGTGAACTGGAAACGTCATTGTACCACACTTGAGGTGGAAGTCTGGAAGTTCTCGGTCTTGGTAGAGGTGTCTTAGATCTTCAATCAGGGAGACTGAACTGTCGCTCTTTACAAGAGTGATGTTTTTCGATGCATTTTCAAGTGGGAAAGAGGGTTGGATAAAACTGCGGCAGTGGTTTTTATAACTGCCGTTTATAATCTTCAAACGCAAGCTGCAGTGACCGCCGCTTTCTAACACGGACATTGAATCCGAAAGTATTGTACAGGTATTAAAAGTGTACTCTGTTCGATCCGAGAAAAAGCTATGTAACCAAATATCCATTACACGTACGTTGCTTCTATCAAAAACCCTTGCATGGCATTTAACCAAAATCCTTTTATTTTGATTGTGTTTTACTAAAGCTAATTCTTTTTTAACAGTATAATATTTCACAAGCATTCGTTCCTCCTGGTTGTTATTATCGTTAGGGTAAGTGAAGGAAGCTATTGTCACACCAGATGATTCAATAGGCAACAGATTTGGCAGGGTAATTTGCAAGGATTTATCCAAAACATCCAAAGCCGTTGTCATAAAAACACTGTGCTCCTGAGGTTTATCACAGCGGAACTTAAGAGTGAAGTGGTCTCCACGAGTATTCTTTTTCTGCTGGATCCAAGAGACAACAACTTGAAATTTCGGCCCAACAACTTGATTGGGATTTCCGTTTAAAACGTTATTTACTCGTCGCGTGCACAAGAGAGATCCATCGGGACCTACGAAAAACAGGTCCCCTTCTCCATGAAAGAGGTGATTTGGTCCGACATAGTTCACCTCCATCAGTTCGCCGTCGCCACTCTCGCCTTTGGGATATAGCGAGAGTTCGGTGACTTTAGCCGGATCAACGAGAGACAATTCGCGACAAGTGATCGCATTTCCGTGCATCTCTTTCGTCCAGCAGCTGATATTTTCGATTCGCCATTCCAAGAAAAACGGGGAACGATGCGTTTCTTCCATTTCGAATCGAAAGATCTTCGGCATACGAGCGTCAAAAAAATGTGGTCAGCTGAGGAGAAGTGAGAACTGAGAACAGGAGCGGAGCACATGGAATATGGAATAGACGACATTAGTCATTACGTCACTTGCTTGTTTGGAAACGTTGATTCCATCCGTGATTGGTTCCGTACGGATTTACTTCCAATCACGGAACCAATCACGGATAGAATCAACGTTTCCAAACAAGCAAGTGACGTCACACTAATGTCGTCTATTAACGTGACGAAACACGAAACTCTTCTCAGAGCTTTCCGCGATGACGTCACAACCGGTTATTTTCCTTTAACTGTTTTTTCAATGAAATTTGTATCTGAAGAGAACTCCATTTCATTCTCCATCATAATAACAAAAAAATAGGTATTTGAACAAACAAAAAAGCATAAACCAAAAGCATGTTCTTGTTGTGGTTTGTGGTCTCTTTTTTTTGAAGGAGGAGCGTTCTTCATGTGTTTTTCACATATTTGAGGAGACTATTGCTACTATTTCTGAAGGTGTAATTCAATGGGAATTTTTGTGTGTGGAAACAAAAATCAAATATGCTTGAATCTGGGATTTGAGATACTGTTACGAATGTAAAGTCTGTCTGTCCTAGCAAGGCACGAGTGGCAAACCTAAAATCAGTACCCACAGCAGAAAAAACAGTGGCGAAAAAGCCATAAAGATGGTTATCTCACTTCTATTAGATACCCGATACCCTGCACTCGCCACTGCTTTTTCTGCTGTGGGTACTGATTTTAGGTTTGCCACTCGTGCCTTGCTAGGGCAGACAGACTTTACCGCTATCTACTTTTGAGAACCTGAATGATCATAAACAGGTTAGGTCTTATCGTAAACTTTGTACAGTATTAAAATAATAACTTGACTTAATAAAAAAATATTTTTTGGTCAGATGGAAAAAATTTAAACTTTTCAAAATCTTTTACATTAAAATTCACTCTCATAAAGCTTTTGATGCATTTCAAATATGTTCAGATAATATTTTCCAAGTAGCAAATTGAATAGGACAAGTTTTGCAATTTTAAACTTTGAAATGAATTCAAATTTAGGAAAAAGTAAGTTTTTAATAAATTTTACTTTATTTAAAATTTTATCTGTAAAATAAATATATCTAAATAACACTTTATCCGTAAAATAAAACACCTTATTTAAAATCAAAACACTTTCAAAATAGCTGCGGTGGCGTTAATACTTTTTAATTTTAAGACCGCGAGCATGCGCGTAGATGTCTAGTAGGATGCTGAAGTGACTGTTGACTGAATGTCGAAGTGGCTTTCTTTTGGCCACACCTCTTCTGACGTCACCATACTGCCAGCCCTGTGAACTAGCCACGACCTGTTATATCAGGCTTGGACAATGAGTGAAAAGATCAAAGAAGCCGACGTTACTGGTCAATCGTATGCAATGGTGTTTTGTTTACAAAAGTAAACTAAGCTTAATTTTACGAAAAAAGCTTCATCTGTTGATTTTTACTAAAAATAATCAATGAAAAACAAGTTGAACACGTTCTGTCACCATTAAAATATAAAAGGTTTTGTAGAATTTGAAAAAAATAGTACTGAGAATCTATATGTTTTCCGTAGTATTGTATGTTTTTGCTTTTAGTTTTATAGTCGTAGAAGTAAAATTTAAAGGATAATTTACTTTTAAAGCAAACTAAAGTACCATTTAAATACCCTACTTCAAGTTTATATATCAAAACTTACTTTAAACACTTTCCCTAAAAACTATATCTTCTTGTACTTCCAAGTTCGATAGAAAAGCCTATATACTATAATTATTTACTCCACACATTTTTTATGTGCTGGGATGTTAGGCAGTGTTATGTTTTAAATAGATTGAAGTATTTGTTGTATGTTATTAATTTCAGAACCTGATAGTTATACCACATAGACATGAGACAATAATAAAAGAAATTAAATTGATTTTACATGTTTTCTTCCTCGATTAATTGAAAATTATGTTGCTCATAACATAAATCCCAGAAAATAAAAATTGGTCAGGAGGACAAGGCATATTTACGTATTCTCACAAAATACCCTGCAATAATGTCACATTCTCGCAAGTGTGATGTATGTGAAAGAATTTGCTTTTTTATGAGTATGACTTGTTTTGGATACAGATTTAATTATTAATTTTACCCTAATATCAAGACCTGATTATCTGGGCCTGATTTAGAAAATTTTCCACATAGTAGGCACACTGCGTTGCAAGGGGTCCCCTTGATGTTTTTTTATAAAAACAAATTTCACAACACACAATAATTGGTAGGTATACTTATGTACTGTTGTAAAACCATTTATTTTAGGCTTTTATTTTCCAATTTCAATTTCTTCAAGAAATATGAAGTAAGTTTTGTTTTATGAGTTAAGATACTTTTGAGATTTAGGGTTATGTTTTGAATAGATTCAAGTATTTGTATGTTATTAATTTCAGAACCTGATAGTTATACCACGTAGATATGAGAAAATAATAAAAGAAATTAAATTGATTTTACATGTTTTTTTCCTCGATTAATTGAAAATTATGTTGCTCATAACATAAATCTCAGAAAATAAAAATTGGTCAGTAGTACTAGGCATATTTACGTATTCTCACAAAACACCCTGCAATAATGTCACATTCTCGCAAGTGTGATGTAAGTGAAAGAATTTGCTTTTTTTATGATTATGACTATTGTTTTGGATAATTTAATTATTAATTTCATCCTAATATCAAGACCTGATTTAGAAAATTTTCCACATAGTAGGCACACTGCGTTGCAAGGAGTCCCCTTGATGGTTTTTTATAAAAACAAATTTCACAACACGCAATAATTGGTACTTATGTACTGTTGTAAAACCATTTATTTTAGGCTTTTATTTTCCAATTTCAATTTCTTCAATAAATAAGAAGTAAGTTTTGTTTTATGCGTTAAGATACTTTTGAGATTTAGGGTTATGTTTTGAATAGATTCAAGTATTTGTATGTTATTAATTTTATAACCTGATAGTTATACCACATAGACATGAAACTATAATAAAAAAATTAGATTGATTTTACATGTTTTCTTCCTCAATTAATTGAAAACTATTTTGCTCATAACATAAACCTCAGAAAATAAAAATTGGTCAGTAGTACTAGAAATATTTACGTATTCTCACAAAATACCCGCAGATGTATGTGAAAGAATTTGCTTTTTTGTGATTATGAGTATTGTTTTGGATACAGATTTAATTATTAATTTTAAGATACTTTTAAGATTTAGGAAGGCCAGGTCTCGTAGGCCTAATGGTAAATCAAAGGAGAACGAACAATAATAAAAGACCAATCAAGGCTTACCCAGCTTGAGGCGTAGTTCATTAACGCCAAGACCATGGCCCTATAGCCTGGAAGACTAATCTTGTAATATAAAAGAAATTAACTTGCTTTACATATGTTTTCTTCAACTCAATGTCAATATGAAAATTTTATTTTGGTCATAAAAAATATCTTGCCCCACAGGAAGTGATGCCTGGGAGTCAAATTTGCTTATCGAATGAACGAGTATTGCTTTTGATGAAGATTTAATTATTAAAGTTAACAACATCAAAACCTGCTGAAATTTAAATACTTATACATGTACTACTTCCCTCTATTATTAAAAAAATTATTTTGCCTAGTGGAGTACAATTGTAAAGGGTGGTTAGTAAAATAAATTTTTAGAACAAATTATGGGAATTGTGCAATTAAACTCTGCTTTCTTTATATTTGGGTTTAGGTCGGTGCATTTTAACATAGTACCAATGAGTTATTTTTATCAAGTCAAGAAACAAGGTTCTCATTATGCCTTAATTTGTTATAAGCAGGTTCAGCGGTATGCTGAAAATGTAACTAGTTTATTGTATGATCATTACAATATTCAGCTTTACATTTTACTCATTAGATATTATTAAAGACAAATTATCTTCAACACAAGAATTTATCAAAGATTAGTTTACTGACAGGAATCTTTTTACCATATATTTTTAAAAAGCATTTTTCAAGGGTAATTCATCAATCAATTTTTTCTTAGGACTAAAATATTAGCTCGAAAACTATTGTAAATTTCTGTACAAGAAATCCTAGAAAATACAGAAAAAGCTACACATAAATTAACCCCCCCCTGTTTTGTAGAAAATATTATTCTAGTGTATTTTTATTTTTAAAGTTAAAGATGATTTTCATGTTCAAGAGAGTAACCTGGAGTATTTTTATTTTTAAAGTTAAAGATGATTTTCATGTTCAAGAGAGTAACCTGGAATGTTTTATTTTAATTTAAAGCACTATCAATTGTTAGGACAAAATAAAAAAAATCCATACTTTTCATTCTGTAGTAGTGTTGAATGTTAGAGCTTCCCATACATTTGAAGCAGCAAAAATATTTATTTTCCAAAATTTAAAAAGAATAATTTTTTACTGTCAATAGAGATAAATATTAATTTAAGCATATATGCATTTACAAGTAAATCAAAATTTTAAAAAATTTCTAATTTTTATTATTTAAAATTAGTGACAGCTACTAATTTTTTAATACCCAAAAATATTTTACAGCCATATTCACAGTCATCAGTGCTGCAGTACAACAAGGATAATTCAAAGCTGAATGAGCCATCAAAATTGTTCCAATGAATTAAAAAGTAAAAATTAATAAAAAAATGAAGGCATCATGTGTTAAGAAATAGTAATGAATCAATTTTGTATTTGGGATCGAAAAGTTAGTTAAGAAAAAAGAGAAATCTTTGAACTATCCTCAACTTTTAAATGAAGATCCTTTCCTTGATCTATCAAAGTTGCACTGTATTTCAAATGAAACAAACTAAAAAATTTTTACTAAGAAAACAATATTTTATTTGTTCAGAAAAAGTTAAAGAAAACTTGAAATAAAAAAATCATTCGACACAAGTCCTTATATAAAAAATAATCCTTTAATTGTTACCAAAAATAATTTAGAGGCTGTATATTACATAAACTAAACAAACTTACAGTTTTTCATTGTTTTATAGTCTATTAATTAGGTATACCAATTTGAAGGCAGAATGTAATAAACAAATTACTAAATGTAATGCAAACACAAAAATATATATTAAACAATAAATTTTAAAAGGGTTCCATCTTGATCTTCAATTATTTATATTCCAATGATAAAACTGGTCTTTACTCAAAAACCTAAGGGAAAATATTAAATACACACTTTAAATTACATGTAAATTCAATTAGAGGAAAAACACAAAAAATATTGAATACATTAAGTACATTAGTAATCAAACTCACTATGCTTCATACAGTTCAGTTCTAGAGATCAGAGATTAAGAGTTTAACAATATCTTAATTGCATATTAACTCCATTTTCTGGAATTAATGGTCGTGTCGATTTGAAATTTTCTCCAGATGTTTCGCCCTCTTCTTCGGAAGGAATCCTCAGTGGAAACACAAAGGGAAACATTAGGAGAAAAATTCCAATCGACATGACTATCAATCCTGGAAAATGAAATTAGTATGCAATTTTCAGCGCGGAAGTTCTTGTTATTTTATAATCTTAATTGATTGTTAGATAATTAATAAACTAAAACTTTATCATACTTTGTTCATTATAAACTAATTTCAATTACATGCAATTTTTGTAACACAAGATATACCGACAATGATAAAATTGAAAGTAATATCAATAACTCATTACAAATTACAATAAAACCTAAAAAATAAAAAACTATCCCAACTGAATTAGTATTTAAAAATTTGGACAGTTTGTAATGTAACCCTCAGATATGGTGCATACCATTTCAGAGGTGGTGTGTAGCACCTTGGACATCAAATACCGAGTACTACCGTGAGGTTGGCAAGTGTAACCTCAAAAATTCTGCGTACCACCTACTTGGGAATGGTGTGAAACATCTCAAGGGTGTTATGTAGTAGTTCGGGGAAGAGGGTGTACGACCTTCAGGATGGCTTGCAACTGAGAGTGGTTTGTACCACCTGGGGAACTGCATGTAATACCTCATAGGGGGGTGTACCACCTCAGGACTTGCGGTAAAATGCTTTATAAAAATCCCAAGGTATTACACACCACCCTTTTGAAGTTATACCCAAACCCCGAGAGGTTTCACACCACCCTCATAAAGTTTCCCAAGAGAAGTTTGAAATGGTACTTTCCATTGGATACCCGAGAAATTTAGTTTTATAACCATTAATATAAATAATTAATTTAATTGTGAGATTGTTACTCGATTGCATTTTTGAAAAAGTGAACCCCCACTTGAACTACCCAAAAGCCACCAGTCATTTGGTGACACACAGGGCCACCGAGAGCCAAGTCGGGCCCCGGGTAAAAGGTTGAGAAGCGGGCCCCCAATGACATATTCTCATTTCGAAGTAGGGGGTGAAATTTTCTGACGTACCTCCACCCATGCATTCATACGCTTAATGTAATTTTTAGAATATTTCTAGGCAAGATCTGAATTACACTCAACTTAAAAATATCGTTTTCTTGATAATATGATGAGTAACAAGTAATAAAAGGGGTCTCGGGGTTTTCCCCCAGAAAATTTTTGAAAATATGCCCCTAGAAAACTGGGAATTTACTCATTTTTGGACCTTTATGTGAACAAATTAATTTCTAAAATATTCAAAATGATATCTGTCTTAGTACTCAATATAAAAAGATTTGGGTACCGGGCCCCGGGGTATCGTACCCCCTCGCCCCCCTCTCTCGTCAGGCCTGGTGACACACATAGAAGCAGTGGCGAAGCAAAGTAAAAAATTTAATGGAGGGGGATAGGAGTAGTTTAGTGGTTTTCTATGATCAAAAATTTTTCTGAGTTTCCAGGAGGATACGCCCTAACATTTTCAAAGTAAAAGAACCTGTGAATAAATAGTTATAAAAATTTCAAAGGGTTGTTGAACCCTATACTCATTCTCTACATACTGCTATACTTACATGCATAAAAAGCTTTTTATCTTTTAAAAAAAATTGGGAAGAAATGTAGAAATCATTCTCGAAATTCTTTTTTCCAATATCTTGACTCGACACCGTTAGTAAGAACCTGTTGAATAGAATAAACAGAAATATAAAAGGAATTAAGCAACAGTACCAGTGTTGTTACTAAAAAAAATCAGATGGCGATATTGGCAATTTTTATGTATGGGGAGAATTTTACTTATTTCAACTGCACTATGTTACAACAGGTCACAGGTTGATGTGAGGTGACGACAGACTTTCTGGCTATCTAATAGGTGAAAAAGACAGAGCGAGAGTCATCTCTGACTTGTCAATTAGGTAGCTAGAAAGTGTGGAGTCTTCTTACATCAACCCGTGACCCGTCACTGACAAGAAACATAATCTAGTATAATTCATAATAAATTTTTAGTTTTGGGAATGAGTACTACAACCCCAACACCCACTGGCTACACCACCAGTAAATAATATGTTACCACAACCATACCGGGAAATTTGGTGTTTTTGCTTGACTTTGGTAAACATAAATTAGCATCTAATTCTAAAGTATTGTGCAAAGCAAGCACACGCACTATAAGTTGTGCTGTAAGAAACAGTCTCACAAAATAATACCGAGCAAAAAAAACTGTAATGTACAGAAAACTTTGGTAACAAATATTGACCTTTCGTTTTCGAAAGGTATGGAGTGGAATCTTATCCCGGATAAAGTTGAAAATGTTTTTATTTCTTTTTCATGTATTGCTAGGGGTTCACATACTTCGAATGACCTGCCACTGTGAGTGGCAAATAATATCCCCATATAAATAAAATTTAAGATTTGCAATTAAAAAGGTGAAAAAAGCTTGGATGCATTGCTATAAGAATAGAAATTTACTGCACTTAGCCAGTCATCTCATTCAGGATAAATATCTTCTTCAGTTTCAGACTACATAAGATAATATTCTAAACTTCTGTGGAAGAGAAAAATAATTGAAATGCTAAACAATTGTACAGAAATAATATTAATTGAATCACAAACTAAGAAGAATATTAGTAACAGACATTCAATAGCGAAATACAATACAATTAAATAACAATGTCTTTACATACCTAGCAGGTTCAATTTAAATTATTATGAATAAATATTTGTATTTCGCTAATAGCACCTAAAAGTAAATGTTAAACTTTAAATAACTTAGTCATTTAAGCAACAACTTCTAGAGATCTACAGGGGCTATAATAGGATTTTTTAAGTAAGGTAAAAATGCTTTTTTCTATACTTTAAACATGCATATTCTGGATGGGCAAGAAGCGATTCCTAAAAGAATGTAAAACATGTAACGGTAATTATTCTAGTTAAGTGGTAGAGCAACGCCCCTTCTAAAATATGCGAGAGTATTGGGTAAAAGCGACTAAAAAGCAACATATTTCTTTTTAGCGCCAAGCTTGGTCAGGTATATCCTGGTATGAAATCACTGTCTCTAACAGGAGTAACAAACTGTTATAAACCATCATACCGCCTGGACAAAAAGTTTCAACAACTGCCTGAATCGGGATATCAACCATTAGATCAATCTCATACCTAATATAATTAAAAACATTGTCTATACAACCAGTTCTGATTCTGGGGGGACATAGGGAGGCGTCGTCACAAAATATTTTTTAGACAGTCCCCGAAATGTTTTAGCCATCATCTTAAACTGCTATATACACCGAGTAGATTCAATTTCAAATCAAATAAATAAATAATTATTTTTCGGTACAGCTTTAGAGACTTCAGCCGCCTTTTTTACCCACAGCCTCAATTATAACAACCATTTAGGTCCAATTTTAAGTATTATTACTAGATCCTAAAATAGTAGTAATTGCTATTATTGTTAGAGACAGGGCCCGATTTAGAAAATTTAGAACACTAGGCCCAACATGCAGGAAGGAGCCCCCCGTTGCCATATTTGGTGCTATATAAATGTAGATGCGTTAAAATTATTGTTTGATTAGTATGAAAATTCACTATCGTCAGGGTCAGACACGTTCTCGGTTATCTTTTACGTTTTTTACATTGCTAAAAAGTTTTGGATTTTTATTTTCGAGTTAAAAAATGTAATGAAAAAACATTCAAGGAAGTATAAAAAGTTATTTCTACTATAATTTTTTGTTAACTTTTTAAAATTAGGGGGCCCCAAAATTGTGGGGCCCCTAGGCCCGGGCCTAATGGTAAATCAGGCCCTGGTTAGAGATAGACAACACTCAATCGTTGTTGCTGTGGGAGATGTGGTTACACATTACAGATGTGGTGACTGGAGGACTATTTCTAAAGCTGTTTCCAACGATATAATACAAAACAAGATAAACGTGATCACACGCGATATCAAGCTTTATTATCTGTTATTTTATAGCAGTGTCTCTTCTACAGGAAACAGAATCTGTTTCATAAAATGATGCAATTTCTTTTTTAGCATGAACATTAACTTGTAATCAGTGCTGAAATTGGAGGGGGACGCCGTCCCCCGAAATAATTGGACCGTCCCCCGAAGTATTTTTACCGTCCCCGTTCCCTAAAATATTTGTTTCCACGAAAAAAATTATAAATTTAAGGGTAGATTTAAATACGAAAGAAAATTTATTTTTTTCTGACCTAAATTCCCATTTGAATGAGTGTTCGGATTCGCCTATCAGCGTGCCAGCAGTCTCCCCGTATTCCGATTCGCAAATATATTCGTATTCGGATTTTTAGGGTCAAATTTCCAAAAACGTTCTGGGGAGGACCCCCAAGACCCCCTTCAAGTATTTTAATCTCTATTACTCACGATTTGCTGTGCAAAAAATGAGTAAAAACCCTGTTTTTAGTCTAATTTCGAAAAAAAAATTAAAAAAAAAACCACATTTTTATACCCCAAAAACATATCCTGGATCCGCCACTACTAACATAAAGATGAATAATGTTTTTTTTTTCTTTCCATCAATATTTGTAATGAATACTTAAATGTTACATAGTTTTAAGGTTATAAAAATTATAATAACTGCATTTATGCTTTTATTCTAGCATTTAAAAAATTTCCCATTAGCCCCCACTTTCCCCTAAACTATGCAATTAAATGTAATCTATAATTTGATTATCAATTCAAGTAGGTACTACTAAAAATTAGTCATATTTTACCCTCCATCAATCATCTACTCTGTAAAGAGGTGAGGGTGAGTCCCCCCAAATATTTTTCTCCAATTTCAGCACTGCTTGTAATGCAAATTACATACATAAAACAACGCCAGTATTACGATTGAAATCAATCGCGAGAACAAGTACTTTGTTTGTTTTAAATAAGAAATCACAATCATTTTCAATTGAAATACACTTTAAAGAAACGAAAATTGAACTTACGCCATGTTTGTAGTTTATTGTTGTTGTTGATGTTCTATCTTCGCGGCTGCCGATGACGGAAAGCAAAACTTTTTTTGCTCCCGTTTTCACGGCCCGCGTTTGGTTGTTCAATGCGACCGCAGCGCCACCACTTTTTGCCAACCAAAGGGATTTTTCTGATGGCGGATCAAGCAAACGCGGCCCGTCATCCGCGAAAAAGGGACGCTTGAAAGCGCTGGCCACGTATAGGGAAATTTGGTTGATTGATTGGGTTGGGTTCTTGGTGCTTTTTGCCTCGGCTCTTTGGCCGGCATATACCTCGCATGGATGAGAGTTGAGAATCAGCCACCCGGAGATAAAATCTTGGGAGAGAAGGAATCTTTTGGTTTGAAGAGGGAAACAAATTCGATTTGTCAGCTCTGTTTGATCGCTAATTTTTTGTAGGTTTCTAATGATCTATAGTCTGTGTAAATAAAATTGGAGGTTCACTACTAGTCATTTTCCACTAGTCACAATAGAGCATTTTCAATCACATGACTCGGCCTAACAACGGCCTTAGCAACGTTGTTTTTGCCCGCCAGTGACATCATGTGCGAATGCTTCTATTGGATGCTTCTAGTTCCCGCCCCTAACAACAGCCTTAGCAACGTTGTTTTTGTCCTCCAAGTGACGTCATGTGCGAATGCTCTATACACTGCCACATCGTTGGTCATGCGCGAGTCTCAATTCAAGCGTGACGAGTCGGCAATTTTATTAAAAAATGCCATGAATGACAGATAGATGGCTCTGGCCACGTATGGCTCACTAGAGACATAATCTGTAACATCGCTTTTCACTCATTGTCCAAGCCTGATATAACACAGTTAACCGATCCAGTTTAGCCTTGACCATTGGTAGCAAATTGGTAGGCATAGGCATACCGCATACAAACAGTGTTTACATCTGCATGTATTTGTATATATGTTTACATTCTCTAAATTTTACTTTAAAATAACCTAAATTTACTAAAAAAAAGCTTTTTTAAAAAAACGCTTTTATTAAGATGTCCTAAAAATTCAAAAATAATTTTTTGGGTTTTGTGAAATAATTTATTGGGGAGTAGAAAATAACCTTCCGGTAAGTAAAAATTAACTAATTTTCTGATCACTAAAAATAAAAGCGTGGGCGCTAGTAATTTATAATTTTACATAAAAGAAAATGAGAAAAGAGAACTTAGAATAAATAGTGAATAGATAATTACTAGCGCCCACGCTTTTATTTTTAGTGATCAGAAAATTAGTTAATTTTTACTTACCGGAAGGTTATTTTCTACTCCCCAATAAATTATTTCACAAAACCCAAAAAATTATTTTTGAATTTTTAGGACATCTTAATAAAAGCGTTTTTTTAAAAAAGCTTTTTTTTACTTATTTTATTTTCTACTTTTTAGTCTTAGAATTTTGCCTAAAATCTTAATTTTTATTCCAATTGTTGGTATGTAATTAGTAAAACCCCTTAGAATTTAATGCTAAAAATTTAAAACATTACCCTTATTTAAACATTTAGGTACTTATAAAATTTTTCAAAGCAAGTCATTTGTAAGAAATAAACTTTTCCAAACACCAGTGAACAATTTACAAAAAAAATATTCCAAATGAAAGAGATTTTATAATTTCTTTTTTACTGAAAAAGCGCAACACCCCATGCAAACATATTCAGTATTTCTTTAAGCTATAAATAATTCCATCTGAACGAAAGCGAAATCTAAAAGAAATGAATAGCAATAACTGTCATAATAAAAGCATCGAAACTCCCATTTATCCATCAAATGAAAATAAAAAGTATTTCCAAGCTTTCAGAACAAGTGGTATAGGTTTAAATTCACATTACTATCTTCGTTAATTATCTTAATTGAAAGGTAATAATTCAAGGTTTAAAGATTGAATATAGTTCAAATATATATAATACGCCGTTGTATAAGTTTTGGGGGTCATATTCCTTTTAGAGCGTCTTAAATTCGAGTTAATCGGATAATCAAAAATACTCTTTAATTACCCTAATTACGGAGATTTTGACTAGCTGACAATTGAATATTGCATTGTCATGAATATTACACTATGCTGCAAAGTTTCAAGGCTTAATATCATTTAGAAGTACCTGAAATTTTATGTGCAAGAATCTAAATGACAACCTTAAAATTTGCATAAATTTGTCTTTAATTTCTTTAATTATTTTAAAATTGCCGTTTTGATGATTGAATATAGTAGTACTATGCCTATTACACTATTGTTCCTTTTTTTGGGAGCTAAAATATTTTTTAAGGGTCTCAAAATCGAGTTAATCGGATAATCGAAAATACTCTTTAATTACCCTAATTACGGAGATTTTGACTAGCTGACAATTGAATATTGCATTGTCATGAATATTACACTATGCTGCAAAGTTTCAAGGCTTAATATCATTTAGAAGTACCTGAAATTTTATGTGCAAGAATCTAAATGACAACCTTAAAATTTGCATAAATTTGTCTTTAATTTCTTTAATTATTTTTAAATTGCCGTTTTGATGATTGAATATAGTAGTACTATGCCTATTACACTATTGTTCCTTTTTTTGGGAGCTAAAATATTTTTTAAGAGTCTCAAAATCGAGTTAATCGGATAATCGAAAATACTCTTTAATTACCCTAATTACGGAGATTTTGACTAGCTGACAATTGAATATTGCATTGTCATAAATATTACACTATGCTGCAAAGTTTCAAGGCTTAATAACGTTTAGAAGTATCTGAAATTTTATGTGCAAGAATCTAAATTTTTTGCGATAATTTGCCGTTAATTAATTTAATTACTTGAGAATTGTCGTTTTGATGATTGAATATAATAGTACTATGCCCATTACAGTATTGTTCTTTTTTTGGGAGCTAAAATCTCTTTGGAAGGGTCTCAAATGGCAGTTTTTCTGATAATTAAAAATACTCGATAATTAACTTAATTTTTTGGTTATTGATTAGATAATAATTGGATATTGGAGTGTCATGAGGGTTACATCGTTGTGTAAAGTTTCAGGGCCCTGACATATCAGGAAGTGCCCGAAAATCGAGTTGTAAGATTTCACCCGTGACCTTGGCCCAGAGCAAGTCTAATAAAAGCGTTTAATTAAAAAGACATCAATGTTTAGATTTTAAGTCATTAAGTGATGCTATTTTAAGTTTTAACCGTGATCTGAATGACAAAATCGGGGATCTGTCCAAGTCAAATTTACAACATTTTTAAGTTTCCTTTGGTACAGCTATAAAAAGAGTCGTAAAATAATAAGTAGATTATTATTTTAAGATCTAATTATAACCATATTAATTAGATCCATGTGGTTGTCTATCATAATTCACACTATCCATGTTCCAGCTGACAGGATCTATTGAAAATGTGTTGACAAATTGTTGTCGATACCAAATGGTGTTTATTTTTGATGACCACTTGTGGCACCAATTATAAACATTTTTTGGTTGATTATTCTTCGAGTCAATCTTCTTGTCAACGGTTTAGTAGCTGAATAAGCCAGCCTACCAGATGTTTTTGGGAACGCGACTGACAATGAAATTGAGGTAAGCACCTTATCCACATCCTGTGCTCTTTCAAAGATCTGCTATTGCAATCCCTCTTGACTAACTTGTACTCATCTAGTTAGTAGAAGAAATTTCTTTTCAATATCTACACTGTCAGTTTTGTGAATTTTAATTATCAGATAAGAGATAAGTTAGATAACCACCAGCTACTAAAATATGACCCCCTACCTGAATGTATTTTTTGGTATCTGGAAATTCTTTTATTATGAGATTTGTAGTTGTTTATGAAAGTAGGGGTACTTATGTATTATCCCGTCGAACGTTCAGTGGCTGTCTAATTCAGCGGCACAGTAAAGTAAAGTCAATGGGATTTGATAAGAGCGAAAGTAGGTAAACGAATTACGAAGTAAGAATATTTCCATTTTTTTTGGACAACGGAAATAGAAATCTAACATAATCTGATCTTATATGAAAATAAATTTAAAAAAGCAGCTCCTCAAAAAAATTAAAAAGAAATAGAGTTGAAAAGAATCTGAAAATGAATTACAGCTCTAGAATACCAACCAGACTTAGTAAAAATAATGTTTGGTAATTTAGGACTTATCTGCAGGAGGACTAGGTAGAAAAACTTCTATAGAAAGTTAAGCTTAAACAAACAGCTTAATTCTTTATTACAACACAAGGATTTCCAATGTTTTTACAAAGAAGTCCACAGATTTTCAAGAGCAGAACCACAGTAAAATTTGTAGCAGTCTATTATTGTCAGGATCCCAAAGAACCTGATTCAAACCTGTTTTTGTGCGGTATATGAAAATTGCAATCAAATTGGAACACAGAACAAAAATATTGTACTATATCTGGCAATAGATACATATACAAGCGTCTAGCGAAACAACAGTCGTTGCAAAAACTGATCACCAACTACATGGTAACTGAAAAAAGTTAATTCTAAATATGGGCAAGGTAGTATCTTCCAGTGAAGAAAGTGATTTTGAACCAGTTTACCACAAGAAATTTCGTGTATTGACAGACTACGAAGGATAATGTTTATATGTTTTGTATGTGTAAAAGTAAAATAAGTACAAATGTAAATAAAATATTTTTAAATGTTTGCATGCGGTCCCTATTCATCGCATATAAAAATACTTTTTAATTGTGTTGCGAAAACTATTTTTTACAGCTTAGCTTAGCTACTGCTTTTATGCTGTCCCTATCCACCTCTCAGAAACAGGTTCGAATGTATATATTAAAACACTTTTTATTTTAAAAAATGGAATGTCAAATGTAATAAAAACTTCATTGTGTGCATAAATACACAGAGGATATTTTTAGCATCTTAGTAGCCAACATCAAAATAATTTTGTTCACATTTTCCATAAATTTTTTTGCATAAACCAGATTTATACATTCTGCTGTCATTATTTTCTTGAAAACTGACACGTTTTTTAGATATAGTTTTTAGGACATTATTTAGTTACTTCATGCAAGGAATCTGGAATCCAAGGATACTTGGGCGGAGTAGCCAATACACCCTGGACATATCACTTACTAAGGTAACTACTGGCAGTCACAAAACTGCCACAGCATAGATATTAAAAAGAAATTCTGGTTTCTTCTTATAGATGAGTACAAGTAAGTAAAGAGGGATTGCAGTAGCAGATCCTTGAAAGAGCACAGGATGTGGATAAGGTGCTTACCTCAACTTCATTGTCAGTCGCCGTTCCCAAAAACATCTGGTAGGCTGGTTTATTAAGCTACTAAACCATAGACAAGAAGATTGGCTCGAAGATAAACAACCAAAAAATGTTTATAATTGGTGCCACAAGTGGTCATCAAAAATAAACATCATTTGGTATCGACAACAATTTTTAATACATCCTGAGCAGGAACATGAATATGAAAAAAATTATCTAATATTATAAAGAAATACAACTTAATGGAAAACTTGGAACAACAGAATGGAAAAAACTTGTCAACAATTATTTTGTATTATAATTTTAAGTTAATTGTAGGACATTTTTTTTATTCCAGAGAAACTATAAAATATCAGATATCTTCCTAATGTAGTGTAAACAGGCTCTTGCTCTCTTATGAATTATCTGCAATTGGAGTAAATAATGAAATAGAAAGTTAATCATTAGGGGATATCTTGGTAAAAAAACAAACAAATCTTTAACTATACAAAGACTACTTTAATGTTACAAAAACAAAACAAAATTTTGGAGCCACACAAAAATTTGGAATTACTACCACAGTGATTAACAAACTAAAGGTAAACCGACCTTATTTAAAACAAAATCACAAAGGTCTATAAAAAGCTTAAATTATTCAAATTTGACCTATGCGGGAAAAATTCAGAAAAAAATTCAGAAAAAGCAAAATGATACATTAAAAAGTAAGACATTATGTTCTCATTATTAAGAATATAATTTAATAACTTTTAATAAGTCATTAAATGTGAAAAAATAATACGAAATTATTGATAAGTAACATTTATTTACATTGAGAACATACATAACAGATCTCTAGAATTTTTAACTAACAGAGAAGCTAAATTGCCTTATAAACTTAAACAAACAAAAATAAATGCAAAAGTTGTAAACTACAATGATATTTCAAATTTTAGTAGCATATTAAGCATTCTACGGATGGATATATTAGACACGTACAACATGGAAGCAAACATGTGAGAACTCGTAACAAACTTTCCTTTTTCTAAATTTAGTTCACCAATCAAAAACAAAATCTTGTGCACTTATCTTCAATAACTTGCTTACTATCTAAAAACGTCTTTTACAGGGCGTTAAACAAATTTTTATATGAAAATTTGAGAAAAAAACTAGGTGAAACATCCAAAATCCATAGTACGCAATGGGAATGAATAGCAATGTATGCCTACCAATGCTGTTGCTATGGGGGTTGCTATGGTGTCACGTGGTGCGGTGTCACGTGATGTGGAAAGCTCTATTCCTATTGTTTTGTATGTGACTGTTAAGTTTCATTTAATAAATAGCGATGAATAAAGGAAAATTTTTTAACAACACAAATTGTTGTGTGCCCGAATGCCATTCAAGGGCTTCAAGAGATGTTCAGTTGAGTTTTCATCGGTTTCCGCATAAAACAAAAATTTATGTATACAAAATTTTGATAATGATTATAAAAGTGTGAATATACGCCAAGAATGGATAAGACTTTTTAGATTAGGCAAGATAATTTCTAAGTACTATAGTTGTATGGTTCCAAACACTTTGGAAAAGTTTAATTTCTTTAAATTTTTAAAAAATTGCCGAAAAAAATTTCAATAAATCAATTAATAATTAATAGTAATCGAGACTTTTGATACACACATGTTTATAGGCTACTAGCTGATATGCCCGGCCTTGCACGGGTGGAGTGTATCAATTTATTAAAATTTTCTCAAGTTACATGCCTAATTTTCTGTAACCATAATTACCAATCATCCTGGTAGTTTTTCATATCCCGGTGTTCCCAGTATTTTTTCATATCCCGGTGTTCCCAGTATTTTTTCATATCCCGGTGCCTTTTTCATCTTGGTGTCCCCGGTGCCTTTTCATCTCGGTGTTCCCGGTGCATTTTCATCACCGTGCTCCCTGTGCCTTTTCCCTCCCGGTTCCAACTGTGTAAATCTAACCTAACCATCCAGTTCCGGTGTTGCACATTTAATTACGACAGTTACCCAATTATCCATTCTAAGTAAAAAAATCCATTAAAATTATTACAGACTTTTGAAATCCCAAAATTTGTAAATACCCCCTGTTTAAATTGAAAAAAAAATCCCGTTAAACTACACCAAAGAAACAAATTATAAGGTTAAATAACAAATTGATCTAGTGTTTCTATCATCAACTTTCTAAAAAAACTGCATGATGTAATCTTTACTTAAACCAGTCTAATTCTTAAAACTTTCTATTTCAACTTAAAGTTTCATGGAAAATGAAGTTTTTAATAAGAAAATACTGTTATAAAGTTTTTTATAAGGGCCGTTTTTAATTTTTTAAATTATTAATAACCTTTTTAATACATTTAAAACAATTTTAGCCAAGTTTTATCTTTAAATACTTTGTTTTATGTTTAAAATTGTTTTTGTTGTATTATTTGCAACAATGCGAGTTAAACAGATCTTCTTTAGCGGAGAAGTAAGGCGATTTTTACAAAAAGGCCTTATAGGGGATGAAGGGGTGGTTTTAGAAATTTGGAAATGATGTCATTGTCTTTCCCCCGTCCCCATACGTATGTGTACCAAGTTTGGTTCGATTCGGACGGGTAGTTTTGGAGAAATTGAGCCAAATCTGTTCCGGACAAACCCAGGAACCCAGGCAGGAACCCAGACAGGAACCCAGGGACACCTTCATTATATATAGAGAGACTAGCTGATATGCCCGGCCTTGCACGGGTGGAGTGTATCAATTTATTAAAATTTTCTCAAGTTACATGCCTAATTTTCTGTAACCATAATTACCAATCATCCTGGTAGTTTTTCATATCCCGGTGTTCCCAGTATTTTTTCATATCCCGGTGTTTCCAGTATTTTTTCATATCCCGGTGCCTTTTTCATCTTGGTGTCCCCGGTGCCTTTTCATCTCGGTGTTCCCGGTGCATATTCATCACCGTGCTCCCTGTGCCTTTTCCCTCCCGGTTCCAACTGTGTAAATCTAACCTAACCATCCAGTTCCGGTGTTGCACATTTAATTACGACAGTTACCCAATTATCCATTCTAAGTGAAAAAAATCCATTAAAATTATTACAGACTTTTGAAATCCCAAAATTTGTAAATACCCCCTGTTTAAATTGAAAAAAAAAAATCCCGTTAAACTACACCAAAGAAACAAATTATAAGGTTAAATAACAAATTGATCTAGTGTTTCTATCATCAACTTTCTAAAAAAAACTGCATGATGTAATCTTTACTTTAACCAGTCTAATTCTTAAAACTTTCTATTTCAACTTAAAGTTTCATGGAAAATGAAGTTTTTAATAAGAAAATACTGTTATAAAGTTTTTTATAAGGGCCGTTTTTAATTTTTTAAATTATTAATAACCTTTTTAAAACATTTAAAACAATTTTAGCCAAGTTTTATCTTTAAATACTTTGTTTTATGTTTAAAATTGTTTTTGTTGTATTATTTGCAACAATGCGAGTTAAACAGATCTTCTTTAGTGGAGAAGTAAGGCGATTTTTACAAAAAGGCCTAAAAGGGGGTGAAGGGGTGGTTTTAGAAATTTGGAAATGATGTCATTGTCTTTCCCCCGTCCCCATACGTATGTGTACCTAGTTTGGTTCGATTCGGACGGGTAGTTTTGGAGAAATTGAGCCAAATCTGTTCCGGACAAACCCAGGAACCCAGGAACCCAGGCAGGAACCCAGGGACACCTTCATTATATATAGAGAGATTTTTCAGTGCTGAATACGAATATTCCATTTAAAATTTAAAAAATTTAAAATATCAATTTTTAAAAATTATTTGAAAAAATAAAACATTGCTCAAATCAAAACCACAAAATAACTGTAAAAGAAGTATTTCAAATGGTTTTCTCTCAGAAATTAATTAAATAATAACATACTAAAATTGGAAGAAAATCGGAAAATCAAATGGGGTTTTTTTTTCAAATTTTTTTTTGTTCTCAAAAATCGACCTTTTTAAAAAAAATTGTTAAAAACGTTTGAAGCATTTTATAGTCCAGTAAATCTACTGTAAAAAGGGTCGAACCGGAAAAAAATTGCAACATAGTTTTTCAACGGTTTTCACTTGGAAATTACCTCAATAATAACATACTAAAAATCGGACAAAATCGGTCCGCGGGAAGTTTATTTTTTTTTTAAGTTTTTAAAAAATATCCGAAAAAATTTCAAAAAATCAATTAATAGTAATCGAGACTTATGATACACACACAGACATGTTTATAGGCTATTTTTCAGTGCTGAATACGAATATTCCATTTAAAATTTAAAAAAGTTTAAAATTTAAAATTTTTAAAAATTATTGGAAAAATTGGATATTCGAAAAAAAAAACCCAAAAAATCGCTCAAAACCACAAAATAACTGCAAAAGAAGTAATTCAAACGGTTTTCCCTTAGAAATGACTTAAATAATGACAAACTAAAATTAGAAGAAAATCAGACAATAAAAAGTTTAATTTGTTTAAAATTTTCAATTTTTTAGCCTCAAAAATCAACATGCCAAGGTCATTTTTCCATGGATATTGTAGTTAAAGTTATGTAACAAAAAAACACAATTGATGATTAAATCATTAGTTAATTCATTAATTTATTAAAATGAACATTAAAAATATAAATAAATTAAAAATTTAAATTATTCAAAATAGATTTGATTGAATGATTTTACCTTTATTTTTAATGTCATTTTAATAAATTAATTAATTAACTAACTAATGATTTAATCATCAATTGGGGATCTTTATGTTATAACCACAGTATCCATGGAAAAATTACCTAGGCAAATGCCGCAAAGGTTTTTAACAAGACTTTTAAAGAAGGTCAATTTTTGAGGCCAAAAAAATTTGGAAAAAAAAAAAAAAAATTAATTATTAAAAATAAATCAATTAATTTAGTAAGTAAAATAAATTAATTTACTGTCCGATTTTCTTCCAATTTTAGTATGTCATTATTTAGGTCATGTCTAAGGTAAAACCGTTGCAGATACTTATTATCCAATTTTTGTCAAATAATTTTTAAAAATTCATATTTTAATTTTTTTTTTTAAATTTAAAGTGGAATATTCGTATTCAGCACTGAAAAATAGCATATAAACATGCATCATAAGTCTCGATTGCTATTAATTGATTTTTTGAAATTATTTTTGGTCATTTTTTAAAAATAAAAAAAAAAATTAAACTTCCCGTGGACCTATTTTGTCTGAATTTTAGTATGTTATTATTGAGGTCATTCCCAAGTAAAAACCGTTCGGAAACCACAGGAATTTAAACAGGCACGGATTATAGGGGGGGGTGAAGGGGGCGATCGCCCCCCCCCCTTAGGGCTGACATGCATTTTTTTTTTGTCTGTGGTTACGAAAATCAGAACATGAAGGAAGTCCCGTTTAACAAGCAATGACACTGATTGGAATGTCCACGTTTCGAGGACATCGGAAGACCGGAAGCGGACATCGGAAGACCGCTTCTAACCCCTTAAGATAATCTTGAATGTCAAGCAGGGACCTGCTTCCTGTGTTTTCTTTAGGGGCTAGGGAAAGGCTACTCAGAAGGGGGGGGGCGAAGTTATTCTACGATAACGGAACGGGTAATGAACGACTGAACGAGGTTTTTGGAATGTTCCAATAAGGTTCGCCCCCTCCTTCCGCGGGTGCATCGGGGGCGATAACTCCTCAACCGCTTTTCCTAAAAATCATTGCTGCATATCATTATTAAATTTGGAGTTTTGGGGAACGGTTAGGACCCTTTAAAGTTGAATTGCTTCAAAAATAAGTTAAATAAATACGGTATAACAAATCCTACTATTCTTAGCGATTTTGTTGCGTTTTTAGGGGGTTAATTACCCCTTAAACCTATCCATTTGTTACAAATTTCCATCTTAATATATAAAACTAGCTTTAAAAACCATAGCAGATCAAAGGACAATAGAATGTAAAACAATAAGATATGAACATAAGTGTAATTCTTAAGAAAATTAATGTAGGTAACTATGAAATAAAATTTTATTTTAACTTTAGGGATTTATTTTTTACTAGCTGATATGCCCGGCCTTGCACGGGTGGAGTGTATCAATTTATTAAAATTTTCTCAAGTTACATGCCTAATTTTCTGTAACCATAATTACCAATCATCCTGGTAGTTTTTCATATCCCGGTGTTCCCAGTATTTTTTCATATCCCGGTGTTCCCAGTATTTTTTCATATCCCGGTGCCTTTTTCATCTTGGTGTCCCCGGTGCCTTTTCATCTCGGTGTTCCCGGTGCATTTTCATCACCGTGCTCCCTGTGCCTTTTCCCTCCCGGTTCCAACTGTGTAAATCTAACCTAACCATCCAGTTCCGGTGTTGCACATTTAATTACGACAGTTACCCAATTATCCATTCTAAGTAAAAAAATCCATTAAAATTATTACAGACTTTTGAAATCCCAAAATTTGTAAATACCCCCTGTTTAAATTGAAAAAAAAATCCCGTTAAACTACACCAAAGAAACAAATTATAAGGTTAAATAACAAATTGATCTAGTGTTTCTATCATCAACTTTCTAAAAAAACTGCATGATGTAATCTTTACTTAAACCAGTCTAATTCTTAAAACTTTCTATTTCAACTTAAAGTTTCATGGAAAATGAAGTTTTTAATAAGAAAATACTGTTATAAAGTTTTTTATAAGGGCCGTTTTTAATTTTTTAAATTATTAATAACCTTTTTAATACATTTAAAACAATTTTAGCCAAGTTTTATCTTTAAATACTTTGTTTTATGTTTAAAATTGTTTTTGTTGTATTATTTGCAACAATGCGAGTTAAACAGATCTTCTTTAGCGGAGAAGTAAGGCGATTTTTACAAAAAGGCCTTATAGGGGATGAAGGGGTGGTTTTAGAAATTTGGAAATGATGTCATTGTCTTTCCCCCGTCCCCATACGTATGTGTACCAAGTTTGGTTCGATTCGGACGGGTAGTTTTGGAGAAATTGAGCCAAATCTGTTCCGGACAAACCCAGGAACCCAGGCAGGAACCCAGACAGGAACCCAGGGACACCTTCATTATATATAGAGAGACTAGCTGATTTACCCGGCCTTGCACGGGTTAATTTATGGCATAATCATTTAAAATTTTTGCATACATTAATTATTAGAATATCGAAAAAAAGCTAATGCGTGTTTAACACTCAAAAATATTTTTTATTAGTCTATCAGGGGAAGTGTAAACAGTGGTCGGTTTTTAGACATACAGGTGGCCGAACTGCTATCTTCTATGGGTGGAAGGGGTTATTCTATGAATATACAATACATTTATATTTTTTATAGTTTTATAATTTCAAAATGCAGCAGATTTAGCATGACCCAGAGTGCACCACGTGGAGGCCTGCTACTTTACACTCCATAAAAAATGGAAAAAAATTATTTTTTTTTTCCATTTTTTACCCCTGATTAGCGCTTGTAACAAAGCTAATCAGGGACCTATATATATATATATATACATATTGTTTTCCCTTTTTAAAAATTTTATAGTTAATATAAAAATATAACTACCCCCCCACTATTTTAATTTTAAAGGGTTGCACAGTTTTTAGGTTCTGTCATTTGGTTAGTGATATGATTTCATTCATTCGTTGCTCCTAAATTTTAAACAGCTACGATCGACTCCTCGCTAGTTAATAGGGCTTCATTTTCAGATTACAATGATATCAAAATTAACAGTTTTATCTCATACGATGTATCACTTATAGGTCAACAATATAGGCGGCTAGTAATTTAGTTGAGAGCATTTTTTCCCTACACTTTATTTTATTTCACTTAAATAAACGCTTTTTTAACTTTCATTTTCGATATGATACTGAATTTAAATATTTAAATGCCATGTAAAATTATGGTATTAAAGTTTTGATTAACTCACAGTTTTTAAAGAGATTTAATTTATAATTTTTGGGTTTAAATCCGAAACTCTATGAAAAATGCGACATTGAACTGTACCTAGAAGAGAAAATTTAGATTATGACAAAGCAATGATAAAATAAAATGTAAATAATTCTAAAAAAAACCACATAAAACAATGGTACAGTCTAAAACAGATATATGGTTAAAGTATTTAAATGATACTAACACCTAGAAATATATACTGATACCTAGAAAAGAAAATTTAGATTATGACATTATTAGAATATTTCCTGTAAGCAATGATAAAATAAAATGTAAACAATTCTAAAAAAAAACACATAAAACAATGCTACAGTCAAAAGCAGATATATGGTAAAAGTATTTGAATGATACTAACACAATACTTGCCTGTGTACGATGTTTTTGGTTTCACCTCCATTAGTTAGGATATATAAATCGGACGGTGAACCAACCCTAGAGCAAGCTACATAGAGTTGCCCGTGTGAGAAACATGGAGATCGCAAGTCGATTCCACAAAACTTGATGGTCTGTCCTTGGGCTTTATTGATGGTAATTGAAAATCCGAGTCTCACGGGTAACTGTAATCTCTTGAAGCTGAAAGGAAGATCCGACGGGCATAGGGGTATTCGCGGGATGAACACGGTTTCTCCTTTTCCTTTTCCTGTAAGTATAGTGGCTTGCAATAAGTTGTTCATCATCTTCGTTATGTAGAGTCTTGTTCCGTTGCACAGTTTAGGTGGATCCAAATTTCGGAGCAAAATTATAGGTGATCCAACTTTCAGTTGAAGTCTGTGGGGCGGTAATCCTGGTGGATCCAGTGAGTTCAAAAACTCTGTCGGGAAATTGACGGCTTCATCGGTATCTACTATAGTGTCGATGGACTTGTATTCTTTGGCTTCGCTTGGTATCTTTTTGAGTACTTCGCTGTTTATTTGATGAACGTCTTCGTTTCTAGCAGCAAGTATGGCTCGTTCTTGTAACCACTTCAGGTTGGAATGATTTCTGTGCACATCCGGATAAATGGCGTTAGTCAGTTCCGCTACAGACGATACCAAGTGACAAAACTCCGAGTCTAGTTTGATGTTTCCTGAAGATAACGCTTCTACTCTTCCTTCTCCGACATCCAGTAACTTTCTTGAGAAACTTTCTGCTCCCTGGTCTCCTAGGTGTACTCTCATGTTTTCCCTCAGCGTTACCTTTAGCACGTGTTTCCATAAAATGGATTGCTTCAAACACGCATTTATTTCATCAGCTGGTGTTGACTTTGGGATGACCGGCAAAGTTTGACGAAAATCTCCACAGAGAAGAACCAGAGCTCCTCCCATTAAATTCTTGTTTTCCCTGAGATCTTTGAGAGTGTAGTCAAGGGCCTCGAGTGATTTCTTGTGGGCCATAGTGCATTCGTCCCACACGATAAGCTTGCATTTCTTGAGCACTTGTGCACGACCGCTTGATTTGCTAATGTTGCACGTAGGTTTTTCCTGCCTGGCAATGTCGAGTGGCAACTTGAGTGCTGAATGGGCTGTTCTTCCTCCTTCCATCAATGTTGCGGCGATTCCTGAAGAGGCGACTGCCAGAGCAATGTTCCCTTTGACTCTTACTTCAGCTAGTATCAAGTTGGTGAGAAAAGTCTTCCCCGTTCCGCCAGAAGCATCTAGAAAAATAATCCCGCCTTGATCTTTTTCAACTTTCTCCATAATGAAGTGGAATGCTGTCTTCTGATCTTGATTGAGAAGAGGTTTCTTTTCCATAATAAATGCTTCCAGGTCTTCGATGTTGTAGTTCTTCTCTCTGATGTAATCTGCATGAAGAGTACCTTCTACGTTTCTGACAGGTGCTGGGAGGCCAAGTTGTTCAGCTGTTTTACTTACCATTCCTAAACATTTGTCTTCCAGTAAAATTAATGCTTGGTTGAATATATCTGGTCCAAAATCAACTTCAATCGATGGGTTCTCCCTTCTCAATTTTGCGAGTACATCTTGACTTAAGGCTTCTTTGTACGTTTCCCACAAACAACTTGGATTTGAAGGATTGCACGTCGTCAAAATAATTGCAAACAGGTTTCTCATCTGTTCTGGGAGAGAGATCAATTCTGCTTCTTTCATTGCGTCTTCCCAGTGCTGGTCTCCCTCCAGTAATCCCAACTTCTGGCACGCTTCTCTATAAGTCTCACAAACTTCGCCGTCAACTCTTCTTAGGTCTTCAAAAGATCTGGGTCCTTTAGTCGTGTGAAGAAGCATCCTAAGAAAGTAACATTCCGCATTGTTGGGGTGAACCGTGTATACTCTACCCAATGCTTCGCTTGCACGTACGTCTTGTCCAGGCACCGGTGCTCCGATTTTTCTTCTGCAAAATTCTTTTCTTGATGGATTCCACGTGTAGTATTTCGGCACCTCTGGATACAACAAAGTCCTTGCAAAGTCGTCTTGCTCGCACAGTTGAAAAAACGCCGTTAAAGTAGTGTTAGGTGGTCGATCGACTAACGTGCGCGCATTCCCTGTAGTGAAGTACACACTAGGGTGGTTCAAAAAAACTTTTTTTGAGCTAGAGTCTGGGCCACCCCCTAACTTTTTTAGACTTATCTTATCAACAGTATAGTGCTGAAAAAATTTTAACTTCCTACTCAAATTCTAAGAGGGTGCTCAAAGGACCCTAATATTAACATTAGCGGCCCTATAGCGAATGACACAAATAGTAACACTGGTCAACAAAAAATAGGGTCAAAATGCATCTGAAACAATTTATGCAGATTCTTATGTAAAATGACCCCCTGAATCAGAGTATGACCCCAGTTTTTCTGATCAGCCTCATATTTTCGGGGGAACAGTCCCTCCTCCTTTTTACGTTTTTCGATGACTTGGTGACTTTTAATTCAATTTTCAGGGTCTAAAAGCATTATTTAAGTCTTTAAATTACTCCTGAGGGGACAAGAAAGTTTGAAATTTCTAAAATATGAAAATTTTTTGCAAATGGATAGGTTTAATGGGTTATTACCCCCTAAAAATGCAAAAATTCATTAAGAATTATCGAGGTTATTTTAAACTATTTTTTCCTGGTGTTTTTTGCACATTTCATCTTTTAAGGGTCCTAACCCTTCCTCAAAGACCCAGATTTAATAAAAATATGCAGCAAGGATTTTTACTATAAGCGGTTGAAGTGTTAGCACCCGTGGAAGAGTTTGGAAGACTCTTTAAATCACGCTGGCACTTACACACTCAGGAACTAATATTCATGCTTTGAAAAGATTAAAATAGACATAATGACAGATAAATGCATGGGATATTGAACCTTTTTAACTCTTGGCCACTAAATTAGTCAACCAGGGATTACACATGCAGTCCCATTTGTCTTTCGCCACCCTTTACATGTCAGATGTCAGCAGCTTTAATGTCTATCCACTCAAGAATCTTAGGTTGTTTTTGTAAACAACTGATGGAAAGAAAAGCTTTCAACTGTTTTGTGTAGGATTAAATGAAATTCCCCCATCGTAGCTCCCCTCACTTATAAAAACAACTAACCCTTAGTAATTACGCAATACTGTAGTTTTATTAACAAGGGCAAAATATTAAAAAAATTTACTTTGTACTTTTATACATTGATTTATTCTTATGTTAAAAGATTGTAATATATATAAATGCATACCTAAATTTTGTATTTTTTGGTATTTTAAAACTATTTTTAGAAAGTTACAATAGAATTCACTAACTTATAAAGTTCGAGGGGCTTGAGCACCCCCTTGCAGTTGAGATATAAAGTAGAAATTTTCCCAGAAGATTACTGTCTACAAGTGTAAAAAATTTGAGGGGTGGCCCGGTTTGTTTTTGAAACTTTTATTTTTACCATGTATTGTTGAACCACCCTAGTACACACGCTGGCCATTTTCCAAATGAATGCTTAGGTGAACAACAGTAGGGTGTCTTTCGTGAATTTGAAATCCAAGGATTCTCCAAACTGCTTCGTTGCTGCTGATGTATCTTCCAAGTTGGTACTGAGCGACTTCATCATTCTTCTTGTCATTTTCAATCCCAAACACAGCCATGTCGCTTCCTTTATTTGCGTATTTACAGACATACTTGATGCACTTGATGCTGTTACAGTCTTCCACATTTATGTGCGCTTCGAACATTTTTGATAGCAGCGGAGAATAGGGTACAACCCATCTGTTGTCAATGTCTACTTCGGTGTTTCCCCGCATCTTCAGCTTTGTTTTATTACCTCCATCTTCCGGAGCTCTTCGTCTGTAGAGAGGATAGCCGTCATTTCCAGTTTGCGTCTCTTTGATCAGTTGTCTTGGGTATTTCTTGGTGCACTTGTTGTCCTTCATACATGGAGATTTCGGGTTCAGTTTTCCGCAAGGCCCATGAATCATGTTCTTCGTTATTATCTCAAACAGCACAGGATCTTGACTTTGGTTGGGCAATTCGGCGGATATCACTTGATCAATCTGTGTTGTCTGCATTTTATCCACTAACCAGATTAAATTGTGAGAATGGGGTAGTCCTCGCTTCTGCCACTCGATCGAATACATCCAGCACCTTGTCGCTCCGAAGACGTGGTCCTTTGTTATGACGTCGATGAGTCTTGATTGTTTACGCTTGAAAACCCTTGCAATCAAGTCATGCCGCTCGCTGGGTGCTTGTCCGTTCGTAAGAATTTCCTTTATTTCGGGCCATGTTGGATTGCAGGTAAATGTGATGAATAGGTCGGGCCTCCCGTACGTTTTCACATAGGTCATTGCATCTTGAGTGTATTCGTGCATGTGTCTGGGACTTCCGGTGAATGTAGCTGGTAGAATGACCAGTGCTCCCATGTTTTCAACGTTTCCATCATTGGTCACTGCATCCCTTAAGTGCACATATTCTTCAACTCGCAAATTCTTCTGATTAAGCCGAATGTACAGCAGGCGTTCACTCTCGATTTTCGCGTACATGTCTACTAAGAATTGGTGGAACAGTTGCCGACAGTTCAATAGATGGTTTTGCTCGCTTCCTCGTACCATTATTCTGTACGCATAAAAGTCCATGGCAGATACTTTCTTTCCGGTAGGATCTCCTGTCCTTGGATCGACTTGCTTCAGGAGAAAGTGATATCCATCCTCACCATATGGAAAGATAACTGGATACTGAAGAGCATCATAGGATCTATGGGTTTCCGATATGCGCTGCAAGGATCCTCCTCTTCTTTGCAGTACAATATCTCGACGATCACACTCTTCACCTGATATAACTACAGCTACTTCATTAGCTTCAGGAGCGTTGAAACGACGTTCATGTTCCCCGACTGGTTTTCTGTCTGCTTTGATGACAACTTTAAAGTCATCGGTTGGCATTTGTTGCAATGAAGTCTTGAACATTTGGATGAGAGAATTTCGTTCGTGAAACATCTTCTGCAAGCTCGACACAATTTCTTTCCTGGTTCCTAAGATGTAGGAACACCGTTGGTCGGTTTCCCGTTCTTCATCTTGAACGAAGTATAACTGGAGGAACTTGGATGGTTCGTCTGTTGGAGGCAACAACGATCCGGCCTGGTGATAAACCTGTCCCTGAACGGTGAATGTCGACGGAAATCCAGATTGTTCCACAATCGAAGTTGCACCGAATGAAGTCATATTGAAGCAACAATTATACTTTCTAATGTTTTTAAGGAAATGCCTCGACTCCGGGGTATCTCCTGTCATGTATGCCGATAACTCTTGAGGAGGCGATTCCAGATTATCCAGCTTGACTTTTCCGTTCTTGCAGCAAATTCCAGGGGATTCAGACTTAAATCTTCGAGCTTGACAATAGCAGCAAACTACATCCATTTTTCCAATTTGTACTCTTGCATGCTGTGAGTAATCCTTAGATGAATCATAATTAAGGCCTTGTAATGTCAAATCCGGAGGTTCAGCTCTTCTTGAAGATCTACGTGCAGATTTATTTTCCCTCTGGTCCTTTAAGCGAGCTTCACGCTCTCCTGGTGTCTTTAACTCACTAAGAGCAGCTGTGCGAGAAGATTCCTTCTCTCTCTTGTCCGTCAAGCGAGCTTCACGCTCTCCTGGTGTCTCTAACTCACTAAGAGCAACTGTGCGTACTGATTTCTTCTCTCTCTTGTCCTTCAATCGAGCTTCACGCTCTCCTGGTGTCTCTAACTCACTAAGAGCAGCTGTGCGAGAAGATTCCTTCTCTCTCTTGTCCGTCAAGCGAGCTTCACGCTCTCCTGGTGTCTCTAACTCACTAAGAGCAGCTGTGCGTGTAGATTCCTTCTCTCTCTTGTCCTTCAATCGAGCTTCACGCTCTCCCGTTGTCTCTAACTCACTAAGAGCAGCTGTACGTACTGATTTCTTCTCTCTCTTGTCCTTCAATCGAGTTTCACGCTCTCCTGTTGTCTCTAACTCACTAAGAGCAGCTGTGCGTGTAGATTCCTTCTCTCTCTTGTCCTTCAATCGAGCTTCACGCTCTCCCGTTGTCTCTAACTCACTAAGAGCAGCTGTGCGTGTAGATTCCTTCTCTCTCTTGTCCTTCAATCGAGCTTCACGCTCTCCTGTTGTCTCTAACTCACTAAGAGCAACTGTGCGTGTAGATTTCTTCTCTCTCTTGTCCTTCAATCGAGCTTCACGCTCTCCTGTTGTCTCTAACTCACTAAGAGCAGCTGTGCGTGTAGATTCCTTCTCTCTCTTGTCCTTCAATCGAGCTTCACGCTCTCCCGTTGTCTCTAACTCACTAAGAGCAGCTGTGCGTGTAGATTTCTTCTCTCTCTTGTCCTTCAATCGAGCTTCACGCTCTCCTGTTGTCTCTAACTCACTAAGAGCAGCTGTACGTGTAGATTCCTTCTCTCTCTTGTCCTTCAATCGAGCTTCACGCTCTCCTGGTGTCTCGGATGCATCAAGAGCTTTTGTACGTCCAGCTTTCTTCTCCCTCACGTCTTTTAAGCGAGCCTGGCGCTGCTCACAAGTTTCAGAGGCCCGTCGTGCCGCCTTTCGTTCACGTTCTTGAAGAAGCCTTTTACTTCTCTCATCAGAAGTTTCTTCTTTCTTCTGACGTTTCTTTGGAGGCATTATTGATACGAAATCTTAAACAATCCTCTTCTCAATAGCTCACATAATTCAATCTATAACTTATCAATAAAATTAATTTTGAAATAAAACCGTCAAAATTCACCAATTTTAAATATCAGACAGAAATTTAAACGTTCATAATGGAGGTTTATAATTAATAATTCCTCTAGAAACTTCAAATGGGTAATCAGTGTTATAACACTCTTAATACACTATTTTACGCGTAAATTTTATGTTACAGAAAGGAAAATATCAAATATAGATATCACGGAATACCAAAATTCAACAGAAACTTTTCTAATGAGGGTGTTAAAAACTATTATTAGTAGGTAGAGAAAACTACATAAAACGCTAGAAGAAAACACAAAATACACAACAGAAAATGACTGAATATGGAATTCTTATCTAATAAAAAACCGTAAATAAATTACCTTAACAACCAATGCTTGATATAATCGATATTCCCTAAATTATATTTTATGTGACACAGAAAGTAAAAAGTCAAAAAGTATCTCAGAACACCAAAATTCAACAGAAACTTATCTAAAGAGGGTGTTAAGAACAATTATTAGAAGTTAGAGAAAACTACGTAAAACGCTAGAAGAAAACACTAAATACACTACAGAAAATAACTGAATATGGAATTCTTATCGAATCAACAAAACGGTAAATAAATTCCGTGAACAACCGATTCTCGATATAATTTATATTACCCCTAAAAACGTTTTATGAATAGTACTCTCAATACACTATTTTAAGTGTAAAATTATAATATTTTATGTGGCACAGTAAGGAAAATATAATAGTTATCTTAGAACACCAAAATCACCAGAAACTTCTCTATTGAGAGTATGATCTGATGAGGGTAATAAAAACTATTATTAGTAGTTAAAGAAAACTAAATAAAACGGTAGAAGAAAACACAAATATCACAACAAATTGAGAATATAGAATTTATAAATATACTACTTATCGTTTCAGGACAGTAGGGGAGATAGTTCACTCAGTCGCTCTTGTAAACTAAACAGTCACTTTATATGAAATGTACTATATTGCCAGGTATTTTTAGTGTATAATAAAAAACAGCTGCAGACGATTTATCATGTTCCTTCAATATTAATAATTGAAAATTAAAAGTTTTCTTTACAAAGAAATATTATTCCGATTCGTTTTTCCCCCAGAAAATTAAGAATTTTAAATTATTTTTGTAATAAATTAAATATTATTAGTATTTTCAATCAATTTTAATTTAAATCTATAAGAATTCTCCCCCAAAATGTTTTACAAATTATTTTTTCCACTTGAAATGTAATATAATTAATAATAATAGGATATGTACTAAGTCTAGTATTTCATCAGAATAACTCTGAAAATCACAAGTAAAAAAGCTTTTTATTTTTAATTAACTATTTGAAAAAAAAATCAGAAAATTGATAAAACAAAATTATTTTTTGGGGGGTTGTTTTTAAAAGTTTATTTGGTAATTTTAATTTTTTTTATTGGCTACTATTTTTAAACGTATTATTCTGTTATGAGGTGGAAGGCACCTAAGCTCCATTCCGGTATCTCTTTGAGAATTAAAACCCCTCCATTTCCTACTTTGTATAAGTCCCATCTAAACTATACGGAAGATTACTGTTCCAAACATTGATTATAACTACCTAGTATCAAATGATTCCCATAAAAAAAACTACTTTTATTTACAGCATTGATCTCTACCAAAATTTTAAAAACTATATGCAGTGTGATTTTGACATCGAGTACCAAAGGTTACAAGAGAAAAGTATCTAACCCCCTGTTGTCATTATAAGAAAGTTATTCGACACATTTTAAAAAATAAAAGAGGTATTATACAGCCAATAAATAAAACCTCCTTTTATTAGATACTCTACAAAATCTGGTTTTTAGCCTGTATTAATCTAGTAAGCCGGTCTCTAGTAAGCCAAGCCAAAATTGTATAACCAAAATGTATGGTGGAAATAAAATGTTAATCTTTTTTTTTTTGAAAAATCTAAATGTATATTAATTAGAATTTTTATTTGAATCATTTACATCTAAAAAAAATATATCAATAACTTTTTTAAAACACAGTTTTAGTGTAGTTTTATCTAGAAATACTTTCTTATGCGTAAAATTGTTTTGATGGTTTTCTTTACAACAATGCGAGTTAAACAGATCTTCTTTAGCAGAGAAGTAAGGTGAATTTTACAAAAAGGCCTTATAGGGGATGAAGGGGTGGTTTTAGAAATTTGGAAATGATGTCATTGTCTTTCCCCCGTCCCCATACGTATGTGTACCAAGTTTGGTTCGATTCGGACGGGTAGTTTTGGAGAAATTGAGCCAAATCTGTTCCGGACAAACCCAGGAACCCAGGCAGGAACCCAGGGACACCTTCATTATATATAGAGAGATGAAGAAATCCGTCTGCTGTTTTGATAAAGCATCTGATTGGCCGAAAAATCCGTAGTTCAATAAAAAAAGAAACCTTGCGGAAGCGACTGAATATAAGGATAAAGTAAAAAAAGAAACAAGCTGATATATTATTGAGAGAAGGAGTGTATCATTTTGAAACACATTCTTGATAACGCTCTTCAGAATAAAAAAAAACATACAAATGTCAATATTTGAATTAATGAGCTAAGAGCGAGCAGGCACTGAGCTGTGCCTTTAAATCACTCTGGCTTTTTATAGATTTACTGACTTTGGTTTAATTGTTCGATTATATTCATTTAACTGTTTGAATCCATTTTTATGGACGCTAATGCAGCGGGCCTCTTTGTGTTACAGTCTGGGTACTCTACTAAATCTGTTGCACCTTAAGTTTAAATATTTTTTTAACAAATATGACTTCCCAACTATTTCAAAGTGTATGAGATTCTATCCAAGGAACTAAGTACGGGCGCAGCCCGTCAATAATGTCTGAGCAACGCTATAGGTATTTATATAAAGTTTTACTGCGCCCGGGCAACGCCGGGTCTATAGCGCTGAAAGCGCTAGTATTTTATTAATTTGAACCTTTCTTGTCTCCTGGGGGGAAATTTGAAGACTAAAACAATGCTTTTGACCCTGAAAATCGAGTTCAAAGTTATAAAGTCGTCGAAAAACGTAAAAAGGGGGAGGGGCTGTTCCCCGAAAATCTGAGGCTGATGGAGAAAAGCAGGGGCCGGATTCGGATTCAGGGGGTCATTTTACATAAGAATCTGCTTTCAAAGTTTCTGTGGCATTTTGACCCATTTTTTTTGTCGCATAGTGTACATAAAACGGAAAATAAGTAACAAAGAAATCGTTTATTTATTATATTCATTTATTAGAATCATTAGAATACAGCAGTGGCGTATATAGGAATTTTTTATCGGGAGGGGCCCAAAATTATTCCCCAGCCCCTCTCCCAAAGGGGGGTCTGGGGATCCTCCCCCAGAAATTTTTTTGAAGTTTGACGTAAAAAACAGGTTTTTAACTAGTTTTGATACACAAAGTCTGAATTTTGGATGTACATTTTTATGAACTTAATATTTAAAAAGTTATTAAAATAGAAAATAGAGTTCCAAGTACACAAGGGGATCTAGGGGTCCTTCCCGATAAAATTTTTGGAACTTTACCCCTAAAAACAGGGTTTTAACTTGTTTTTGGTACACTTAGTCCGAATTTTGGACATATATTTTTGGTAGGATTTAGATTTTGATGAACTTATTATAATAAAGCTGTTAATAATAAAACTCCAAGTACAAAAGTGGGGTTTGGGGGCCCTCCCCCAGAATTTTTTTTGAAATTTGACCCTAAAATACAGGGTTTTAACTTGTTTTGGTACACCAAGTCCGAATTTTGGGGGGGGGGCAGGGCCCCCTCGCCCCCCTTCTTATATACGCCACTGGAGTACAGCTGTAAGGTTTTGAAAATACAATTTTAAGTATTTAAACAATTTTAGCAAGTTTAAAAAAAACAAAAACAATTATTTTTAAAGTTGTTAATTAAATTTAAAGTAAATTATTGTTTAAAGTAAAACAATTATTAAATAGTAACTAATGTGATAATTTGAGCCTGTTTTTTTGGCACATATATTTTCAATTCTGGGTCTTATTTTCGAAAGGCATACCCGAATCTCGTCTTCAATAGAAGACGATTTCTTTACTTTTTATGTTTGTTAAACAAGAAAAGGTTTGTTCACACGTATATGATGTGGAAAATTGCAATAGTATACTAATTGCTTTCCTTTGAATATTTGGATAGTCCTTTTTAACGGCCATTGGGCCTTTTTAACCGTTGGATGGCCTTACCCCTGACCCCCCACTGTATCTTAAAACAACATTGCAACGGACACATCTGGTTTACCAAGCAAAGGAGTGCCGCGCTTCCCTTTTTTGTCTTCGGCGATCCTCCAAAACTACAAACGACCTCCCCATTGGGGGAGAGGTACCATCATATATGGGCTTGGAATTTTGTGAGAAAAGTCCGTTTTCGGGAATCGAAAACAGGTTTTCGAGGTTCCGCGAGAAATTTGAAGGAAAAAATTTTTTTGTTCTAGATTCTAGAACAACAAAATTTTTTTTTTTTTTTTCGAATTTCTCGCGGAACCCTTGAGGAGGCCTTGCGGAACCCCGGTTGAGAAACGCTGCTATATATTATTGATTTGAAACAACTTTTCCCTTATTGTGTTTACTTTAAATATACAGTAACAGATCCTTTATACGGATTGCTTAAGACCAACATCATTTCAGATTTTGGGAGAAAATGATGATAATGACACACAGGTGGCTGACTACCCTTACACTGCACAGAGAACAAGAGAATTGGCAGCTAATAGCTCATAAATGAGCTCACTTAAAATAATGCAGTTATTTAAAAACAACAAATAAAAGTTATTCATATCCTTTTCTCAAAAATTAAAAACATTCCCAGTTCAAATCTGTTTTCTTGGGTTGAGCACAAGATCATGATTGGATAAATGCAATACAATAATACCAACCCAAAGAAACTTTCTTAACATACCACTCAATGATGAGAAAATGAATAACAGGATCCTGCCATTGGTTTTTAGCGCTATTACGTCATCTTAAACAAAAATTTTTTATGAGCCCGTAGCTATGATCACGTTACATTCATATCAAGCCATTGCAACAATATTCCCAACTGTGCTGACTTATTGGTTCACCTAGTGCACCATAGGTTAATGGAGAAAATACCTTCAGAACAACAAAAATACAGATGCATTCCGAAATTTGGATCATTCTGGACTGGGATTCCACATAAAAGGTTCATTGCATGTCAAATTAGGAATTGCATTTTAAGACAAGGAATTTTGCACAATTTTAGGTATTTTTTATGATTTAATAAAAAGGGTAGTAACAGTAACTTACAGCTGTATGTTGCTAATTTTTGTTTTATCACATCTTCTGGGTAGATAGGAATACTTTCTACATCAGGGCTTTTAGCAAGTTCATGAACCGAATGCTTGAAAGAAAACAAAGAAAGTGTGAAAAATGAATTAAAAAATGAATATTATACGGACAATTCCCAAATTTTTATCTTACTTTTTTATTTGATAGATGGCCAAGAAGGGAATATATGTTAAATTTTTTTTGTTACAATGCTTATTTATGTCAAAGTTTGACTTTTAAACAAAGTTTTGACTATTAACAGCACTTGCTTGTAAAATTTCAGATCTCAGCTAAATTTGTTTTGGGAGATTTAGGGATTCAAAGTGGAAGTGGCCAAAACCCAATCTGTTGATTCAAGCAGGGGCGTAGCCAGGATTTTCCCTTGGGGGGGTCCAGTGTGAAAAATTTATTGATTATGAATAGTTTTCCCGTAATTAGTGGAATTAATTATTCTCAAATTATTATAATTACACTTATATATTAATTAATGGTTAATAATTTATTATTAATTAGTATGATAGTTAAGATTAAGTACTAATTTTTGAACTCTAGTTTGGTTCTAAGTTTTCATCAACAAAAGAAATATGTTTTTCTTAATGTAAAAAGTTTCTTAAAAATATTATTAGCTGAATGTAAAAAAATCTGGGGTTATTATAGAAATTCAAGTACAAAAGGGGGAGCTGGGGTCCTCCCCCAGAAATTTTTTTGAAATTTGACCCTTAAAAACAGCATTTTAACCCATGGTATCGGGGATTTCCCCATGGTAAATTTTAGAGTTTCTACAAGCAAAAAAGTGTTTTTCAGGCTCTTTTAGGTCAGGCCCAGAGGGTGGGTCCGGACCCGGAGACCGCCCCCTTGGCTACGCCCCTGGATTCAAGATTAATTTATGTAAAATTCACAGCCCCAATAGCAGATCATTTTGAATGTAATTCAAATTTGTCTATTTGTACTTAAAAATATTGAATTAATTAAGTGTTTTGAAACTTATAATGTTGGTTTTAGAGTTAAGATCTGTTTGTTTAACAGTAAAAAAATGCCTTTTTCTATTTTCAAAAAATGTGAGGTGTAAAAATTTTAAGACGAAGTATTACAACAGAAATTCATAGAATCAGAGTGCCAAAAGTACTTACTGAAGTAAGGCTATATTTAGAAAACTCCCATTTTTTATTTTCAGCATCAGATGCAGAAAACAATGCGCATACTCCCATACCAATGGCACATATTGGTTCTAAAAGTAAGTTAACATTTTAAAACATACCTATCCTTTCATTCTATTTAGGAAATATACAAGGTAATTTCGTATTAATTTTGTAAAATGCAAAATAGTTACTCATTTATTTAAACTAAGCTGATATAAACTAGCTTTTGGGTAAAAAAAAAATCTTACTCTTTTCTTGGATAAAGTTGCTTAAAATTTGTGATAGGTCTTTGTCATTACATAAATCAAAACCAGCACCAGGAGAATGAGGTATCAAAAGACAAGAGTATCTATGAGCTGTTGGGAAAACAAAAATATTTTAAATTATCTCTTTTTATAAATACAAAATTTATAAAGTAAACCAATATAAAAAAAACTAAGAAATGAAATAAAATACTTACGATCAATTGTCTGTAAACTTACAGGTATAGCTATAGATTTCATACGGAATTCATTAAGCCATCTTCTACTTTGATCATCTTCTCTGGTAAAATCTAAAGGTCTACCCTATTTAAATATTCAAAGTTAGTCTTTGAATAGGAAAACAAATGCCTGATTGAATAGTTTTTTAGGCTAGTAAAAGCTCTATCAAATAGAAACTAATTTTGTATAAATGGAGCCCTTTTAATTTAAGTAGCAATATTTATATACTTACACCTGGAGTAGATATCTGAACAGTGAAGTTTGTATGTAGCAATGTGTAAGACTGGATAAAAGACTGAGCTGAATTACCTGAAAAGTAAAATACTGCTTATGGTAGACTCACATAATTATATTTGACTCAATAGAGAAAATTAAATTACTCATATACTAAACTAAAAGTGAAACCATATAAAGGATTATTTTATTAAATGCTCTCCTGAGCAAAAGTACATATCTTAGTTTTCTTAGAAACCTCAGTACCATTATATAGCTTGTCTTTCTTTAGAAGGTGGCTGAGAACTGCAGAATCCTGTATTATGGATGGAACTTTTCTGTAGTTTCTCAGCCGCCTTCAAAAAACAGACAAGCTATACCATGCATTTCACCATATTAGCAAACCCCAAAACTCAATTAATACTGATGACTGTAAAATGTTATGTATTATTACTACTACTATTCATATAAATTAACTTAAATGACTCCATAGATCTCCCTTTTTAATAATTTGGAAATACCCAATTTTGCAGTTGCAAAGTTTTCTCAAGAAAAGAAAAAACTATCTTTCAGTAGAATTATACAGCCACAAGAGGCATAATTTTATGTCTGAAGATAATCAGGATGCTTTTTTAAATTAGTTTTAGAGTTATATTAAGTTTAAAATTACACTAGACTCAGCAAAGGCATGTCTCTTCAGCTAGATTAAACTCCATTCATGATTTTTTTTGTAATGTAACTATACTTTTAAATTAGTTTTATTCAACAGAGGCAATGAATAGGTCTAGTTTAAGAGATACAAGCTTGTTTAATTTTCTTCTCTCATTTGAAAGGTCGGTACTTACATATTATCCCGTCGAGTGTTCAGCTGCCATCTAATTCAGCGGCACAGTTATAATAAAGTCAATGGGATTTGATAACGTTTTCGGATCAAGCATCACGGTCGACAGGATGGGATAAGACATAAGAACTGAAAGGTCAATTGTGTTTTCTTTCCCACTAAATATTGCCAAAACAAATTAATCAATTAAATTTTAGTTATGTAAATGAAAACCATAAAAAATTGGCGATATTTGATTATTTTTTGTCAAAAACACCTTGACGACATTTAATGTGACAATTAAGAAATTGAACCGTCTTTTGTATTAGTAGATTAAATCATCAGGTTCAATTCCGTTAGAGTCCCCGCTAAATATCGCCCGGTTCTATAGTAGTATAAAAAGTAGAAATATTCATAAATAATTTTAAACTCCTGAATTAAAATGTTTAATTAGATCAATAACTATTCAGTTTATTAATAAAAGTCAGAAAAATTTGTTGATATTTGGATATATTTAGCAATTTGGATATTGGCGATACTTAGCGGGGACTCTAACGGAATTGAACCAATCATTATTTAAAAATTCTGCAGGAATGTGACTTAAAATGGCTAGATCTGGAGGTTTTAAGAAGGTCCATTTAAAACCAAGTTTGTCCAAATCAGTCCAGAAGTTTGGGATTGGGAAAAATCGAAAGAAAAAGACAATATTATTTTTAGACAGTTATTTTCAAAAGGAGCATGATAAATTTAGATTGAATTATTGATGAGCTAAACAAATACTTCATAGCTTTATGAAGGTATTTTTAATGCTAACTTACATGCAATGATAACTTCAACCTCGAAAACTATAGAAACTTGAGCTACTTAAATTAAGATTCTATAAGATAATTTATTTTTACCAACTCTGAAAATTTCTTACCTTCTTTGTGACCACTAAGTACAATCAGGCAGTTGTGACGAGCACTAGCCATAGCATAAAAACTTTACAATTCACGCTAATGATATAACCTAACTGAAAAAGGTTTCAAGAAATTTTAAATTACAGATACTGATATAACGCCCCTTTAATTATATTCAAAGGAAAGAAAACAAAGAATACTAACAGTTTTCTTAGTGAACATATAATTTTATTCCTTCAATCTTTAAGGAATATTTTTATGTCAAACGGAATAAAAATATTTCCTAATTAATTTTAGGTAAAAAAAATTATTTATGCCAGCGGCCAGCCTGAGCATAAAATGAAAATAAACAAAAAGTAAAAAAATAAATAAACATGTAGTAGTCGGTGTTGCCAAAGAGCTAGAAATGTTGCAGTGAAATTAATTTAACGATATCCTCAGTGACGATATCTGAACCCTTAAATCCTTTTAAAATAAAAAGTTCTTACATAAAAATATTTTTAAAAACTTACTTACTTTTATCAAAGATAATTTTGTGATTCGAATTATTTTTTTTCATAAAACTCTGTATTTGATGTTTAATGTGTTTAATATCCACGGTTTTGAAGCGCGGAATTTTCATACGTGGCTTTAACTATTGATGTATAGCAGAAAAAAATTGCAGTGACAGGGCACTCAAGTTTCTGTTTCGTGTACAAGTCAAGGCGGGGTATTATCTCTATTTTGGTGTGGCATCGTAAGTAAATTTTCAGTAAAAATATCGCATTAAATCTTTCTAGAACACGCATTAGTTTAATACAAACTTTTTAGTTGCAATTATCTAAATGTTTTGAAAGCTTCAAAGAAAAATCTCTTTCAAATCTAACCGGTTGTTAGTTTAACTTGAGATTTAATTTATATAGGCACAAAATAATGATCTCATGTAAGTAGTGTGTATTTTCTGCAGGGCAAAGGGATTTTCAACAGGATCATATTCAGAGCATCATTGTGAATTACCTATTATATATTATAGATTTCTGGTACACTAAACTCAACTTCATTAATTTGATTTACTATATTACTCTTGGTATGCTTATTTAGTATGATTTTAAAACAGTAACTTTTAGCCAGAAAAAATGGAGAACTGCCCAGTGTGTACGAGGTTGTGTATGGGCCGAAAAAAAAAACGTCCTAAGCATGTGTTTAGAAAGAACACCAACCAGACAGAATGGTGGCTTCTCAGCAGAGATCACCCGTTATCTTTAAAAAATACAGCACTACAAAACAAGCTTTTCAAAAACAAAAAAATAAACAGTTTAAATATGAATACAGGTTCTTTTTTGGCAAATACTTAATGTGGGGAAAGACCTTCTCACTATAACATCCTTCATATTGGGAAACAATACAAAATTTAAAAGCGCCAGAACTGTACTGTTCGTTGTACAGTGGAAGCTCTTATAGCGTAATTAATCCGTACCGAGTTTTTTGTCGCTATAAGAGCAAACTTCGAGTGATACACTCGAGTGTAGAATATCACTCGTTTAAAAGCAATAAACTCGTTAAGCTAAACTATCAATTTTGATGCTTTTCGGGAAAGTGGACTCGATTCCCTCAATGATGTATTTTTAGTAGACTAATTTATAAAGTCTGGAGGAAATCTCAACCTGAAAACGATATCATTGGGATTTAGAACACAGTTCGAATCATCCAATTGTTCTTTCCTGACTTTAAACAATTATTTCTTATCTTATGAAGTCTTGATACTTCCAATTTCATGTTATATTACCTTATTTTTTGCTTTTATTTTAATTTTATATAAAGTTTAAGATCAATATTTTACAGAGTATAAATATTTGCTTTTTAAATTTTGATTTTGGTATTAATTTATTGCATAGCTTAGCTTCCTTAGAAAGGTCTGATGCTTAACAAAATTTATTACATCAATTTCACCTGCATCTGCATGCAATTTGAAAAATTTATGTCTTAAATATAAGTCAAAAAATTGGAAATGAAGAAAGATAAATGAATACGCTAATAAATTTAAATTCTGAAATCAACAAGGTTTCGTTTGGGATTGTAGCCGGTTACCCCGGGCGAAAGCAAGCGAGAAAAAGATGCGATTGTTACATGGTGCTGTTTGTCATACCAGGGCCGCCGAGAGCCACAGCGGGCCCCGGGGCAACGACAGTCCCGGGCCCTCTTTACTTTTACGTACTACCTTAAAATTAATTAGACATAATATTTTTACATATATCTATCACTTTTGACATAATTAAAACGAAACTGTACACATATCTGACCACTATACACTATACATTAATTTATTATACTAAGAGTTGTTCAAAGTATTCAATCTTTGTGGAAATCTAAATAATTGTTCGAGTATTTCTTTTCTTCCTAGGTAGGTTTTCTTCATGGAACTAGTACAATAGGTAGTAGTTTCTTGAACAATACAATAACTAACTATTTCAAACTACATTTGTTTTGAAAGAATCACTTTGCACCATAGAGTTATTGCACACACACATATTAAGTAATTGAGGCACTTGGAGGAACATCGAGCTAACTCCAATGTTGGACTTAGCTCATTGTAAGCGTAAGCGCCTCAATGGTTTTCTCTAAAAAATTTCAATATCTTACCTGAAACCTTTGGAAGTCAGGAACGCCAGCACCAACCTATATTCAAACTAGAGGAACATTCGAACAGTTTAAAAATCCATTCTAATTCTTTTTTTTTTAATTTCGAACGCATTTTCAGACTTTACATATAGTATTTTAAGGTACTTTAAGCTTAATTAGTTAAAATAATTTTAGTATTAAACTTAAAATTCAAAGCTTTTAGAATTTTTCCAGTTTTAACTGATATGATAGAAATTTGATAAGTTTTAAAAATTATTGTTTTCCGTCTAAAATGTGTTTTTATTTAATATTCTTTAATATTAGTCTTGTTTTTATGCATTTATTTATGAAAGTTCTTTTAAAACCAGCTGTAGAATATTTTGTTTAATGCTTTTAGAAAACTTTTACGCTAAGTTTTTATCTGATTTAAGAAATACTATATTAAATTTCAGGAATGCTGTAAACTTATGAATAAATCAGTTTTTGTTTCAATATTTTATAAATATATGGAGAAGTAGTCAAAAATGTTATTTTTGTGGGAATGTGTCCCGTTCTTCCCTATGAATTCACTTTTAAGATGTGACATTTAAAATGTATTTTAAGTATGTAATGGATGTATTTTAGGATGTTAACAACACTTTTAAGACCATTTCATGACATTAAATACTCTCATATTAGGAGACGCGTATCGCAAATGAGGGACATTTTGAATTTTAATTAAAATACAAATTTTTAGGGGTTTTTTTCATATAAAAGTATTATGAATTTCGAATCTCTCTCTCAAGGAGGTAAATAATATACAAAATCCCACTTTTAAGTTTTACTGAATCATTTATCACATAACAATAAATTGATATAATTAAAGTGCCATCTCTCACTTGGGAAGCTTTCCTCTAGATATATTGAATGGAGATAATCATACCTAGCTCTGTTGTAATTTTATAAACAATTTTTTGACTAATTCCAAATTTTCCAATATAGTTTTCCAAAATAGTTTTACAGAAACAATTATTAAATAATTACCTTAGCTTTATATTAACAGGATCTAGTCTAGAATAAGTACTATTCAGCTTCCTTCTATCCTTGACCTTTAAACTTACACCATAACAGCTATAGTTCACTATAGTTTATTTTAATTCACACCTCCTTTTTCTAGAAAATTAAAATAACTTTAAAGCTTAGAAAAATCACTTTTTTCGCACTGTATACATGAAACAAACAAATTAATTATTACACCTTTAATCCAATTTAAAAATGCACGCTTAAACTTTTCTGTATCAAACTTTTTGTAAAACATCTTAATTTTTATTCATTAAAAAAACAGTTCATTCATGATTAATATAAAAGGTATTTTTAGACCAAGAACATTTATTGTTCTATTCAGATTAGAACGCATTAAATAACAGTTCTAATGGAAGAATCCAAATTTAATCAAATTCATAAAAAAAATTGTTTTAATCAGCCGTTTTTAGAAAAATATGAACTCAATGGAAAAACAATAGCCCAAATTACTATTTCTAATACAAGTTTATTAAATACAAGTTTACAATACAATTTGTATTGTAAACTTGTACAATACAATTTGTATTGTGACATTTAGTAATAGAGTAAAAATACAAGTTTATTAAAATCTGAAATAATTAATAATTCAAGAATCGAATAAAAATTATATTGAACCCTTCTTTCTAGTTAAAATTGTGTTAAAAAATTGTTTTTAAGCAATTTATTAAGCATAATATGGATTTTTGAATAAGAAACATTCCTAAACCCTTAATTTTTTAAGTCTCTGTGGAGTATGAAATTTCGTATAAAAAACTCCCAGGCTAAAAGAGTAGTTAGCAACAAACCGTATGTTTTTATCTCCTTTAGTTTATTTTTTATTAATTTTGTAAAGGTATTAATTAATTTTGAGACAGCCTTAATAACAGACATCATATACTATAATTTTTAATACAATTTAAAAATCATTGATTCTTAAATTTTATTTTTATTTAATAGTGTAATAAATTCTCTTTTAATGATTTATAAAACTTTTCACTGTCAAAAATTTTCCTTTTTTAAAAAAAAATTAAGCAAACAGCAATGCCTTTAAACCTCTCCCCCCAAAACCAATATATACAAAACATGAGACAAAAACAACCTAGTAAAATGCAAAATACGTATACTATTTTCAACCGATTCTTCAATTTTATTTTCATTTAATAATGGAATAAATTTTCTTGTTCTCTAAGTAAATTTTTTTATGGTTTATAAAACTTTTCATTATCGAAAATTTCCATTTTTTAAAAGAAAATTAAACAAACAGCAATGCCTTTAAAACCCTCTAGCATATGTAAAACAAGAGACAGAAACAACTAGAAAAATACAAATACGTATAATATTTTCAACTGTATTTGATAGCTGAAATGTGTATTATGCTTAAAAAATGAATACAACTCACCTAGACGTACGGTCTATCTCAGAAGACTATCGTTAAAAACTTTTTCAAACGATAACTTTGAAACAATCGGGAAAAAATTTTATTAATTTAAAAAAAATTATAGACGATTTTTAAAAACAGATGATACACGTTTAACGGAACCTACGCTTTCTACATCCACATGTCTGCATGGGTAAATGGCTTGAAACTTCTCCACTGTCCTCTGTGTCTGGGGTCGGTCAAGAGGAAGGCTCATTTCCTGTTTGTTTTGGCTAACGAAAGACCTTTCCATGCAGGGTTGGGGGGTGTCAGGTCCGGTTCGGGCCCTTCCGTGCCTTATCTTGTGACAATTCTTGGAATGTATTGCAGCTTGCAGGTGGTATGGTAATTATCTTAGTTTGCTGAGTTTCGAAACGTTGGAGATTGCATTCCAGGAAGGAGGGGGGCCCGGGGCCCGTTCTCAGGAAGAAGAAGGGTAGTTGGGGAAAAAATCTATGAATGGGTATTCTTGTTTCAGAACGTTTAGTAGTGTATCTCAAGATGGAGATTCTTTACGGGCCCCTATAGGGCTGGGAAAATCCCCGGGCCCGGGGGAAAGTGCCCCCTTTGCCCCCCCCTGTCGGCGGGCCTGTGTCATACTCTGATATTTGTTCATTGGCTAATTCTAGTGTGACGCACACAAACCGATCCAGAAAAGTATTCGATAAGCTGAATCGATTCGAAGATTAGTCTTTATAAGAGCACAAAAGTGCTCTTATAGAGACTAATTTTTGGGTCTTTATAAGAGAGTATTTTTATAAGAGCAGGTCGCTATAAGAGCTTCCACTGTACTAATTTGTAAACTATATATTGTGGGAGACCCTCTTTCTTACATTATTATAATGTCCTTCAATATGGGTTAAATCACTTGCAATACATAGACAGAACTATACTTTTGAATATAAATCATAAGTGCTATCTTAGGGTAGACCTGAGAACCCCCAAACACCAACCGTTATAATATCCTAATTTGGGTTCAATCAGAAACAACATGAAGCTCATAGGGTGATTACTAATAATCCTATAAAAACGGAAAGAAAAATGTAACTTTCTTCTTTGACTTTGTAACTTTCTATCTGAAAAAGATAAAGATGGTAAACGTACTTAGTCTATGAACAAAAAACTTCGGAAGGTGATATTGGTATTTTGGGTAATTTTAGTTGTTTTCTATGGTAAAAAAATGAAAGTTGGAGTTTGGGCTGAGATAATATGTATATCCTTAAAATCCCTTTGGTTACACCCCTGCATTAAAATAACAGCATGGTTAAGTATTGCTTTTAATTTTCAAATATAAAATTATGAATTGATTGATATGCATATCAGTAAATCTGATCAATGTTTTTAAGTTGCTATTTTTCTGTCCATACTGGAAAATTTCCAGAACATTAATGGTGAATGTTTGAAACCTTAAGCTTTCTTCATAAATTGATATCTATCTAAATTACAATTCCATTATCTACCCCATTAAAAATCATCCAGCTGTTTTGGGTGCCACTGAACAAAACTATATCATCAAAAATTGCAAACTAATTTATTAAATGATAATATTATATTGATGAGAACAATACAAATTTAGCAATAGTTGAATGTTAGGCAATTTTATTTTACAATTTTCATTCAAATTGACGTTCTGACAGGATAATACTTAAGTTAAAGAAATTGTTCAATGTTAAAAGCAAATATTTGAATCCAAAATTTGTGGTTTTGATGGTTTATGTTTACCCTAAAATAAATTGGTACTTCCGTATCATCCTATCTACTGTGGCGCTGAAAACAAAACTTTATAGCCATAGCTCATAATGGACTGCTGAAATTGACGTTCTGACAGGATAATACTTAATAACCAAAAAATTAAACAGAACTATCTTCAAGCATCATTATATTTTTCTTGGAAAAGTTTTGGTGATATTTGGCAATTGGCATCCAAAATATTTTGGTGATTTATTAAAAATATGTTTGAGAATAGGACTGACCTCTAATTTGACTTTCAGTCACTTTTATATTTTTTCTCAAATTGTCATACGCGATACGAAAATTTTGATTTTGCGCGCAAAAAAAAAACGCAAACTTTGAATTTGATTTTTAAAAAAAAAGTATGCATTGCAGAGCTAAAATTTTTTAAGGTATATTTATGTCTATGCAATCTGAACCAAATAAAAAAAATAGTGGTATTGCCCATTATTACATCTCTTGCCTGATTGGCCCTTTCGTTTCACGATTCATTTTTGTCTGAGCGAATTGATTTGAACTAATGATTATTTTACCCTAATTTTTTTCTGTCTTTAGGTTTTCATTATATGTTTAATGATGTCTGAACTTCATGATAAAAAACTGTCTAGTTTTGAACTTCTTGAAAGGATGCATAGTGACGAATTTAGCACCCTGTATACAGCTAAATGTAAGCTTGATGGAAAGTATGTAGGTTTGAAAAAAGTACAGGTAAGTCTTACATTCATAAAGTATGCTTACAAATTTTAAAATGCATTCATATCTATAGAAAACAACCCTAAATGGGTACTGAAAATGTTATTAGTTATTAGTTAATAATCCAAAATTTTGCCCCAGTGGAAAACTAGCCCCGGTCTCCCCTACTATTCAATAACCAATAATAATCCATTGTTTTCTGAATATAAATTACTTCTTTTTTCTAGCTTTCTACCTTTGTCCATTACTATCTGTTTTATTTATTTGCAGGGGTGCAGAATATGCCCGAACCCCTGAACGAGGTTCGGACGAAATTCGGACAGTCCTGGGGAAATTTTTGACCCGAAATTCGGGTTGTGGCTGTTTTGCAAATGCAACTCCTCGATGTGGTCGTTCTTTTCGCTCAGTGAGCGATTTCGGGTTTTGAGCCTAACGTATATAAAGATAAATTTTTTGGAGAAAATTTTGGATAAAATGAATTGTGTTCTGGGGAAATATTGGGCCTTGAAACATTTTCTGCACCCCTGCTTATTTGGTGTTAAGTTGAGGACAAAACCTCCAAATTTAGCATTCACTGGACCTAAGTCTAAATCTTTGAAATTCTTCTTCCAGTTGTTAGCAACCTTAAATTTTATGTTCTATGTTGTGATTAATTGGAAATATTTTATCCAACTTTTTTACATTGCCTTGCTTTATTGATTTATATCAGCTCTCTGAAATGATAGATTCAGAAGCTCGCCAGAATTGTATCAAAGAAATCAATCTTATACAGGTAATTACACTTACATTTTTATACAAAAATTAAAATACAAAAAATTTTTTAGTTTAGATAAAAATATATGAATTTTTATCAATGCCAAGGCAACAATACTATGCATTATTTTTATATTTGTTTAAGACATTTAATATTTTTTCAGCAACTAAATCACCCCAATGTAATAAAATATTTAGCCTCCTTCATTGATGATAATGAGCTTTACATTGTTCTGGATCTTGCTGATTGTACGAATTTGTCTAGAATGATCAAGGTAATTACAATTACTATATTGTTGATTTATACTACAATTTAATCTAAGTCTTGTTCTTTGATAAACTTATGCCCTTTTTAAGCAGTTTTTTTGGATAGATATTTTGAAGTTTCAAGAAACCTTGTTGATTTTTTTTATAAATTTTTAAAACAGTACTTCAAAGAAAACCTAAAACTATTTCCTGAAGAAATTATTTTGAAGTATACAGCGCAAGTTTGTGAAGCCTTAGAACATATGCATTCCAAAGAAGTAATGAATATAGGTATAATATCTTACCATATTTATACTGTGTTATAAAATACTATATCTTTTCTTTTAATATAAGAGGGAGATTGTTTTGTTTATTGATGCAGTTATGTATTATCCTTAAAAATACTTTCAAACACATTTTATAAAAGATTCTAATTTATCTGAAAAGTTTTACTGTTTATATGTAATAAATTAAATCTAGTTGGTTCCTGTTTTTAAAAATACTTTGGATCAATATACAGAAAGTTTACTTTTATTAATGGATAAAAAAAAATACCAAACCTTTTTTTTCCATTTTTGAGCTGTTCAATTTATTTTTAATTCAGGCCATCTAAATGTGTCCTATACAAATCTTATAGGATCATGGGTGCCACTCTTGAGTCCTGGGGATGGAATTCCGTCTTTCTAAAAGTTTTGAAAACGGAATTCCGTCCCGGGTTTAATATGAAAGATAAACCCGGCCGACGGATCGGCAGCAATTTGTACTAAATTTCGATACTTACATCGCATATTTTGCCAAGAAATAATCCTGTTTTAGACAGATATAGCTTTAACTTATAGACCTATTTAATTGTTCAGTTCAGATGATATTTCAGGGTTTTTCTGCAATTTAAAAAAAAAAACACTAGACTGGGGGAAAATGATTAAAAAGATAGTTTAAAGTTCAGTCTTGCAATTTTTGAAAATGTGGCACCCATGTATAGGATATTTATTCATGTTAAGGTTTAAATACTTCCTTTTAATTTTCTAAACAAACTGTTTTAGATAATTAAGGGGCAGCATGTCTGGCTGGTTTTACCCCTTGGGATTTTCTCTGAAATCTTCTCATGAATAAATATTCTTGAAATGTGTTTTTTATGTATAAAAACCAACTAGCTTTATATCATTCCTTTGTTTTCATTTAGACATACAGCCAGCAAGCGTTTTCATTACAGCTGAAGGTGTTGTGAAAATTGGTATTGTAAGACTCGGAAGGTTTTTCAATTCAAAAATTACAGCAGCTCATTCTTCAGGTAAACTGCAAAAATTGGTTCTGAAAGGTAAACTTAAAAGTTAATGAGGAGAATGCTGATTAAAATTTTATAAAGTTCTGACTACGAGGAGTCGTTTAAAAAGTTAAGAAATTAATACTTATAAACCAAGAGCATTTCTTATGAAACTCAATCTAGCTCACATTCTCCTTGTCAACCTTTTAGTATGATTGAAAGTAGCTAACTTTTAAAAAAATATTTTTATCAAATAGGGTTTAAAAACAAGGAGTAGGTAGTTAGAAACTAATCAATAACAATAATTATTAATATTAAATTTGAGAAGTTATAAATCTAATTGTTAAAAATAAAAAATAAATCATACACTGACTTTTGACTAAACTAAAGTATAACTTGTATTTATTTTACTTCATTCTAACATCTTACTTTTTATTTATAAAGTGGATGCTCAATACGTGATACATAAGCATGTCTACAACTTTAAGGCTGATCTTTTTTGCCTAGGCTGTATGATATTTGAGGTAGTTTATAATCCTTTACTTTCAAATACATTAATTAAAAAGAGCCATAGAGAGCTTTTTATGCCATAGTATTTAAATTATTTTAAACATTTCTTTCAGATGGCAGCTCTGCAGTCACCCTTTTATGGGGAAAATTCCAGTTTAGATCTTCTGAATCAAAAAATTAAAGAAATGGAGGCGCCTGTTATCCCATCTAATGTTTACAAGAAGGTAAATATTTATTAAAAATCTGATTATAAGAAAGTTTATGATTTATGTGGTGTCAGGTGAGATGCGAAAACTTCCACACACAAAAATTAATATAAAAATAGATATTTAATAACAATTGACGAAAGGATACACTCTCAACGGTCACACAGCCGTTTTCACACAGATTCCAAAACAAAACAAACTACACCCAATCTTCCAAACACAATCTATTCCCTTCACTTCCAACATCGAAAAAGTTCTGAGTTAATATGCGCGCCATTTGGCGTGAGTTTTTAGATATAGAAGAGGTCTGGCCCTACATTTATTTACATTTAAAATTTTTATTGCTTTAAGTATTGAATTTTCTTTAATGAGAGACCTGGATATACACATACAGGAACCATCTTGATGTGCCTCAATCCAGTGTGGTCGCCGAGCAGGCTGTTAAGCTTGCGGAGAAATGGGGGAAGAAATGAGAAGGGGAGGGAAATGAAAGAAGGGGAGGGAAGAACTTTGAAACTTTTGTAAAACTGACAATTACCTAAACAGCAGGTTCATAAATTCTAATTTACACATTTAAACTATTTGTATTATTTATTTTTATGTTATAGTCCGCTTCAAAAACAATATTTCTTAACTACCTATCAGTGCTTCAGCGTTATACAACATCTCGATAGGCACGCTAACTTTTTTTACAATTTTCAAAAATAAAAGTTATTTTCGAGAGTTTTGAACCAATATTCATTATTTCCCACCACAGGCTTTTAAATCTGAAAAAAAAAAATCATAACCCTAGTGTATAGTGTTAAGTTTGATAACCTTCAGGACATTCAAGGAAGGCCAATATTTTGAAACAAATACTGCTTTTTGCCATCAACACAAATTTGAAGCAGGTTGTTTTGACCTTTGAGAAATTCCCATTGAGAGCAGAATTTTTTTATGAATTAAAGTATCTGAGTGAAAGACGATAAATTTTGGTTTGCTTTTTTGTGACTTAAAAGTAACTGACCTGACCTTGCATTTTAATTTAAAAAACAGTAATTATTTGATTGAATTGTTGATAACTACAAATTACTACAAAATCAACTTTAATGACTTTTCAGGTGAAATTTCTGTTTCGAGTCTGCTTTATCAGTACTTCGTTCTCACGCATCGACATGACTTTTGTGCGCAAATGCGCTGTTAAATACCTTAAACCTGTTTTGTAAAATGCATGAGAAATTGGAAAAAGCCTAGTTTAGCATTTTTAATGTTTTTAACTTTAAGAGAAACTTATTTGTTTGTTATCAATCACACTGATCTTTAATCTTAATTCATAAAGTATAATGTTAATCTAGTACAGTGTGGTCCAACCTTTATCTACCTGAGTGCCAATTAAACTTTTTACAGGGATGCAAGTGCCAGACAGTAAAAATAACATTTTATTATTTTAAAACATGCAAATCAAACTTGTATTTTAACACTGGAACATTTACTTCAACTGTTAAGATTTACTCTAATACGCATTTTACTTAAGAAATATCTTTCTTACATTTAAGATGTAATACAAAAATATTGACCGGGTCTCATTAATATACTTTTTACTTATTTAAGGGGATTTATTTTGTGCCACAATTTAAAAATTATTTTACTTGATGTTCATATTTATAAAATTAAAATTTAAAACAAATTTTTCTTTTCAATTTGAAGATTTGTTAAAAGAAAAATTAGTCTATTAGTAAAGAGGAAACCGTTCTTACGTTTTAAAAATGAAATAGCAAGAAGTGTTTAAGATTTTAGTGATTTACAGGTAAAAGTGTCGTTCTAAATTACTTCATATCCAAAGAAGATATTCGATTATTTTCTCAAGAGGTTATAGGAACTTTTAACTATCAAAATACATTTATACACACACAACTGCAACCCTGTAATAAAATTTCTGAAACTACACGTGTACATTAAATGTTATTTACAACACATAGTTTCTACTGAATTGATAATTCCTTTTACTATTGCCCCAACTGGATCTTCTATTGATGCATTTAACAGTTCAAAGGGGGTTCCAGGGGTTCTCCCCTGGAAAGTTTTTGAAAATTCGACCAATAAATACAGATTTTTAACATATTTCTGAAATAAAACTGAAAAGCGAATTACCTTCTATTTAGTTTAAGACATTACATTTTGTGGCCAAGTGTCATGAAAATCTCTTCGAGGGCTGCGGGTTGGACCACACTGATCTAGTAGAAGTGTTCTTAATTCTAAGTTTCTCAAGACCATATTTAAATTTATTTTTCTACTTAAAAAAACACTAATGACATTTTTGTTTTAATAATTGTATTTGTCTTGTTTGATAATACAGTAGAGCCCCGATTATCCGCGGAATTGGGTGGCAAGGGTACCGCGGATAACCCGAAAAGAGACTAAAAATGAGGTGAAAACACAAAAAAAATTTTCAGCATAAAAACTGTTTTATTGTACAAAAAACATGATGTGCAAAACTTTTAAAATATATACAGTCAGCAGAAACCTTTGTTCTACATCTAAATTACTAAAATTTTCAAAATTCAAATAAAAAAATCAATTTAAATCAAATTTTTTTTTCGTGGCACTCGCGGATAATCCGCACCGCGGTTCATCCGCTCGTGGATAATTGGGGCTCTACTGTATAAAGAAATTATTTTCAATTGATTGTAAACTTAATTTTTCAATATGTGATTAAAATGTTAGCACCTTTCAAAAATATTTTTTTTCCTTCATTTTAAGATCATAATTTCAAAAGAATTCATATAAATGGTTTCAAAATTATTTGTTATCTCTTAAATTATAATTTTATTATCTCTTACGTTATATTTTTTTAGAATACTACAACAGCTAAATATAAAATTCAATAAGAATTACAAAATTTTACAGACTTAAAAAAAGAAAGGCAAGGTGGAGAGAAACAAAAATTATCACTCATAAAGTGCTGAGTGAATGTTTAATTTATCATGTTTTTCCCTTTTTGCAAATTTTTATTGTAGAAAAGAAAATTCCACAATTTAAAGATAATGCTACTTAACTTGGTTGGAAAAGGTAATATGACACCATCCATCAGTAAGTTTCTTAAAGAAATTATTTATTTGGAGATTTTGCGATACATGAATGCAAGCATATAAAAGCAAGTCCTTCCTCCCTAGCTAATGTAGGTCCATCTACTGTAATATGTCTGATATCGAATGATACAATATGTGTGCTTCAATATGAAGCAAATGAATACTTCCAATATGAAATTCAATATTTTTTTTTAATAGAATGTGACAAATTTGTGCTGCTTTCAGTCAAATATTGAAGTAACTAAGAATCATCAAATAACTTAAAACAGTACACATAGTTATCTCTGCAGTCTGCACCCCACAATCAAAAAAACCCTCAACACAACTACAGATGAAAATACTTCCCCAGGAAACTTGTACATACAGACTTTTCTTCCAGTGTTTTGTTGCAGTACATACAATGTTCCAACAGTACAGGCAACTGCATCATAACTTTCAATTCTGTACTGGAACACAAATGGTGTACTGTAAACAGTAGAATCACACTGTTGCTTCCAGATAACCTGGCCTTCATGATCAATGCAATAGACATTGCTGTCATGGCAACCAAAGAAGAAATATAGTGATCACTGGAAAACAGATGAGAACACTGGACCCTCTGTGTTACTCTCTCCAATCTGAAACAAAGTATTTACTGCACAGGGGTGGTGCACCTGTGCCGATTCTTAATTCATGTGCTACAAAAACTATAATTTGAACGAAATTGCGCCAAATAACGATTTTCTTCGATTCAAATATTCATTAATGCAAATTCGTGGATTCTTTAAAACTTTTCCCTCTTATTTCTCCGTTTTATGTAATTTGGTCTTCAATTTATCAGAATAAAGTAAATTTTCCTCTTCACGTTGTGGAGCGGCCATCTCCAGCAGTGGCGGATCAAGACCATAAGAAGGCGTCGGCGAAACATTCTTGCGAGGCCCTTCATACCAAAATTTTTTCAAAGTGCACGTATATTTTAATATAGTTATTAATACGTTTTGTAAAGTATCATAATTTAGGGCCAGATTCAACTTGACAATAATTTTATCCCAAACAATCGGGAAATCTCTCCCTTATCTTTAAAAACAGTACAGCAGTAAGCATTTAGGTTTATCAGAATTTTATTTTTATTGTCTTTCCCAATTGCTCCTTGCATGACTTAAATATTTGACTGAAAACGAATAGTCACACCTTTTTAGTTCACAACAATCTCATAGAGTAGGTTGGTTCAGGTGAACAGTTGAAAAGGGATTTATTAAGGGCCCCATTCACGGTCGATCCGCTCCACTCCGCACGGCGTGGTGCGGAGCGGAGCGATGAAAAATCGGTAATAAGACCATCGCTCCGCTCCACTCCGCACCATTCCATTCAAAGCTCGTTTGGCCGCCATTACTACTTTCAACCAAAACTGTAGATTTTGTTTGGGTGTCAGCGGCTGTTTTCTTAATTAAAAAAATTTAAAAAGCCCTAAAGAAAAAAAAATAAGAAACCTAGAACGAAGATTCGGCCAATTTTAATGCAAAAAAAGAAACACATGCAAATCTCTCTTCAATTCAGAGTCGACATGGGCCTGTACACTAATAAAAATAGTGTAGTCTTGGAAACCAATAGATGTCATGGCCCATTGGTTAGCGTTCTCGATTACCATACGGTATACCTGGGTTCGATTCCCAGTGTGGAACTTGAATTTTTTTTTTTTAATTTCGAAAATCATGAAAGCTTTTGTTTACAATTGTTTATGAATTAATTTTTTCCAGTGGCCTGTATCTAACTGATTGAGCTGAATTTAATCCGATAAAATTAATTTATCTGAGAAATTATTTTAGTATTGTTCAAAACATGCTATAGTGATGCAAGGGGTTTATGAAATAAAAATTAGGTATGCTAGATAATGCATTTTACTTATAGGTTACTATTTTATTAATTTTTACACAACTACAGTTGAGTCTGTTTTTATAAAGCAAATACGGAAAAAATGGGTACGATTTCCACTATTTTTCCCATTTAGGATTTTTTCTATTGAAATCAATTTCTAAATTCCGAGTTTTTTTCCACATTCACATATGCAAATCTTCAAATAAATTGCTTTTGTTTTGATAAATATGGATTATTTTTCGAAAGTTCAGCTAAAATGTAACCACTGAACACGAGATATTCTTTTTTACTTTTTTTAATAACTTTAAATGTTACTTCAAAATTAAATAAAAACCGATTAGTTCAATATTAAATTAATTTCTAAATATAACTAAAAAATTTGAATAAAAATTAAATTTCTGCCACTTGAAATTTACAAGAAAATTTTAAAATAAACTTTGGCTTTTTTTAAATTTCATGAGATTTATTGCATTTATTTAATAATTTATAAAAAAAAACATTAATTTTTCAGTAATATAGTTTAATAATTCATTAATAGTTTGAATTTTTTTAAAAGAAACATTTATTATTTAGTTAATCAATCTTCATGCAACACTTTTGAAAATTATACGTTCTTTTTTCTTTAAAAGCAAATTTTTATTTTCTCGTTTAAAGTAATTTCTTATTAGTATTTATAGATTGATTTTTATTGCGATACCCCAGGTTTTAATGTTAAATTCCTCTGGATGAACTATTTATAAAAAAAAACATACTTTTGAGTAATAAAAAAAATAAAAAATCTGGTAACAAAACGATTAAAATCATTGGAGGGTTTTTAAAGGGGTATCTGGTAACTACTATCCAAAACAATTTTTCATGATGCGATCATTTGAACCCTTCCCAAAAAAAATCTATATCAGATAGAAAATCTTGCAAAAAAGAAGTTTTGTAGCATAAAAATTGAGCATGAAATCTAGCCTGGGCGCAATTCACTCTGTGCTGACTCGCTGACTGGGATACCTCCTTGGGTATCACTACTTCAAATAGATTTTAAATTTTGGGATTTGCATTGGAAATTTTAAGTTCTAATTATGAGGAGTTAAATCATAGGTAATATTCTTGAAGATTTTTCATAATTAATTTAAATCGTTTAATTGGACCCACGTCATGAATTACATCACGCATGACGTCAAAAATCAAACCACGTGACTCTCGATCTGATCGCATTTGAAATAATTGGAATGAATGGATTGCGATTTCGGACAATTTTGGACTCCTGTCACTCCACATCATGTGACGTCAATCACTCCAAAAAGCACGTGTTTTCATGGAGTGTAGCGGAGCGGAGCGATCGTGAATGGGGCCCTTTACAAGAGAATTCACTCAAGACTCGCTTATACTGTATTACTTTCGATGTTCATCACGAGATCTTTTCCAATGAATCACTCATTTGCAAAGGAAATAAGAAGAGTGAAAAGACAATTTACACTTAGGAAGATTTTTTGAAAATGAACATCGAAAGTGATGTCTAAATGACCCTTAAAGCAGGGTTTGACTGTAGTAAAATTGGTTGGCTAGAATAAGCACAGAATAATTTCCAAGTTTATTCACACTTGTATAAATAAAAATTGTTTCTAAGGTTTATCATGTTAAAGTGTGTGGTTTCTTCAGAGTAGTATCTTAACACTAGAACCGCGGCTATTTCCGTATACCTAAAACCGCGAGATGGGTCAAATTGACCCAGGCGCATAAAATTCAGTTTCTAATGCAAAAAAAAACATTATTTGAAAACAGAATGTTATTTACATATTATTCAACTCCTGTTTTGAGGTTAATGTTACATTAAGCACAAATATTATGATTATTAATATGGTAAAATAAGCAAAAATGTGTGAAAGATTTAGAATTCATAGAATCAAAATTGAAATATTTTTATTCTTACCAGGATTTATTTTATTACCAGTTTATGCACAATTTGAGCAACTTCTTTTTATATCCTTTGTACATTTTCCACATGTAGGTACACTGCAAAAGGAACATTTCTCAACAGTTTTGTTGCTACACTTAGGCGCTTGACAACGGACTCTTTTTCAGTTCTGAACTTTCTTCGGGGTTTTCTTTCTTGACAATTTTTTTCATCATTTTTTGTTTACTTGAAACGTTAGAGTTATGCAGTTCTTCAATAAGTTGTTGGAGAAATTCCTTTCTAGAGATTATTTTCCCCGTGGTCTCTGTACAAAATCCACAAATTAATTCCAGCACGATCAAGAATATTATAGAAAACATGAACTGGCCACCTTCTGGATCCAGCTTTCACAGAGTATTTTCTGGCCATTTGGTCGGCAACATCAACACCAAATTTTGTCGAATTATAAAAAGATATTGTTTCTGGTAGCTTCCTTGTATGATTGTTATCAACATCAACTGTGGGGTGAAGAGAGCTCAACAATAAAATGTTTTTGTTCTTTTTTCCTTCGTAAACTGTCAATGTTGATGTGGCTGATTTATCGTTCTTTAGTAAGATTGAGTCGTATAATGGCTTCTTCATTTTTTTTTCACTGATTCGGGAACTTCTTTGCGACATCTTCTAATGGTGCCGGTCAAGCTTTTTTTTTTCGCTTTCAGCAATTCCACAAGTTTCAGAGTTGTTTTGAAATTATCAGTCGTGATATTGATGCCTTTGTTTTCGATCAATGTCTTCATGAATTTCGTTTTCAGATTCATCTTCCGACAACTGTTGAAAATATTCCAAAGCTTCAGTAATCTTCAACTTACGCTTATTATTTTTATGCGACATTTTTCTCAAACACTACAGTATGACTGCATCTATGGACTGCATGCGTTGCAGTGATAGAATTTTTTTTCTTTTATTAGCTCGAAAACAGGGGTCAGCTGTTCTTTGTTGTCACAAACTGGTTTGTTTAGAATACTGTGTACCCTTGACAATGAAAGGGGAGGGGTTGAACTGATAAGACCGAAATCTTCACATTCCTAAAACAGCTGGGAACCGTGAGAACTATTACAATGTTTCAGATGTTATTTATTTTCTCAAACTGGTCTTTTGACCTTGACCTTTGAAAGGAAAGAGGGTAAAAGCAATAAAACATGAGTCTTGAAATTCTTGAAAGCGCTAGGCTGCGAATTCATTCCGTTAGAAGGCTTTGGGTCAGGATGACCCAATCCGCGGTTTTAGGTATAGTAGTTTATTACAAAAAAACCGTAAAAGCTTGGAGCTTAATTTTTTTACAGCTTATAGTTAACAAGGATTTAGGAAAAGTCACAAAATTGTTTTAACCTAAGTTTGTAACTTTTTGAGAAAAACGAAATTAAAACTCGATTTGGGTCAAAATGACCCACTCCGCGGTTCTAGTGTTAAATGTAAGTAATGCTTACTGGAATATAGTATAGTTTTTATTATCAAGTGCCCAAATTCTAATTTTTACAATCCAGGGGTCATTCCAGACTTTTTGTTAAGGGTCCGGTTTTTGTAAAAATCTACTTATAATTTTGTGAATTTGAAGTTAGCGTAAATTAGTTTTTTCAGCCAGGAGCCTGTTTTTGTGAAATTAGGGTCCAATATTTGAAGTATTACGAAAAAAAGGGTCTGTTTAATGGCAAAAATACTTTGTGAAGGGTCCGTTTCTACAATGAAATATATTGTGAAGGATCCGAAAACTGACCCAAATTTCTTCTAAACAGACCCCTGCAATTATTAGGCTATTGATTAAATTACCTAAATGTTAAATGAAAATATGGTACTTTTCCTAGTGGCTTTCTTTGCAAGAAAGCCTGATTTTAAAAATCCCCAATAGACTTATTGCAAACCCATTGGAGTCAAAAATTTAAAAGATCCTTAACAAAAATTATTCATAGCTCTTTTCCATTTCAGATTATATGCTATAGTAGGAATTTATCTTTTCAGGTTTATCCAGAATGGGAGGTACAAAAGATATTATAATTATATTAAAAAGAGGGATGGAATAGAATACCACGAGTCCAGTTTATAAAAGAAATTTTAATCAAATAAACAATTCTTATTTACATTTTACACACATGAGTAACAAAAACAAACTTAAGTAGATAGTTTGTACAAAAAAACTTCCAACACAATTTTTACACCTGAAACATGAACAGAAGATATATCACAATATTTCCACTAAAGCCTTTAAACAAAAGGTTCTAGTGATCAAGAGGTTAACCATTTGATTATATTTAGTTATGTTCAAATATTAAAATTGAGAGAACTGATCAGAGTGACAAGTCATAAATTAAAAAATCAAATTCAGATAATACATGATTAAGTTATATTTTTAAAAATACAAAAATTCCTGTGGATAAAAACAAATTTATTATTATAGTATAAAAATTACCCATACAATAAGCCCCCAATAACTTGATTAACTTAACATCAGCGATTAAAAAAATTCGGTTATTTTCAGTTTGTACTATCAAACACAAAAGGTGTCAATAATGAATCATTTCAATATGCGTGAAATTGCAGTAATAGAACTATCAGAAATGACATTTTTGACCATGACAACAAGAAAACCTGCAAGTTCCAAAGCAAACATTTTTCATACTATTAAAATTAACTTTTAAGCTATTCAAATGAACACGTGGTTGTACCTCAGTAATGAAATTGTAAATGGATATAGGTAAACTGACTTTTTTCAGTGAGATTCATTTAAGTCTAATAAGTTAACACAAATTAGAAGTATAGTTTCTTCTCAATGCGTAACAATGTTCTAACATAAGTAACCACACAAATGCTACACATATTTAAAAAATATTAAAAAGATGGCCATTTCCTATATACTAAGTTATGTGAGGATGGATTTTTTTCTTCTGAAAATACATTTTAAGAAGCAATAACTATACTTCTGAATTGTCACCTGTCTTATATTTAGTCATTGAATATAATAAAGGTAATCTCTACATTTAACGAGTCACACAAGTAAATAAAATCTCTTTTTGTTTAGAGTTGCCATTCCACTGTTTGAAATTCAGAGCTACTGGCTGGATATTTTGTATATTTTAGGAATCTAATTTTACAAAATTATGGAAAAATAAGCATTCAAAATAAAGTTATACTTTGAATTAGTAAATGGCAATATTTTTTTGAAATATTAGTTACTAACAATATAGTAATTCCATAAATTCTGAATTAAAATTGAAAAACTATTTTTAAAAGCACATTTAACAACAACACCAATTACAAGCAAAACATAACCCTAATGAATACATTACATTTCATAAAATGGTATTTGTACCATGAAATTATTAATGTCATCAAGTCAAACTTCAATCATACTTTTATGGATGAAAGGGAGATATTTGAATCATACTTAGTGTACATTTCAAGAAATTTAAAGCACTGTTCAATATAACGAGCTCATTACAAAAATTCATACTTTCCAAATATCTCAATGATGCAAAAAAGTTTTAGATAATAAAGTAAATAAATAAAGTTTAAAGTGGATCTAAGTTATTAACAATTTAAAAGAGTACCTCTTAGCAGATGAGGTAGCAGTAGTTTTCATTTGACAAATAAAAATACTGTGTAAAATAAATATATTATTATTAAATAACTTTGGATAAAAACCTTAATAAACTCTTTCCCATCCCCCCCAAAAAATAAATTGCACTTGAAATTTTTTTTTGGAACACAACAACTTTATCTAAAAAATCCCATGGAAATATAACTTGGATATTCATGATATCTGAACTAAGTAGAGGTTTTTATGGCAACACCCCCATAGAACTACATTTTCAATAAATAAATTGTTAACCTTGTCAAAGTTGAAAAACAGCATTACCCATCAACCAGAAGTTCTATCATTACGTTCTGTATCTCATTTTTGAACAAGTGCAGTGATGCAGAAATATATTAATAAGAGTATCTTAAATTCATTTGTTTTACAGCCAAATGATTAATTGATATTTTAATTACATCAATGAGCTGTTTATTGTTAAGCATAAATTTAATGCCTAAACAATATTAAAGAAAATGACGTTTTTGCAATATTCTTAGAGAGAGAGTTTTAATTTAAAGTAAAGAATTTCCTTTTTGAAACTTATGTTGAATTAATTCACTACAATTAAACATTACAGCATGGTCATTATATATTTCAGATGGATCTAGGCAATGCCTTATTTTTTTAGTATAAAATTGTCATTCCTTACATTTTAAAGAAGATATTTCAAATTAAAAAATAGAGCCATTTAGAGTAAAAAATCAGATTTACCTTAAGAATAAAATTAGATAATACATTAAAATTTAAAAAAATCTAAGTCAAGAGTATAACTGAAGAGTAATGGCATGTATCTGCATATTAACAAATACGCTACACTAAAAATGAAATACAACAGAAATGTAGATGATGTTCCTGGGACAGAGGTAAGCCAAATCAAATTCAACAAAGACAACAAAAAAACTCCACATAGAATGTCACAATCACACATGGAGATATGAAGCGGGAATATTTTCCAAGAAAATAGAGTATTTTCAGAGAACAAGAAAAACATTTGTTGAGAATATCCACCAATATTTCAAGAACTCATAACATAGCATTCACGCATCTAACGTGAATAGTCTTAGGATATTATTGAGAACAGAATACCTGAATATCCTAATTATGCTACGATTATTTTTCAGAAACTTTTGATTAAGTGATCTTTTGTTTTTCAGAAATGATTGTTATTTACACTCAATAAAAAGTGTTCTAACCTAAATTATATGTTTTTGAGGAGGCCGGAAATTTTCGCGGCTTGAAAATGTTCTCGCAATACAAAAATTTTCCCAAGAACATTGGTGAACGATTCTCTCGTGTTCTCCGGAGAACTCACGGCGTATTCTCCCCTCACATCTCTAACCGCACACAGTCAGTATAAAATCTGGAAAATGGAAGATGAGGAATCAGCTCTCGACGCCCTTGGTGAGCGAGGCCTCGAGCGTGATGCTGAAGTCGGCGAGGGACTCGAGGATCTGGACGAGGAAGGTGACCAGCGTGGGGTCTCGCAGGAACGACTGGTCCTCGTACATGCTGGTGGTCACGGGCGTGGACGCAATGTGCAACAGCATGCGGTGGAGGAGGTGGTCCCTGCAAGTCACAACTTTAGATGGCAACAGCAAATTCTCAATAAAGCTTTCTATGTATGCAACTTAAGACCTTCAAAGGAATAGGAACAGTATTGTTCCGAGTGGTGAAGAGTTTGCAGAAACACCTCTTCAGATTATACACTACAGCAATTTTTTCATTGCAATTAATTTTCTATAATTTTGATTCTGTTTGATTCAATCATAAAAAGTTTTTCCTCTAATAAGAATTTTTTAAGGGTCTTTATTTATTATTGTATAAATGAAATTGTTTTCAATTCAGTCCAAATACATTTGAAAGTTCTAAGAAAGAATACTGTTCATTTCAAAATTAAAAAAATTTAGGAAAAAACACCCACTCACAAAATAGCTACATTAATCTAATAATAATTACATTCAGAACCTGAATATTACCTGAAACACTATTTCTAATGTCTGCCTAGGTAATGGAATTAGTTTGGTTTCTCCCAATGAACCAGCTACAATAATCCAGGCATTTGCAGATGTCGTTGAAGCACTTAACTTTCGGCTAGGAAACACTACAACACGGTATGGAATGACTGGAGGAAAAAATGCATTTATTAAAACTCATTTCCACATAATTTTTAAATTATTTTAAGAAATATAAAACCTTTGAAAATAAAACTGCAATGAAACAAAAGAATGATAAAATATTAATTTACTGAATAAACTTACTTGTAGATGTGAATGTATTGGTGAAGCAAAAATAGTCAACAGCATTTAATGTTAATAAATGATATAGAAATTGTTCCTTTTCATCTTCACATCGAAGAAAAGCATAGCACTTATATGAACTTCTATAATAAAATAGCAAAGATATGAGTACTTTTGAAGGTTTAATACATGATATACAGGGTGTATCTGAAATGATGCGACAAACTTTGAGGGGTGATAGTACTCATCAAGATGAACAAGAATTGGTATAGAAAGGGGGGTCGCAGATACGCCGGTAAAGAGCTAGGACCTAATGTAGTGCGAGTGCGTTTCAAAAGGCCGTTTTTAGAAGGCCTGTGTGACGAAACAAAACATAATAAAATGAAAAACATTATTGCGTGAGGTACAGGAGTATCCGTACTACTTAAATCCTCAATGTGATAGAAATTGGACCACTTGCTAAACCGTGGGGTGAGTTTTAAAACGTGCAATATTCATCTTTCAGCCAAAGAATGGAGTTCCCTTACATTAGTGTAATGGTACTTAGAAAAATGATGATCGGGAAAGGAATTTTCAATGATCATACATTGATCATTGGAACTGTATGATGATTGAAAATTCCTTCCCCAATCATCATTTTTCTAAGTACCATTAAGGGAACTCCATTCTTTGGCTAAAAGATGAATATTGCACGTTTTAAAACTCACCCCACGGTTTAGCAAGTGGTCCAATTTCTATCACATTGAGGATTTAAGTAGTACGGATACTCCTGTGCCTCACGCAATAATGTTTTTCATTTTATTATGTTTTGTTTCGTCACATGGGCCTTCTAAACACGGCCTTTTGAAACGCACTCGCACTACATTAGGTCCTAGCTCTTTAACGGCGTATCTGCGACCCCCTTTCTATACCAATTCTTGTTCGTCTTTATGAGTACTATCACCCCTCAAAGTTTGTTGCATCATTTCAGATACACCCTGTATATAGGTTCTTCCAAGCAGGTTTGATAACAATTTATTAAGTAGTTAATTAAGAAACACTGCACTAGGGGTGACATACTTAGTAATCTTATTCTCATTAAGAAAATCTGAATATAAGATGAAAACTACCAGCTATAAGTAGAATTTTAGCTTGAAAGAATAAAGAGGTGACATAGTAATGATTTATTCCCATTTTATTACAATAAATATGAAATGAAGCTCAGATTTTTCAAGTAAAAAGTTATTACATACCTAAGCAAATCTTGATTTGATAAAAGCTTTTGTAAATGCTTGTGCAGCATCTTCTTTTCTAATGCTAATCTCACAAAAGCTCGAGCATAGCCAAAGTCTGTTTTTATTTCTGTCATTGCTTGAACATTTCTAAAAAATTAAATAAGTATTCATAAACTAAAAAAAGCTTAAAAAAGACGTACTAGAAAAATAAATTGTAAATAAAAATAATATGTATTTTGCAATCTACAGGTATAATCTGGGTCACTAATTTCTTAAACTGGTAACAAAAGATTGACTTTTCCCAGTTAGACTATAAAGAACTGAATAATAGGAGTTTTAAACATTAACTACCAAACTTTTCAAATACAAACCTTTTATTTGATAAGAAGGAAGAACTGATCCCACTTTACAAACGCAAAGATTAAGGAACAAATAAATCATGACTATTATTACTATTAGACATTTAGAATGAATAGTGAAAAAGTTGAGAGAAGATACATTAAAAGGTGTCTTCTAAAAAAACTTAAGGACCTCTTAAGATTTTTAAGAGCCCAACATCATCTAAAAATGTTTAAAGGAATTATTACATCTCATTTATAGGTGACGGTGACTAAAGAAAATAACTTAACATAACAGTATCAGAATTTTGTCCAAAAAAGTATTTTCCCCTTTAAAATAAATACATCTAATTATATATATGTGAAGGCTGGGTGGCATAGTGGTGGTCTTGACCCACTAGGGCTGTTGCGCAAATGAGTTTAATTTTTTTAGTTATTACATTTAATGAGAGAAAACTTTGGAGGATACTACAAAACACTTTCATTAAGTTAAAAGTTTTCAACAAAGCTTAATTTCCAATTTTTTTCCATGCATGATCAAAACCAAGTTTGTAACCTCCAACCAACGTGCCAATACCTGTTTGCTTTGCAGACCATGAGCCCAGACTCTTTCCAAGAGGTCACATAGGCTGGCAATCAGAGTGTTTTCTTCCACTCCAGTTATACTGATCTCGTTGTAGCCCAACTCCACAGCCTCTTGCCCCATCTTCTCAACAAGCATTCTCTTAGTCTGCAATGCAAAGACATTTCAAATTGTAAGGAAATGGAATAAAGAGTTGATTTTGATAGGTAAACTTTAGTGACACTGACACTTTAGCAATTTTATGGTAAAGTACATTATTTTATAAATAACCTATTTAAGCTGTCTAATCCAAAATTCCTGACATACAGCTGAATCCTCATTTTGAAGGCATGATATCTCACCAGAGGATCCACACACAACCATAATTAAACTATTCAAGAGAAGGACTTCTTTTTGATAAAATAAAGAGTAGATCAAGTGCTGATTTTGAAAAACTACTTTCACACAACTAACTTTAATATAAAAAAAATATAAGCCTGCATGTAAAAAAGTTAAGAAAAATATAAATTTACTCTTTTGAAGTCTTCAAAAGGCGGTATATGATTGGTTTTGGTAAACAGGACTCTTATATCCATATGTATACTATTCTTTAAGCAAGGCCACCACAAACTTCCAGTATGTTTGAGAAATTGATGCTGGTGACACATCATAATGCTTTTGGTTTCTTATTGTTTTAGTCCTTGCTTCTTGAATGTATTTCTGAAAGGTGTTAATAAACAATTTAATCAATTAGTGTTTCCAAGCTTTTAGGTTTAAAATCATGGATAGATTTATGAAGGGTCATAGGGGGGGGGGCAATGCCCCTCCAACTTATTGTGTAAATTCTGTTTTTGCAAGGGAAAATCATGTTTCCAAAGCCATTAGGGACAGCTTGCCCCCCCCCAGGGTCCACCACCTAAATCCAACCATGTTTAAAATTAAGACTTCCTAAGTATAAATAAATTGTCTAAACAAAACATTATATCGTCGGCACAATGACAAAAACACGAATCTTCTATTCATTAACATGGCAGATCTGCGTTTTTGTCATTGTGCCGACGATATCATGTAGTAATTTTCTTGTTTACTTTGAAAAACATGCTATAGTTGGTACCATCTTTTGAGAAGAGAGAATTTACTTTACTATGTAATATGCACAATTTGGAATGGTTTGGAAGAACTTTTGAATAAAAGACGAATAAAATGCTTAAAACCTACTCAACTAAAATATATTTGCAATCATGGACATAACTTGAAACAAAACAATACAATACCAAATATGTATCTAAAATAATGATAGATTAATAGTGAACTAGGGGCCTAACCGCGATCTCATCGCCTATAGTTGCTATCGACAATAGGCGAGATGGAACCAGTCTAGGCGAGCTCGTGACGTCACATTACGATAGTTCGGCAAATGGTCGAACCGCGAAGCATTCGAAACCTCGCCTACGGCAAATTTTCCCTCGCCTACGAAGCGACTGCTTCGGAGGGCTCGTAAAGGTCTTTTCGCAATTATCGTATACGCTATGTATCGTTTTTTTGCTATTATTTCCTTATATTATGACGTTTCTTTTAGTTTTTAACATTATCATTCTTTGAGGTTATGCTTAAAAATCTTCGATTGTACTTTTTAAAGTATTTTATTTAAGAACTCTTTCTCTATGTCTGCGCACGGTTTACTTTGGGAAGAGTAGTGATGCGGTGTAGTGTTTTGTTTGCATTTTCTAAATCCGAAGACAATTTTTCATTATGGCTGGGACTTTAGGGATGCATTCAGAAACTTTAACACGATTAAGAAACGAAAACAAATTGAAAAGTATAGCCCTTCCATTTATAAATTGATTTATTCATTAACGTGATAGTGGAGCCATCTATGGAAAAACGTCACAAGTAATTCTACACTGATCCTACAAATTTGTATAAACGAACACTAATGTCCATTACTTTCGTACTAGATTAATGTCTGAGGACTTGCTTTGGAAATTAACAGCTGTTTTATATTTTTTGGAACTATTTAACGGACCACCAAAAGTGTAAAAGAAATCCGAATACGGTTCGAAACTTAATACAAGATGGCGAACGATATTGCAGCTCATGCGGATGAATACTACCTTCGAATAGGATGCTCTCTTTTGATTGGCCAGTTCCCTTCTCGAGACGAAAGCGAGAGGCATCAGTAAATCCTTTTCTACCACCGGTTCGCGGTCGGGCCAAAAGCGCGTTTTGGGAAGGTCTCGCTTAGAGAAAAGCGTGTTCTCGGCTAGGCGAGCTCGCCTATTGTCGATAGCAACTATAGGCGATGAGATCGCGGTTAGGCCCTAGATTGCCTTTCAAAGGGATATAAATCAATAGTGAATACAGTAAAGCTAACTAAAAGAATAGTTTAAATTTAATTAAACATGAGATCTCCCGAAAAGTAATGAATCTGTAATTAACTGTGAAAGCTAATAATAAACATAATTTTTTCCTCGAGTAACGGTACTTTACAGGTTTGGATCACACTAAATTAAACAAAGGAACCAATTTTTAAAGACCATCTGAAAAAGTTAGTTAAAAATAGCCAAGTTTGGGTCAAATCTATCGGTAATTATTAAGATATTGGTTAGTCAAGCATGGTTAGTACACATTGAGAAGAAATATAAGCACCATTTGGTTAGTACATGCAAAAAAAAATGGACAGAAATTACTTTGACAAAAAAAATTATTAGCAACATTCAGCAAAATGGATTATAATTGAAAATAATAATAACTTTAAACAAAGCATTAGTAAGCAGAGTTAAACCATAGGATAGGAGCTTGCGACCTTGTACTCACTTTCCAAAGACCAGCATGTTTTTCAGCAAGATGAAACTAACAGACGAAACAAATTAGTTACTTGACAACCATGCAAAAGTAGGACAAGTTGGTTGATTGTTTTTTTATGGCGCAAGGCCCATAGTAGGACAAATAGCGCCAGACTCAAGACAAATTCAATATAAGTGAGTGAAAGCTCTTGTCAGATGTACTCTATACATCGGTAGATAAAATTGTTAAAATGTCCAAGTTTAAAAAATTTCAATAAATAGGTTGGATAAGAAGAGATGAAATATACATGGTTAAAACTTAGATGTGATATTTAAAACCAATGAGGTTGGTGAAGTTAAGAACAAGTCTAAGATTTGATGTATGAGATAAAACTTCTGCCAGATTAAAATTTGAACGTTTAAAAACGCGATTTCTTTGGGAATTAAAAATTGGACAATCACAGATGATATGCTTGACGGAAAATGGTACCCCACAATGAGAACATTGGGGAGCCTGCTCCCCAAAGAGTAGATGACGATGAGTAAACCGGGTATGACCAATTCGAAGTCTGCTGATTAATACTTCCTCCCGACGATTCAAACTAGAATCTCGGCGAGGAGCAATCAATGGCATGACCGAATGAAGCTTGTTCTCCAGCTGGGAATCCCAGCTGGACTGCCACTCTGAACGAAGTTTCCACCGGAATTGCGCTTTAAGGTCAATGAAAGGTATCGGGAACCTATCTGGGTTTCCGGTCGCTACCCCTGCTAGTCTATCCGCCTCTTCATTGCCTGCAATCCCGGATTGGCCAGGGACCCAACAGAATCTATTATACCCTCGTCTGGTGAGGTTGACCAATTCCATTAAAATGTCATTCAGTATGGGATGAGATGATGTTTGATATGAAGTTATGGATTGCAAAGCCGAGAGAGAATCGGTATATATGCCCACCTCCATGTGACCAGATCTTCGCACTAACTCTAAAGCTATTCTGATAGCATGAAGCTCTGCCATATATATGGATGCTTCTACAGGAAGGGCATCACACACAGAGTCTACGGGAGCTACAGCTGCGGCCCCGACGCGAGTGCTTGATCTTGAGCCATCTGTGAATATAGGCATCAAATCGTGAAATTGTTCACGATGAGCCCTAAACAGAGTTCTATAAACCTGATCAGACGTGCACGTTTTTTGGTAAAAAGTTAAAGAGAAATCCACATTTGGTTGGATTCTTTCCCAAGGGGGAAATGGCGCTACGGTGGACTGAGCAACCCGTCCAAGGGTAATGTCCATTTCTCTTAACAGGTTTCTCATTCTAAAATGGTATGGAGGGGTGTAAAGACGCGATGAGCGATTTATAATAAGTCTAAGCAAGCTAAAATCAAACAGAAATGAGAATGATGGATGTTGACGTAATGATCTAACCTTGATGAAGTATGATAATGACAGATACAGTAAACTCTCGTTAGTACGACGTTCATGGGGATTTGTGAAAACGTCGTTATAAGCGGGACGACGCTATATGCGGAATTCCATAAAACACCGTTTCGGCAATATACCTAAAACCTGTAATACGTAATCTTACCTTTTTAAGCGGGATTTTATCACTAAAATAGAAACGAAAGAACAATGTCTAAAAACAGAACAAACATTCTTTCTTTAAACCTTTACATCTTTTATTGGTATATATCTACATTCTACAATCTTTACACTTTGTACACACCGCAATCTCGTATTTTTAATTTTCTATCTGATTAAAAAAATTTCCATAAGGAGTTGCTTTTGTTTTTCTTTTCCATAATTCTGAACTTACACAACAGTGGACTGAACACTGAGCTATGGAATGCGGAAGTCGAATAGGAGGATCGAGAGGGGGAGAATTTCCTAGAAATTCAGGGAGGGTTCTGATTTGTCACAGGACAACCCCTCGTGCCCTGCAAGACACTGGTCATCCTTGTTTTTGAGGGCGCAACAGGGGGCTATTCGAGGAAAAAGGGGAATGGTTGGGAAGAACCAGTTCTACCATATTGTTCTACTCGCGTTTTCAACGGTTCTGTAGCTCACACATTATTTGAAAGGAACTCGACGACGCAATAACCGGGATTTTTCTTCGGGGGACTGGAGAAAAACGTCGATATATGCGGGAAATCGTAATAAGCGGGGGCGCTATAAGCGGATAGTTTTTAATGATAAAAGGCCTTTTGGTACCAGGGACCGGAGAAAAACGTCGTAATATGCGGGACGTCGCACTAAGCGGGGGCGCACTAACGAGAGTTTACTGTACTTACGGCGCAGATCCAGGCAGGGCTCATGGGCCTCAGCATACAAAGAATGTATGGGCGAGGTGCGAAATGCACCCAAACATACTCTGAGAGCTTGGTGGTGCACTGGATCTAATGACCGTAAAAGTGATGTACACGCAGACCCATAAACAACTGAACCGTAATCGATCTTTGATCGAATGAGAGCTCGGTATAACCGTAGGAGAGATATTTGATCCGCACCCCATGTCGTAGTGCTCAAAACCTTCAAGATGTTTAAGGCCTTGTAGCATCTAGTTTTGAGGTCTTTAATATAACTGTTGAAGCGAAGTTTATTATTAAATATCCCACCGAGAAATTTAGTTTTATCAACTACTTGTATTGGGGCATTACCCAGCCGTAACTCAGGATCAGGGAAGAGACCCCTCCTCCGGCTGAAGGGTACAACCACGGTTTTTTCTGCAGAAAAGGTGAACCCATTGTGTTTGGCCCATAGGTTCAGTTTATTTATCGAGTTCTGCAATTGTCGCTCAGCGACATTCATGTATTGGGATGAAAATGAAATCTGAAGGTCGTCAACATATAAAGAACATTGGATTCCTCTACTTAGATTATTAACAATGTTGTTGAGCTTGATGATAATTAATCCCTTCCTTCCTCCTCGGCTCTACAGTCCATGTAGGACCATGGCCTCCCTCACAAGGCAGCTCCACCCTCTCCGATCCCTGGCTCTTGTCTTCCAATTTCTCACCCTTAATTTCCTCAAATCTTCTTCAACCTCGTCCAGCCATCTCTTTCTAGGACGTCCGATCTTCCTCTTACCCTCTATTTTTCCTCTGTAGATTTTCTTTGTAGCTCTCTCGTCACTCATTCTCTCCAGATGTCCAAGCCATTGTATTCTTTTAGATTTTATTATATTGACAATATCTTTTTCTTTATACAGTCCACTTAACTCTAAATTGCTCCTAATTCTCCAAACCTCTCCATCTTTGACTGGTCCATATATTTTCCTTAATATCTTTCTTTCAAATGTAATAAGTGTTTTCTCTTCATTCTGCGTGGTTGTCCAAGTTTCTGCTCCATATGTAACGATAGGTCTGACTATTGTTTTATATAATTTTAGTTTTAACTTTCTTGACAGCAGAGAGGATTTAAACAACTTTATCATTGAAAAATAACATCTGTTTCCAGCCGCCAGTCTAGCCTTTATCTCTGGGTTTAATTCATTTTTGTCAGTGATAATTGAACCAAGATATTTAAATTCTGTTACCCTTTCAAAACCAAGTTCAGCAGTTACTGAACCCGCAGTTGGTCCATTTCCTCTGTCCATGACAACATATTTGGTTTTTTCTCTGTTAACCAACAGTCCCACAGTCTTTGCCTCTCTTTCTAAATCTCTATAGCTTTCAATGAGACATTTTTCTGTTCTAGACATCAAGTCCACATCATCTGCGAATGCAAAAATTTGCAAGGATCGGTTTATAATTGTGCCTCCTCGACTGGAATAAATTTTCCTTATAATGTGTTCTAAACAGAAGTTAAAAAGTGTCGTGGATAGCACATCACCCTGTCTTAACCCTGTATTAATTCCAAAATTTCTCGAGAGCTTTCCCTGTACCCTAACCTTAGATTCTGTATTTAACAGTGTCATTTTCACAAGTCTTATTATTTTTCCTGGTACTTCAAAATCATTCAAGATGTGGTACAGTTTCTCTCTATTTATACAGTCATACGCCTGTTTAAAATCTATGAATAGTTGATAAAGTCTGGTGTTTTGTTCAAAAAACTTTTCCAAAACGTTCCTTATACTAAAAATCTGGTCAGTAGTAGATCTACCTGTTCTGAAACCACACTGGTAGTCGCCTATTGTTTTCTCTGCATATGGTTTCAGTCTATTTGCAATAATTCTTGAGAGTACTTTATAGGATGTACTCAGGAGCGATATCCCACGGTAATTTTCACAACTCAAGATGTCTCCTTTTTTGTGTATAGGGCAAATAATTGCGCTTTGCCATTCATTTGGCATTGATTCCTTAATCCACACACTTTTCAAAAGATCATGTAACATCCTACTTAAGTTTTCCCCTCCATATTTCAGTATCTCTGCTGTAATCAAGTCCTCTCCTGGTGACTTTCCATTCTTTAATTTCTTTATAGCTTGTTTTATTTCCTCCAAAGTTGGCGGATCACAATTTTCATCATCATTGACATTATATTCATTTATCTCTACGGTCATATCAGTCGTATCCCTTTTATTTAGAAGCTCCTCAAAATATTCTGCCCATCTTTCAATTATTTTGTTTTCTTCACCAAGCATTTCTTTATTCCTGTTTTTACAGAAATTAATTCTGGGTTGATATCCCCCCCTGATGTTTTTGATTTTAGAATACATTCTGCGGGTATCTCCTATCTCAGATAGGTTTTCCACTTCTTGTATTCTTCTTTGCTCAAATGCTCTCTTTTTTTGACGTAGAATTTTTGAGACAGTCTTTCTTTTCTCTCTATACATTTCTTCTCTCTGTCTTGTTTTATGGGATAACATTTTTTCCCTGGCAAGATTTTTTTCCTTGATGAGTTCCCTGCACTCATCATCAAACCACTCATTTCGTGGTGTCTTTTCCTCGTCCCCTAGGACCTCTTTTGCTGTTTTTAGTATGATGTTTCTACATTTTTCCCATTTTAATTCGGGAAGATCCTCTTGATCGGATCCCCAATATTCATTGTCAATTGTCTCTGTAAGTTTTCTCTGGAATTCTTTTTTTTCTTGTAATCTTCCAAAGCCTTTGTATTTATTTTATCTGGTTTTTCCCCTTTTTTCAATCTAAATCTGGTAATTTTTTGTCTATATTTTGTAACAACAAGATAATGATCAGTATCAGCATCTGCACCTCTGAAACTTCTAACATCAACTATATCCGATGCATGTCTCTTTTCAATCATGACATGATCAATCTGGTTTTTTGTCTGGCTGTCTGGTGATATCCATGTTTGTTTATGTATCTGTTTATGTTCAAAACAAGTTGAACTAATTATCAAATCATTATTACTTGCAAAATCCACAGTTCTAAGACCATTTTCATTGCATAAATCATGTAAACTAAAATTTCCAATTGTCGGTTTGAAACTATCTTCCTTTCCAATTTTTGAGTTCAAATCCCCCAAAACTATTTTTACATCATGCCTTTGTATGTTTTCATATTCTTTTTGTAAGGTGTCGTAAAATTCATTCTTCTCATTCTCATCAGAATCCTCTGTTGGTGCATGTACTGACATCAATGATATGTTAAAAAACTTTCCTCTCAATCTTATAACACTAATTCTTTCATTGACAGGTCTGAAATCAATTATGTTTCCTCCAAGGCACTTCCTAACAACAAATCCGGTACCATGAGTATTTCGTTTAGTGCTTGCGCTATTCAGGAAAACATACCTTCCCATATCAGATATACCACTCTCTTTCCACCTAACCTCCTGAATGGCCAATATATCCAATCTATATTTATCCATTTGCATCTGCAGCTGCTTCACCGCTCCAGAGCGATACAAACTCAACACATTCCATGAACCAATTTTCATATACCTTATTCGTTTTCCAGTCTTCACCAAGGTATCAGTCCGGTTTTGCTGTATTGTTAAAGGCTTCGCAACAATTAGTTTTTACAGGGTGGGGTCGTTAGCCCCACGCCAAACCCCCAACCTGGAGGACCAGGCCTCCATATTTGTAAACCCCCTGGAGACAGGGGTGCCCGGCTATACCCCCAGACACTGGGTAGCTAAGGTACCTCGGAGACGCCACCCCCGTACTCACTCACTCAAGAGCGAATGAGCCCCTAAGGGAGATGATAATTAATAAAGGACTTAAAACTGAACCCTGCGGAACTCCTTGTTCTTGAATAAAAACTGATGAGTAAAATGAGCGAAGACGAACTTGAAATGAACGTTGTTTTAAAAAATTTTGGATAAAAAGTGGTAAATTCCCTCTTAAGTTTAGACGATATAGATCCTGGAGGATGCCGTGTCTCCAGGTCATATCGTAAGCCTTCTTGATGTCGAAAAAGACAGCGACAAGATGTTGTTTGCGCAAGAAGGCCTCGCGTATAGCGGTTTCTAGCCTTAAGAGATTGTCAATTGTAGAGTGGAATTTGCGGAACCCGCTTTGAAATGGAGACAATAAATTGTTATACTCTAGATAGTACATCAGTCGGGCAGTGACCATACGCTCCAAAAGCTTACAGAGACAACTGGTCAGAGCTATAGGACGATAGTTGTCAGGTACTGTAGCATCTTTTCCTGGCTTAGGGATTGGGAGGATATACGCATGGTACCATTTAGATGGAAATTTACGACTAGACCATATCTGATTAAATAATATGAGAATGACTTGTAATGATTGATGAGATAAATGGCGCAACATAATATAATGCAACTCATCCGGTCCAGCAGCTGAGTCTCTCGAGCGACACAGGGCAGTGAGGAGTTCGAGCATCGTGAGCGGGGAATTATAGCCCTCGTCATTCGAAGAGCCGAAATTAATTCTCGACCGCTCCGCTCTGCTCTTCAAGGCCTGGAACTCTGGAGGATAGTTATCGCAGCTGGAAGTCCTTGCAAAAGACTCCGCAAGGGTGTTTGCTATGCCGGGAATGTCATTTATTGTAGTGCCATTATGATTTAAAATAGATATGGGATTAGTCCCGTATTTTCCATTAATTTTGTGAATCTTCCTCCATACTTGGTGAGTTGGCGTAGAAGAAGTAATGCCACTCACGTATTTTTCCCAAGATTCACGTTGGCTTCGCCTTCTAACTTTTCTAGCATAGGCTCGTGCCCGACTGAAAGCTATCATGTTTTCCTGAGTGGGGTAGCGCCTGAATTTTCCTCAGGCTTTATTCTGCGCCTTTTTTGCCTCCGTACAAGCCTGGTTCCACCATGGCTTTGGATATCGTGGCAATCTCGAGGATGTTTTAGGGATAGTTAATGCAGCTGCCTTTAAAATGATGGATGATATATTTTCTACAGCTTCATCGACTGTTCCAGAAAGCACCATGCTATCGGTTAGCTGAGCATGAGTTTGAAAGGCTGACCAGTCAGCTTGACCGAATTTCCATCGTGGTTGACTCGTAGTCGTACACGCTGTTGGGGTTTTAAAAGTAACCACCAACGGGAAATGGTCGCTACCATATGGGTCACTTAAGACTCTCCATGCTAAGTCTAACAGCAATGGGGGAGAACATAAGGTTAAATCGATGGCTGTAAAAGATTGGGTAGCTGGATGAAGGTAAGTTGGAGATCTGTCGTTTAAGATGCAGAGATCCAGCTCTGAAAGCATTTTCTCGACGGTCTCGCCTCTTGAATTTGCATCCTTACTAATAAAACAGAAGCTTTTAAAAGCAAAGCGTTTTATTTACAGCTTAAACAAAAAGACAGTGCAAGAACATATAATAGTGCATCTCTTCTCATGAGTGCATCATCATATCATAATTCATACAACAAAAGCAAAACAAGCATATTTATATACTTGGACGACTGCGGGACTATAACCTAATTATCATATACTTAACATAACCGCAGTCGTCTTCTTCCCTTGGAAAAATAACAGGCTCGTTTCGGAGTACTTCTCCGGGAGCTGAAATGCGACACAGGAAAAATAGCATTACCCCAACACTTACTTCCCCAGATGGGATGATGAGCGTTAAAATCCCCCAACAGGATGAAGGGGGAAGGCAGCTGGTTCACCAGCTCTTCAAGGTCTCTAAAGTGGACATTTGAACTAGGTGGGAGGTATAAACTGCATATTGTGATGGTTGAAACCAAAGAGACGCGAGCTGCGACTGCTTGCAGAGGTGTACGGAGCGGGATGGGAGTGAAGGGTGTCGTGTGAGCAACTAACAGTGCCACACCCCCACAAACTCGTCCACCCGTCTCACAGTCCTTGCGAAGGATGGAATATCCCCGCAGTCGAGTCGTATCTGTTGGTTTTAAAAACGTCTCCTGTAGCGCAAGGCACACAGGAGAGTAAGAGTTTATAAGAGTCTTAAGGTCCTCGAGATTGCTGCGGAAGCCACGGCAATTCCACTATACTAGTGTTATGATGAGGATGGAGGAGTTATTTCTTGGTGCCTGGAACGGCTTCTCGCTCTTATTTTTACATTATCTTTTATTTTTCCTTCCGTTTCGACACCTTCTATCCCTTCCTCTGAAGAATTAACTTCAGTAAGGGCGTTTTGTTTGGAAACTTTAACGTTAACCTTAATTTGATCTGTTTGATTTCTTTTACCTGCTGGATTTGTACTATGGTTTCCTACTGGTTTATTTACTGAATTACCTAATAGAGTTTTTGCTGCAGCAATGGCTGCTTGTTGTTGGATGTGTAGACTTTCTGGCGAGTCAGGTTTATTGCCCAATAAAGGATTAGGTGTTAATTTTGTAAAATTTTCATTTAATTTTGGAGTGCTTTTTATTCCGGGAGTGGCTGTAGTTTGTGTTGAACTATCTTGATAAGTGATCTTTGGGGCTGTTTCATGGGTAGATTGATTTGAATTTTGTTGCATACCATTAGAAACTATTGAGGCATAGGAGTTTTGTGGTTTTGGAGGCATTAATTTTTCCATTTCTTTGCGGGCTTCCGGGTAGCTAATATTTTTTAAAACTTTCAGTCGCTGTACTTCTTTTTCAAAAATCCACTTGGTGCATTTCTTGTCGTAAGAAGGGTGACCTTCTCCGCAGTTCAAGCACTTGGGGTCTTCTTTACAGTGGTCTGAAACATGGTCCGGTCCTCCACATCTGCCACATGCGGGAGAACCACGACAAGAGTTTCCACTGTGGCCAAATCTTTGGCATCTAAAGCAGCGGAGAGGATTGGGTACGTATGGTCTAACATTAACGCTTAAATACCCAACATGGATTTTGGAAGGTAGAATAGAGCTTGTAAATGTTAAAATAAAAAGTGGCGATTTCACAAGGTTTCCATCCTTTTTAATACTTATTTGTTTAACTTTCTCTATGTTTTGTTCTCTTAAGTTTTCTTCAATTTCCGTTTCAGGTATATCAGTAAGATCTGGGCAGTATATTACACCTTTTATACTATTTAACGAAGGGTGGGGGTATGCTGTTATAGGGATATGAGCCAGTTTCTTACATTTTAAAAGATTTTTGGTTTGTGCTTCAATTGAAGTGTTGACTAGAAGATCTCTAGATGAAAGTTTTTTAACAGATGAAACTGTTCCAGCAACTCCAGAAATAGCTTTAGCAATCAAGAAAGGTGAGACTGTAGATAACTTGGTTTCAGGTAATTCGGAATGTAAAACTAAAAATTTTGGAAATGGAATAGACAAAGTGGTGGACTTACCACCATGATTTACAAAAGATCCCATGAGGGAAAGTGGCGCCTAGGTTCTTTTTTGGTGCTTATGGTGGGCAGAGGGAGGGATGAAGAACCTACCAAATGACAACCTCCCACTCCCACTACTGGTCCCACAGCTCCCACAGTGCGAACTCAGCAGTCTGCCTGCTGAGCGGGGCTGCACTGCTGCTGCAGGCGCTACGGCATGGTGTCCGCCAAGGTGGAAAAACGATAGGACCGACTGGACAGCTCCCACAAACTGCCCAGCAAGCAAGGAAACATATGGGCCGCCACATTGCTAAAGAGCAAGAGGTGACACAGCCGAACGTCAGTATGTTGACTAACCAGGAACCGGACAACACAACATTTAATGGTATCCTGGTCTCAGCTGCTTACCCATATGCCGCCCAACCAGAGCTCGTTAAACACTCCAGGGGAGAAGTAAATCAGAACAAAGTGGGTTTATTGTGTTTGGGTGCTAAGTAGAAATGAAAACCAGTATATCACTTTACTATTTCAAAAGAAAATATAAAGTGTTGTAAAGCTACTATTCAAATTGGAGAGAGAGTGTAAATTTAACAAAACTTAATCATAAACTAACATAATACTAGACCAAACTAGTGGTAATCGGGTCTAAAAATCAAGGTTCCTTGCAGGGCCGTAACCAGACTTTTGTTTCGGGGGGGGTTTTGACTCAAATATTTTCTGAGGTACCTCCTTACGGGTACTTTTATACTGGATTGAAATTTTGCTGCACTAAATTTCAAAATTGTATAAACAATATGAATTCTAAGTAAAAGGGGGGTCTGGGGGTCCTCCCCCAGAAAATTTTTGGAAATTTGCCCCTCAAAAGAGTGTTTTAGCTCATTTCTGAGACCCTTTAGATTACACCCGTAGAGCACCACTCATTAGAAGCGGCCGAATTTTCAAGGTAAAAAGAAGGTATATTGTAATAAATGGCGAAATGTTAAGGGGGTTTTTAGGTTCCTACTCCAGAAATTTTTTGAATTTTTCCCCTAAAAGTGCATTTTAACTCATTTTGAGGCACTTTAGGTTACATTAAAGAGGACCACTCCTTGTAAATCACACAAGTTTGAAGGAAAAACCATATACTTAATAGATTTCAAAATTTCGAGGGGGTTTGGGGGTCCTCCCCCAGAAAAATTTTGGAAATTTTACCCTTAAAAGTAGGGTTTTGACTCATTTTGAGACCCTTTGGGTTATTCCTGAAGAGGCGCTCCTTGTGAGACATAATTTTCAAGAAAAATAGCAGTATAAAAATTGATGTCAAAATTTCGGGGGGGGGGGTTTGAACCCCTAAAACCCCCCCCTTGGATACGGCCCTGGTTCCTTGGTAGAATTGAAATAACTCAAAACCAGCTCTATGACGGAAAGGAAAGGGGGAAGGAATAAAAGGAAAGAAAAAAGAAGAAAGATCGCTTAGGCTGCCCGGGTGCGCGCGTTCCCGGTGGAAGGATGCACTTGGTCACCTAAAGGAGGTTCCCATGCATATGAAAGATTGGCCTTATTAGGCACAAATACACTGGGGTCGCTCGGGATTGTGACACCCGTCACACCTCAACAAGGTGTGCCCCTGAGGGGCAAAAGTAGGACAAAACGCATGCACAGTTTCAATACAGATCAACCCCACATAACAGTTTGACAATGTTAACCACAGATACAAACATTTAGAGTAACATTGCATTGAAAACAAAATTGATAAATAATGACCAAAGCTGCAACATGCAGAGGATGTTATGGGAAAACTTACATAAAAGCATGCAGCCATTGAATTCCAGTTACTGTAATTTTTGGTAGATAAGCTGCATACATGATAACTGATTTTTAAAAATATTTTTATTGTTATGATTCTCCCAGATAAGCTACTCATCTGTGTAGGCCACATACAATAGCTTTCCAATCAACTTTCCTGAATAGAACTCAACTAATTTGAAATAGAAAATGTTTATGGTTAGTTAAAATTTGTTTTCCCTCACAAATTATTATAATAATGAAAAAAATATAGAAAAATCATGAAAAATAAAATTTCAACTGATGGGCTGCCTTGACAGATTAGTCACACAGACATTGAATTTCAACATTTTAAAACATGCACAAGTTGCAGCTTATCTATCTGAAATTACAGTAATATTGTTAGTTAGTAATTAAAAGCATGATTTTGGTATATAATGCTTCTTAAGTGGCAAAATAAAGAAAGATTAAAGAGTTCATACTATAAGACTTTGTTAAGTAGTCAAATATAATTTCAAAGACATGGGTGAAATAGTAAAAATTTTTGTGAGATCATAAATAGAATTTATAAAAAATTTCTTTCTGTGCCTAAAATTCAAATTAATTTGTATTTTTATTGATTAAAGTTAAGTTTGGATAAAGTTTAGAATAATGTCTATTAACCACATAAAAAATGAGAAAATTATCCAAAAGGAAAAACCTGTTTGGCCATCCTTACATCTCTTTTATCAGAGTTAATCTGCAAATGCTCTGCTTGTTGAAAACGGCGGTCTCTTCGTTTCCACTGAGCACTGGGGGTGCGTCTCCTAGATCTATAACAAATTTATTGAAGTGTTAATTATATTGAACACTTTGTATCAAATAGCTCAGATATTGATTACATCATAAGCTAAAATTTGATAAAAGCGAGGGTAAAGTTATTGATTAAAAATATCACACACTTTATGCTGTAAGGGGAACAAGGAATATGAATATTAGTTGTTTAAACCACAATAGAGTATTAAACATGATTCTCTTCAAATTTATAAATTCACAATACAGAAGAACCTTGTTAGAATGACCCCTCATGGGACCAACAATATACTGCTTTTTTTAATGTAAGGATGATAGTACAAATAAAACTATCACTATGATAAAACAATCTGGACATTTTTGGCAGTTGTTGTAATGCAAGGGTCGTTATATCGGGGGAGGGGGGGCGTTGTAATAACAGCTGTGAATAATAAGACAATTATATCTGTCTCACTTTATTTTAATACAATTTGTTTGATGAGTAACTCTGTTATAATCTATTTTCATAGATTTTTAGTAGTTTGCATTTAAAATGTAAGCATGCCATGAAAATGTATCTGTGTGTGTAGCCTTCCTGTACACAAAATTTCCTGATGGTTTTATTTTTAAAATATGCTAATATGATATTTTTAAGATAAAGATACGAATAAAAATTAAAAATGAGAAGCTCCAGACACTATACCTATTTGCGCTGGGTTCCTCGCTTAACAGTTCGCTGTCCAGCAAGGGAAAATGCCCAGGGGCATTTCTCTTTCTGCCAGCAAACTCAGAGACTTCCAGTGGCTTAGGGGAGGGGGCAACAATGTCAACGTTGTTCACTCTTTTCTCAATTTGGCTTTCTGAAAGTACAAAAATTATTTGATTTCAAATCTACTAATTGCACAAGAAATGTCAGGGTTTTTTTTTAACTGTTCCTTTTAAAACCATGAGTTTTAAAAGGGAATTGATGAATGTCATTAATTTATTTTTTACAGACTATTTTCACTAAATAAGAACAGTCACAATTCATGGGTGACACTCTTCAAAAATTACAAGACTGAACTTTGAACTATCTTTTTTTAATCATTTCCTTAATCATTTAAAAAAAACTCAAAAAATTCACCTGTTTCTTGATATATGGTACAGCGTTCATACGTTGTGACTCACACCATCTCCATTTTCACCATTCATCAATCTCATTCTGTTATCAAACAACTGAAATAAATAACTTATTATTTGCACACACCGAGAAAAATTAGATATTACTACCATACCTATTCCTTATTGGGTAAAAAAAATTAGTGCACTTAAAGTAACCAGATGCCCTTTTTAACTATGCCTTAGTTTGAAAATAATTCAGATCTATAAATTAAAATTTAGAATTGGAAGAACACATTTACTGTCAAAACCTACCTTCAAAAGTTTTCAAAGATTTTAATCACTAAACATTAATGATAAAAATAGTGATGTTTAATATCTATTAACTGACAAAGGTACAAAAGAAGAAAATTTCACTGAATAACTTCTACAACTTCATTAATTTCAACTTATACAAACACAGACAAATAAAAGCATTGGTTTCCAATTTTGATGTAAAATTATTTGTTCAATATTTTACTAGAGCTTATTAAATATGAAAGCAGAAGTTTACTTTTAAGTATGGATCAGGTTCTTCCCACAATGAAACAATTTTGTTGTCGATGAATGTGGCAAACATTTGTGTTTCGATGAATCGAGAGAGGAATGGTAGATGAGGTTCTGGTTGATCAGAGAGGAAGGCAGTTTTATCAAAGTTCTGCATGGTCTCCCTTGTACTCAACCACTGCTCCATGTCATGCTGAAACATACCAAATGGTTATAAAAACAGTGCAGAAAAATGAATCAGTCCCTAAAAAACAAACTTACAGGCTGTTAGTGTTAAGACTTTTTAAAACAAAATCTTTTTTTTCTTCAAACTACTGAAACAACACAAATGCTCCGAGACTTTCAAACAAAAATTTATTTTAAAAAATGCACAATAATGGAGCTTTTATTATTATTATTATTTGTGTACTCATATTTCATACACTTGGGAGTTAATGAGCTTATGTAAAAATTATTTATCAGTTCAGAATGTGTGCCAAAGTTACTTTTAACCAGTTAATATCACTCATGAAATTAAGTAGAATTATTTGCATAAATATATACAATTCTGCTAATAAATAAGAAAATCAGAGTCCTATGCAAAAAATATTATGAAAATTCTAGTTACTTAAAATCTATGAAACTAAATGCTTTAAGCAAGACATTTATTGGCAGGTTGATACCATTATGACATTAAAAATATCTTAAATATAAGTTAAAAACTTGAAATATTGATTAAAAGTCAAAAATTTTTGAACAAGAATTACTGAATGAAGACTAAAAAATTATTATTTTTTACCTGATTTGGCTGGATTACAAAGCTTTCATATGATTTGAACATGGAAATGAAACGACTTAGAAAAATTTCTCTCACTGCATTGTTTAGTTTCAACATATCTACAAATTGACGGATTTCTTCATTCCCTCGATTCCTTTTAGAACCTTCATTATCCACTTTCTTTGGCTTTTCAAGGTCACCTAAAGTAGTTATGACACCTAGAGAGGGAAAAAAAAGTTAAAAATGAAAATATTTGGTAGATAGTCTTACTGATCCTGTTTTAACTAATATTTTTTAATTCATTGTTCTCTTTCCTATGCTCAGTGGCGTATATAAGGGGGGAGCCGAAGGGGCCCTGGCCCCCCCCGAAATTCGGACTAGGTGTACCAAAACCAGTTAAAATCCTGTATTTTAGGGTCAAAATTCAAAAAATTTTCTAGGGGAGGACCCCCAAACCCCCCTTTTGTACTTGGAATTTTATTATTAACAACTTTATCATAATAAGTTCATAAAAATCCAAATCCTACCGAAAAATATATGTCCAAAATTCGGACTTAGTGTACCAAAACTAGTTAAAAACCTGTTTTTTTTTTGTCAAATTTCCAAAAATTTTCTGGGAGAGGACCCCCAGACCCCCCTTTGGTACTTGTATTTTTATTAATAACAACTTGTCCTATATTAAGTTTTTAGGACCTAAATTTTCACCTAAAAAGCTATATTGGACCTATTAAATATGTGAGAGAGGGGCTGGGGAGTAATTTTGGGCCCCTCCCGAAATAAATTCCTATATACGCCACTGCCTATGTTTAATTCAAAAAATAATAATAATACAGGGTGCATCTGAAATGGTTCTACAAACTTTAGAGACTGTTAAGACCCTAAGACATAAATACACTGGACGAAACACATTCTAGGAAACTTAAACTATGAACACCGCTCACCAGTCCTTTTAGCAAGGGCAGTCACTTTCTGCAAGGCTTCACTTTGCTGCAAAATGTGGCTGTGAGTGCTGGCAAGACTACTATAGGAGCTCCTTGCACTGCTGTCAGTACTACTGACCCCAGAGTCCCCACTGTCAAACGTCCAAGATAACTTCCGGCGGTGGTTCCGAGAACTCCTCTCATTAGAGTTACGGTCAAGTCCCTTGTCATTGGATGCCACCCCAAAATTTTTCAGGGTGTCAACCAATTCAGAAATGAACTCATTGCGGCAAGGGAATTTTGGAATGTCTTCAGGAACTTCCACAGCTTGGTTGTCAACATCAACGAAGCACAAATTTGCCTGGAACAAAATTTTTGGTACATATGAAATATGACCACATAATATATTTTAATCAAAATATAGAGGGGAAAAAACCCTTAAGCTATTCTCCAACTAAACAATGAAAATACCAAGTATACAAGGCATTAGAACTTATAATCTAACTAATTTTTTTGCAGTTCTATTTTGAACATAGATAAGAACTTTCATATGAGCTTACAGAAGAGATTATGTAAATAATGCACAAATATAAATGCAAAATTAAGCATACAACTGTTTTGACGATGCCATGATTTCCTTGTCAGTGCAAGTAAAAGAGGCCATTTGTGCATTTTACTCACAGCCAGTCCTCGAGCCTGTATCCTTAAAACAGCTGTATGCTCATATTTTACATTTACATTAAAGCATTGTCTGTGTTGTATTTTTTGTTAACATTCCATATTGATTTCACAGGTAAATTAAATACAGCTTGCAATTTGAGGAGAGTCCCTAAAAGTCTTACTTCTCCTGGAATGGACAGTTGAGCACGCTCCTCCCTTGCACAGCATAGCCCCATGATATAGGGGACGGGAGCATCAAGAAAGTGGTGCAGGGATGCAGGAAGGATAGGGACGTAGACATGTTGCCATGTGAATGGGAACAGCAGGGTGACAATGCACTCAGCCACAACCATCAGCTTATCATAGTCTGAAAGTGAGAATGGTACTATAAGCAGAGAACACATACTGCCTTATAGCAAGCACAATGGAGCTTTACTTGCTTTAATTTCATGCAAAAACCATATTTTGAAAATCCTGATTGAGTTGCAACAGTAATCAATATTACATTAACTTATAGTAAAAGAACAAGAAATATAATAAAAGAAAAAATTACTATTAATCATTTTATTTTTTGTTAGGTAAAGGAAAAAGTTAACTTTGCTTTGAATAGTATGAGCAGTAAAAATAAATTTAGACAGAAGAATATAAAATTTCTCCAGTATTACAGTTTTAAAAGAGGGTAATAGTTTTTGGTTTTATAGCACAGTAGAACCTCTATACAATGAACGATCATAAAAGAACTGTTTTTTTTTATCATAGTAATAATTTTATATCTTATATCCTATATAACATCCTTTTGTTAAAATGACAGTATATTTGGTCCAAGAGGGAATCACTAACAAGATTCTACCATATGTTTATGTGTTAAAAATTACATTAACCTGCATGTATTAATAAGCCATTGAGACTATAGAGATTTAAGCAGAAAACTCAAGGCATTATGTGCAACACAGGTGAAATGCAAGGCAAGGCATGTGGACCCATTTAAACTTAAAAAAGTGCTTGAAGTTATAATTAAATAACACAAATTATTTTAATATACAAATACAAATACAAATACAAATATAGTCGATCAACTACAGGCTAAAAGCCCAGCAAGGTTGATCCAGTCTATTCAATTCAACCTCCCCCCGATTTCCAGTATTCGTCTACTTTTCTTTTAAACTCGTCCACCCCACTTGAGTTAACTATCGATTCAGGTAATGCATTCCATTTATCCACTACTCTATTAAAAAAATAATGCTTCCTAAAATCCCGTTTAAAACTTGCCTTATTCAATTTTAAACTGTGACCCCTCGTTCTATTACCCGTACAGAAATCTAGTCCCTCTGTGTCCCCTTGTTTTAACATTTTAAAAAGTTGAATCAAATCCCCTCTAGCCCTTCTTTTCTCTAAAGTGAACATATTTAACTTCTTAAGTCTTTCCTCGTAACTAAAACTAGATATACCCTTGACCAAATTAGTTGCCCTATGCTGAACCCTTTCAACTAAATCTATATCTTTTTTTAAGTATGGAGACCAGAACTGAACAGCATATTCGAGATGAGGCCTTACCAAGCCTCTATATAATGGCAAAATAATGTTTCCGGACCTTGAAGAAACAGTTTTTTTAATGTATCCCAACATCCTATTAGCTTTTTTACTTGCAGCTGAACACTGATGTTTCATTTTAAAGTCTTCATTTACTATCACCCCTAGATCTCTTATACTATCACCCTCTTTTATTTTATCCCCTTGCAGATAAAATTCAGCCCTACTATTGCTACAACCCATGTGCAATACCTGACATTTACCTATGTTAAAGGACATACCCCATTTTTTTGCCCATACCGATAAAATATCTAGATCGCTATGTAAATTTTGAATTTGCTCCTGAGTATCTACCCTCCCCCAAATTTTTAAGTCATCAGCAAAGATGCTAATTTTGTTCTTGATATCCTGACTAATATCGTTGATGAAAATTATAAAGAGAATCGGTCCCAATACTGACCCCTGAGGTACACCACTCTTGACCTCTGCCCACTGAGAATAATTACCCTTGACTTGCACCCTCTGCTTCCTACCTATCAACCAGTTCCTAATCCACAATAATGTTTTACCCCTGATACCCATTTTTTCCAATTTAAAGAGCAGTGCCTCATGTGGAACTTTATCGAAGGCCTTTTGAAAATCTATGTAAAATATATCTACACTATTTTTCTTATCCAACTCCTTTGTTACTTCGTCATAGAACTTTAACAGGTTTGTTTGACACGACTTTCCCTTTCTGAATCCAAACTGGTAGTCTGAAAGTATGTTAACCCCTTCTAAGTACAGCATTAAGTGTTTTTTTAGTACGGTCTCGAAAATCTTACAGATGACTGAAGTTAAACTCACTGGTCTATAATTGCCCGGATCGCATTTGGGTCCCTTTTTAAATATTGGTGTTACGTTCGCTATTTTCCAATCATTTGGTACCAAACCCGAATCGTATGTTGATTTAAAGATTGTCAGAATTATGTCCCCCAATTCTTCTGCGCATTCCACCAGAACTTTAGGATAAATATCATCTGGCCCTGGTGCTTTAGATGGCTTAATGCCTTTTAGTAGATGAATAATTTCCTCCCTATTAAAACTACAATCCGGAATTACCCCACCTCCATTACTAACTACTGTATAGTCACCCGTAAATTTAAAGTTCTTATTAAAAACCCCTGTGAAAAAATCATTTAACAAATTTGCCATACCCACATCATCCTGAACAAATATGCCCTCTCCTGACTTTAATGGCCCCAAGGTAGAATTTACTTTAACCTTCTCTCCCGCATACGCATAAAATTCCTTTGGGTTTCGAATGATGTCCCTAGCAAGTTTTTCCTCTAAAGCCATTTTCTGCCTCCTACGGATGTATTTGAAATCTTTTCTAGCCTTTAAATAAGCCTCCCTATCACTATCATTACCAGTGCGTTTGTATAATTTAAACGATTTTTGTTTCAACTTCAATGCCTTTCTCGTTTCCCATGAAAACCACATGGGTGTCATTTTACGCAATTTCCCTTTTTGCTTAAATATTATATGATTTTTTATCACCTTGTTTAAAATACCCTTAAATTCTTCCCATTGTCGACCTGATTGCTTTTCTTTCAAACCCCTACTAAATGTCTCCTTTAATTCAACCCTGATATTTTGAAAGTTTGCCCTTTTAAAATTTGGAATAATTCTTGTGTTACATACTATTGTAGACTGAAAATTGATACTAAACCTAATACTTCTATGGTCGCTTTCTCCTAAATGTTCCCCCGTAGTTAACAATATAAATAGTTTAATACCAACAACATGTTTATAAATATTATAAGCAACAAATATGGAATTAGTTTTATAATATAATTTGCAGCAAATATCTGAATTCCAACTACTTACCGGCAGAAAAAAGCAATACTTGATTCTCTAATAAAACACTAGTGTACAACAAAATCACATTATCAACACCTAAGGTTGTGAACAAAGTCTGATATGAATATTCAAAAAAAGGAAGTTCACAAGGACCTAGAAAATAAAATGAAACAATAATCAGAACACTAAGTCAACACTACACAAAATAAGCTGCATTCATGATTACTAGTTATTCTTTCTCATCAACCTTTTATTTTACTTAATAATGATGAAATGGTACAGTAAATTAAACATTTAATTTTACATATGCATCTTTGTAATAAATGCCAAGTTCTTTTTTATCAGTAAGTTTACTATCAGCAAGAAAACTATCTTACCAGGTCTTTGGCACAGAACTTGTTGACCAAAACAAGCAAACTTTAAACTTCTGTTAGGAGGTGGCAGTGGAACTTCAAACAAAATATTATACACATAAGATTCCAACCTAAAATATAATAGAACATAATTAGCTTCCTTAAAAGGCAAATCAAAACAGTGGAGTAAGCATTTCAGTAGGAACAATCAATTAGAACTTAGAAGTTTCAGATCTGTATAAATATTACATTGAGATTCACCAAGTTGATTTCAGAACTCGAAGAACTGCAAATAATGATATGCTTCATCAATTTTTTGTAAGAAAGATAGTGAAGGAGGTAGCACTTAACCCCTTTCTAGAATACAACATTTTTAGTTAATAATACTGCTGTTATATTGCTGTACTTTTCTGTTATCCATGTAGTTAAAGCTTTCCAAAGCTGTTTTGGATGCCAAAGATGAGAAAGACTGCCAAAAATAACAAATCAATCAATTCAAATATATGCAGTAATTTATTAAAAAATATTAACTACAAAAATTTGGAAATAAACACTTTTTGTCAAACATAATTTGGTGATCTTTTAATAGAATGGACAACAACAACAAAATAGTACCCCAATCAAAAATCAATGCCAAAAGGTATGACAACCCACCTAATAGTGAGGGGCTCCCTGGACATGACCAGATTGTGCAGTCCCTCTAGAAACCTGCGACAGGCCACAACAACCGGGAGCTGAGTGATGAGGCAGATGCACTTGGTGACGAACAGCGAGTCTCGCGAGAGGTCATACAGCGCCCCCGAGTGGCCGTGGGGGGACTGACGATTGCTCAGTTTGAAGGAGCGAGGGAGGGAGCGGGTGCTTCCCACCTCTGCGATTCTGTGGACACCTGTCACCTTACTACTGCTCAGTTCTGTCAGGTGCATGGCCTGTTGGAAGAGAGGCTTAACTAATCTTTTTTTTCTTTTACAGTGCACATCTTATGTTCGGCCACGACTTACTAGATACTATACAGGCTAGCTGAGTTTTAAATAATGAAAACCATTTGACAACTTTTCCCGCTTGAATCGCCACATGTCCTACCTATATCGACCAACCAATAGGATAACACACGGACAAATAAGGAAAAATAAAAGCGTGTTTTCATGACGTAAACTGCTGATTGTTGGCCATTAGAGGCTGATTTGAATTTTTGAGCCATTATACCCCGCCTTCAACTCTGTGGATTTGCTTTGCCAGTTTGTCAGCTATTGCCATCTGGATTTTTAATGATTTCCGTACCGCGGCTAGCCTGTATAGTATCTAGTAAGCCGTGGTTCAGCACAATGCATATTTTAATAAAAAGAATACTTGCAAGCTTTTTGCAGCCATAAAAACTTTTATATTCCAATTTATCAGTAGAATTACACTGCTTTCATATCAATAAAACAAAAATTACACTTTATCTACAAATTCTGTATTTTGCACTTCCATAATTTACCTGCAAGGTGTGCATAGCATCGCAGATCTTGCGGTCATTGACTTCCTCATAAAACGTAAAGCACTGGCCATACGTACGACTGCCATCTTCTTTAGTGATGATAAAGGAATGAAAAAAGGGAGCACGCTTATGCTTCTGAGTTCGAAAGGACAGACCCTTTGGCAAGCACAGCTGAAAGAAGTTATAAAATTTCAGGATCTGGATATTGTAATATTATCAGCATGTTATAGTTTTAGATGTTTTATCTCATCAAAAATAACTAGGAGTAATTTTGAGTAGCTGACATTAAAAAGGATATATAAAATAACCTACTTTAAAGCTACCTAGTTAAGGTTATTGAAATCCTCAAAGAACAATTTAAAAATTTAACCAAAGATAACAATTTTTATTTTATGAGAAGTTACTTAATAATTTACACATACCATGCCAACAGCACTTTGGTCGAATGGATTCCATGACACATTTTCTGGGTAGTGAGCTAAGACTTTCGAGCGGTACGGACGATCCAATGGTGTACAGTGCAAACTCTCTCCTAAAATGACCAGCTGGGTAAAAACTCTGTTTCAAAAGTAAACTATTTAGGTTTAAACAAGTGAAAAAGTTTATTGAAGAAATGGTGGCACAGCTTCGATAAGAGTCCTCCAACCCCCATGTTAACCCACAGCTCAAATGACGGATTCATTTGATTCACTAAGCTTCTTGCTGTGGATAAACATGGCAGTTCGAGGACTCTTATCGAAGCTGTGCCGAAATCGTTCGATTTTGTCATCTGTCATATTTTATGTTGCCAGTCATCAAAATTCATCAGACACTGGAAAATTGCAAATCAAACAGCTGAATCATACTTATATCAATCAATGGCTACAATTAAATTTTGACAATATTTAACAAGCGCTTGACAATATTTAGTGGGATAAAGGAACTTGAACCTATAGATATGGGAATTGAACTAAAGAAACATATTTAAGATTAATATTTTATCATCTAAAATTGCATATAGACTAAGATTTCTAAATATTAAGGAGATTAGTTTACACATAAATAAATTTTGGTTCTTACATATTATACCGTCGACCGTGATGTTGATTATATTGATGACATTATCAAAGCCTATTGACTAATCTATATATGTCCCGCTGAAATGAACGGCAGCTGAACGGTCGACGGGATAATACATAAGTAGTACCTAAATTTTATTATGGAACACCCTATTAGAAGCTCTATATTAGAAAAATAGTTTATGCAGCTTTACAGATCACAAACTCATAGTAGGTAGGTATGTAATACTGTAACCAGAAAAGGATTAGAAATAGTTAAAACAAAATTTAGAGAATTTTAACCGCAATCAGATACTTTTCAGAAATCAAACATAGGGAAGATTTAAAAAAAATAATACCACAATATTACCTACTCTGCCTCAGAGCATGCCATTTAACTTATGTCATAAAATGAATGCAGCAGATGCAAAGATTCAATTGAAGATTGAGAATTGGTGCATTTATTTTTTAGTTATAGTAGAAAATATAATTATTACAGTTCCTAATCATGCCATTTAGTCATAGATTTCATCTTACAACTTTAATTTTTCTTACTTTCTGCTGTTTACCACAAGAACATTTCAATGAGTGAAAAAATTATCTAGAACACAAAACAGGATAATTCCAAAATGTTTCAAATACTACAAATTTATAAAACATTAAATTGGTTTTTCTTTTGAAACCATGCAGAATGTCTAATAATTCTATTCGATATTTTATATTAATTTCATAAAAATACATCCAACAGCTATAGCTATGTTTGTCAGAGAAAAAACTTAATATTTTTATGGCATCTGAATTAACTCGTATTGCAGAAAATAACAATGATAAGCTGAAATAGAATTTTTACATCAAAATTTTCGACACCATGTAAAATTATAAACTAAAATTAAACCTATCTGATAAATAACAATGAATTTTCGCTGATCTCGACCATAGCGCAATTTTACAATATTAGCGCCAAAAATAGAGGTTTTACGACTTTTTAACAAACTAGAATTCCTTCAAATCACAAGAAATATCTTCAACAAAAAAAATTACACATAAAAACACAAACAAATTTCAATAATTTGTCCTAATTACGGAAGTTAACATTTATGAAAATTTAGGTTACCCGCTAGTTGGTCTGGTTCTAGACCAGAGCTCAGATCTAGTCCACATATTACAAAATAATCTGCTAATCTTTTTTCTGTGTTTGAGGATGGTGAATTCGACATATTTCTGGTATTTAACGAACGATGGACATTTTGCTAACACGATGCTGACTTAGTACACACGCACAAGGCAGTCGCCATCTTGTTTACATTAACTGCTGTGGTACTACAAAGAATACAAAGCACCCAGTGCCAAACCCAGTGCGCATGTCAATCACCTTGATTCCAGCTGTTTACCGATCTGCATCAAATGTCAGATGAAATATTTGCCCAGGGGCGAAGAAAACTTGGTTTTGTGACAATTATCGCTTGTATGGGAATTTAAATTGATTTGCGTGACATATTTTGCGATGTTTTCAATTTTTATTTAAAAATTTTAAACTTTTGGTTACAAAGAGACACGATCCTGTATATGAATTTTTCTCATTAGGGGATTTGGAAAATGTGAGAAAATCGTTTCTTAAATTTTCTTCACGTATGGAAATAGTTTTCAAATTGTGAAAAATGTAGTTCTATAAAGTAATTTTAGAATTTTACAACATAATCTGATCAGCATTTGATTTTTCTTCAAAATTTATTTGTTAGGATGTTTTCGACCTTATTTAATCCTAATATCACAATTGCTTTTGGAATTTCAATCAATATATGCAGTGGTCGAGAGAAATAGAAGGAAATAAAAAAATTTCATGCCGTTATATTTATGAAATTTTATAGTTTTTATTTTATTCATGTGTATTTAATATTTGCAACGGGGAGGGGCACAATAATTTTTTTATTTTAATTATTGGATTTTTTAAAAATAATAATGATAATAATTTTATTTCAAATTATAAACTTATATAGACCACAAAGGGACACAAGCAGGTGCCCTTCCAAGTGGTACAAAATTTTTCAATTTATTTTTAATTTTAATTTTTAAAATTTTAATTTTTAACTATTTAAATTCCAACCATTTGGAAAACTATTTAAGAACAAAAAGGAATCTTTAGAAAACTTCATAAATTATACAATTATGAAATAATTTACTAAATAACCTTTTTAAAAACAAAACTGTTTAAAATTATGGTATTCCAATCCATCAACAAGGAAAAATGGTTTCACGAAAAATGAAACAGGTTTTTTGAGAACATAATCTAAATGCTTTATGTGAAAAGTGAAAGGCCTTACTGGGAGAGACAAAGACAGGATATACAACTTCCCTCAAAAATACATTTCTTTGAGTCCTCATCCTCAGTGATATTTAAAAATTAAAATGAGTTCAATTTTCTCTAAAAATTTAATTGTAGTTGATGAGAAACAAGGTGAAAAATTTCACCAAGATGTAAAGGAAAATGGGGAGGGGATATCAAGAAAAATGGAATATCACCATGATAGTCAAATATTGTTGAATGCTACAAAGAGACAATCCCGGCAAGGTTAAATTAAAATGGAATGTCAGCATGATAACCGATTATTGCTGGATGGAACCAAGAGACAATCCCTCTGTAAGCTTCACAAGAGGACAGCACAGTAGCAAAAGAACTTTCGAGGTAAAAAAAAATTTTTTTTTTCTTTACGGACCTCTGTAACATTCTCAGATTCTCAACTATTTCTGGAACTAATATAAGGAAATTATAATAATAATAAGCCTAATAATTAATGGAATTTAATAAAGTGTGATAAATTTGCAATTTTAACTGAATTATTAATAATATGCTGCAATCATTTTGAAAAAAAAATCTATACCTGATTGTTATAAAGACATTTTTACAATCGGAATTAAAATAAAATATAAATCCGTGAACTAAACTAATTTTCAAAGTTTTTTTTTTCACTGGACAGTGTAATAAATAATAAATTTTGCAAATAATTTATTTTTTTAAATTGGAGATAAAACCAAAAAGGGTGTTTCTTCTCTTGTTATTCATCAGGGGAGGAGGCTCTTCCTTAACTTTTAATTTAAAAATACTGTAATTTGCTTGTTTTTAAAATTTTTTTTGACTTCTTAAACATTTAATTGAAAAATAGGGACTTTTCTTTTTGGCAATTGTGGAAAAACTTTCAACTCTGAAAATTTACTGCTTAAAAAATTCGTCGCAGACATCAAGCTAGCTTATTTAGAAATCCGCCACTGCTTTATAAGATAGAAATTAATTTATTTTAATGATAGAATTTTCAATTCGTTCTTATACTTTTCCTTTATTTATAGCATTATTAGATAAAATTAAATATTGTTTAAATATACCTATTTGTATTTTTTTATAAAATTTAACCATTAAAATAAAATAGCTTATATTATACATTTTGTTCTCATAATTTGTTAGACCAATGACCACTACTCCACTGCTCAATTGACCCAAAAATTACCTCTTTTTGAAACTTGAAAAACGAAACCAAAAACTCTTGTTGCCACAGTTGCCATTCAGAAAGTGAAAGTTTTGTATTATTTTCAACAATTTTTAATTAACTGTTAAAATTCATGATTATCTCATTTTAAATAAACAAATAAATTATTCAGGATCATCATTTCATTAAGAAATTTCGGCTGATAGGTTTTCGAAGTTCTTCAATCTAGTCACATCCCGCTGAGAAACGTCCACATGTTATCTCTACCCAGATGTTTACATAAACATAAATGTAAACAAATCCCGATTTTTCTTGGTTGTTTTTTCGTGTGATTTTGATTTTACCCCAGATAATAGTTCATTTTATCCAATTCGACCGCTATTCTTTTGACTTTTCTTCTCCAGAATTGCATATAATTGAAATTTTCCATAGTTTATAGAGTTTAACCTAGTAAAATGGCTGATCAAGTGAAAAGTTTAGAATCTATTTTAGAAGAGCATATTCCTGAAAAAGAACTACGTTTCGTGAAGAGAATACTTTATGGTCAAGAATTGAAGTAATATAATTTATTCTTAAAATCTTCATGTTTCTTTCCCCAATAATTATCAAAACTTAATTTTGATCTATTTTGCAAAAGGTTATATAACTCTACTTCAGCAACAAGTTTCAAGTACAAAGGATATGATAGAAGAATAAATGGATCAGCTGGAATAAGATTCCCCATTTGGCGATCGCCAACTATACCGTCAATTATACACTATAACCAATCGTGATATACCGCCAATTTTGCAACCACAACGCGAGTCGCCAAATAGAGGACTCTTATCCCAGCTGTGCCAAATAAATATCAATCTTTAAAAAACTGTTGAGATGTGAATTTTATTTTAGATAATAGAATATACTTTATTTTTGCAAGTGGTCAGTACACTATAATTTATGTAATATTGATACTTTTTAAATTTTATCTATTTTTGTAATGTGTTGTAGGACAATCGAGTTTGAACAAAACACAATAGAAGCAGCCAAAGAGAAAAATGTTGAGCTGAAAGGCTATGTCTTTGATGCACAACCAGAGGACACCCGAGTCCCCCACATTGTTCGAGTGGGTGTGGTTCAAAATGCCATAGTTGAACCCACTGATGCTCCAATTTCCAAACAACGAGATGCTATTCACAATCGCATCAGAGAAATTGTGGATATTGCACATAAGTCTGGTGTCAATATAATATGCTTTCAGGAGGCATGGAGTAAGTTCTCAGCTAACCCTAAACTACTGACTTTTCACAGTAATTAAAAAATTTTGCATTGGTTAAAATGATGAGTTATATCTTAACAACCTAGCTCAATATGTAATCCTAAGAAAGATTTTGTAAATGTTATTTCCAATTAAGTTTTAATATATATTTTTTTAAAGTTTGAGTGATAGAAGCCCAAAATAACTGAAATTGTGATCAAAATTTTTTTCATTAGCCATGCCTTTTGCTTTTTGTACAAGGGAAAAGCATCCTTGGTGTCAATTTGCTGAGAGTGCCGAATCTGGTCCCACTACTATTCTTTCCAAAGAGGTTTGTGAAAACCTTATTTTTGAAAACATTTTTTGTTAGAAAATCTTTTAACTGGTAATATACTATTAATTCTATGATTCTCATGATTAAATGTTTAATATTGATATTTATTCCCTAATTTGAAATTTATTGATGCATTAACATTGACTGATACTGATATTTAATTTCCTTGTCTTTTTTAGCTTGCTGTCAAATATGGAATGGTTATTGTATCTCCGATTCTTGAAAGGGATGAAGTAAACGGGGATGTAATGTGGAATACAGCTGTTGTCATATCTGATTCTGGCAATTTATTGGGCAAGACGAGAAAGAATCATATCCCTCGAGTTGGAGATTTCAACGAAGTAGGCATGCTGTTTCTAATAAACATAACATGCATTTCAAATGTTAGATAACTTTTTATTTAAGTTATTTTGTTTTCTTTTAGTCTACTTACTACATGGAAAGTGAACTGGGGCACCCAGTGTTTCAAACAAGATGGGGTGAGTGAAACTAATTACAATTATCACTTCTGTTTTTTTCCCACTGCATAGGCTCCATAACTCTTTACATCACTTTTTTAGGGATGCAATCATTCCAAAACCCCCTTTTATTTTATACTCTTCTTCCCCTTATAAACATTTTATACTTTAACTCTATTAAGATAGACAAGAGGATAGTCACATATCTAAACCCTCAGTTTATTAAAAATCTATAGTGACACTGATAATTCCACCTCCTTGTATTCAACTCCAGAAAACCGCTATAAAAACTAATTTCATCTTAGTGCATTTATTGTACATGTTGTAATTTAAGATCTCTAGAGTCTTAGTGTTCGGCACTAGTTAACTAGAACTAGTTGCAACTAGTAGTTAACTACTGATCAACTAGTAGTTAACTAGTAGTTTAACTACTTTTGGTTTAAACTAGTTTAACTAGTAGTTGAACTACTTTTTTTAATAACTACTAGTTGAAACTACTTTCAAATTTTCAACTACTTTAAAAAAAATTTTGTTTAAAATTTCAAAAATACTATTTAAAATTTTTATCAAAATATACAAAAATTACACTGCTATTTATAACTAGGATGGTCCAGGTTAACATGGGGAAAAAAATTTTCTTCCAAAGTTTCGGGGCACCCCCCCCTCCAAAATGGGACCTTCGGTATGAAACAAATATTCTGAAAGTTTCAGCTCAAAAAAATAATATTTAGACCCCACCCCCGAGCGTCAAAGTTCCAAAAAAACTTGAAATTTTGCACGTTTTCACCTATAAAATCCGAACCGGTTGTTGTAAAAATACAAGACTGGTTTCATTTTGTAGATTGTTTATTTAGCTTCAACTTTTTTAATTAAAACTTGTTTGTAGAACTTACAGATCAAACGATAGAGAATTTTCAATCACATGACTCAGACCTAACAACGGCCTTAGCAACAGAAATGTTACAGTTTTTTGCCCTACAGAGGTTAACAGTTACAGAAAATGACTGGCCGTGGAATTCTTCTATTGGAGCATTTGCAAACACGTGACCCCATACTTAAAAACCGCCTTAGAAACAGATAAACAACGGCCTTAGCAACAGTTAAAAGCCCTACAGAAGGTACACAGTTAAAAGAAAATAACCGGTTGTGACGTCACCTGAAAACACTCTATACAAGGGGTTTTACTAACTCCCCCCGCAATATCAATTTTTTAAGGAGTGTCAGGAAATTCCTTAAAATGTTTAAGCTACCGTAAAATGGTTCAAAAACATATAAATAATGGTTATTGACTGCAGAGGTATAAAATTTAAGAGATTTACAAAGAAAAAAATAATTTTTGTTCTTACCTGTTAATTTCTTAACTACCTTAAAATAATTCAAATAAAATACATAAATTAATTTTCTAAACTAGTTAATAAATGCATAAGGTGTAAAAGTTGACAAATAAGCAAAAAAAGTTCAAATTTTTTAATTTTAACCCATTTCCAAAATTTTTCTCTTCACTGAGTTAGGTAAGAAGACTGAATAGTGTATTTTCCCACAAGATCACCCTATTTTAGAAGAAGTTTTGAGAGCGGTATTTGACTTAAAAAATGGGATCAACTACAGGACCTCCACCTGAAGATTTTAAAAGTTTCAATTTAAAATGGACTGGAATCAATTAAAATAGCTACGGAGCAAGAGTTGATAAAAAGAGGTCAAGAGTTAAAATTAAATGACATTGAAAATGTTGGAAGCTTATACCTGGACAATTGAAAAACCCGAAATATCTTTCAAGACTACAAGGAAGTATTCCAAGGGCTAAATATTTATAAGGCTTGATACATCAAACCAAATATCAATTAGACCCCCAGATGCCATGCATCATTCTAGAATCTAGATGGATGTCAAAAGCCCTCTACTGCGTGATAATTTTCTGAAACTATTAGCTAGTATTTTGATTAATGGAAACTTTTCACTTTCACTTTTATTATTTTATTTTCCTCACTATAGTCTTCATCTAGTATTCCTCATTAGACAAAGGCATGTTAATTTTAATTTCTTTTATAAAACTTTCGTCAAAAATTCAAATGTCTCAGGGTTTAAGACACCAAGTTCTTAAACTATGGTAATGGTTCTGTGGTTATAACTCTTGATACTTTTACATTTATTTTTCGTAAATAGTTGCAAATTTCTTTGGTGCATTTAACCAAACTTTAATTTTGATGTTTATTAAGGTAATACAAATACTTCTAATGGTATGTGTGTGTGTGTGTATCTATCTCTGTAAGAGTTAGAGGGAATTCGTACCCGAAAATAATTTTCACTCAATAGAGGGCATTTGTCATCTATCTAGCACTAGCATGATGCATGGCACCTGGGGCTCTAATTGATATTTGGTTCGATGTATCAAGCCCCGTTATGAAGCTTCCAACATTTCCGATGCCATTTTGATTTTAACTTGACCTCTTTTTATCAACTCTTTTTCCGTAGCTATTTTTATTGATTTAAGTCCATTTTAAATTGAAACTTTTAAAAACTTCAGGTGGAGGTCCTGTAGTTGATCCCATTTTTAAAGTCAAATACCGCTCTCAAAACTTCTAAAATAGGGCGATCTTGTGGGAAAATACACCATTCAGTCTTCTTACACCTAACTCAGTGAAGAGAAAAATTTTGAAAATGGGTTAAAACTAATAAATTTGAACTTTTTTTGCTTGTTTGTCAACTTTTACACCTTATGCATTTCTTAACTAGTTTAAAAAATTAATTTATGTATTTTATTTGAATTATTTTAGGATAGTTAAAAAATTAACAGGTATGAGCAAAAATTATTTTTTTCATTGTAAATCTCTTAAATTTTATACCTATGCAGTCAATAACCATTATTTATATGTTTTTGAACCATTTTACGGAAGCTGAAACATTTTCAGGAATTTTCTGACACTCCTTAAAAAATTGATATTGCGGGGGGAGTTAGTAAAACCCCTTGTATCGTTTGATCTGTAAGTTTTACAAACAAGTTTCAATTAAGAAAGTTGAAGCTAAATAAACAATCTACAAAATGAAACCAGTCTTGTATTTTTACAACAAACGGTTCGGATTTTATAGGTGAAAACGTGCAAAATTTCGAGTTTTTTTGGAACTTTGTCGCTTGGGGGTGGGGTCTAAATATTTTTTTTTTGAGCTGAAACTTTCAGAACATTAGTTTTATACCGAGGGTTACATTTTTTTTTTGGTGGGGGGTGCCCCGAAAAAAACCCGGACTTTTGATTTTTTGGACCACCCTAATAACTACAGTGTCATGGTAGAGTACTCAAATACCATAACCATTAATAAAGCGCCGTTTTGAGCGAAGCATTAAGTTTTTTGTGATATAGATAAGAAAGATGTATTAGAATTTGGGCAAAAAATAGGTTATGAAATTAAATAGACTAGTTAACTAGTAGTTAACTAGTAGTTAACTACTTTGGGAAATAGTTAACTACTAGTTGCAACTAGTCCCAGGAAAATATAGTTAACTACTAGTTGCAACTAGATTTTCCCAGACTAGTTAGTAGTTGGTAGTTAACTACTTTTTGACCACTAGTTGCCGAACACTATAGAGTCTAGACCAGGGGTTCCAAACCTGGGGGTAATTACCCCCCGGGGGGTAAACACGCTATTCTTCAGGGGTAACAGAGAACAATTTGTGAGCAATTGGTAAATACCGAAGAAAACAAAATCACATTTGGAAATGCAGTGGATCAACATTTATCTGCAGTAATAGAGTCACTGAAGCAATACTTTCCGGATTTAGATAATCGTCAGTCCAACTCTTGGATATTAAGACCATTTTCTACTGATGATGACATTATTAAAGACGAAGATGTAGCGGCCGAAGTAGAATTTCTTGGACTGCGCGAGAATAGTACTTTCAAAGTAGAATTTCAAATGTATGATCTCAGCAGATTTTGGATTAAAGCAGGTGCCGAATATCCTGTTATAGCTAACAGCTTTAAAAATGATAGTACCTTTTGCCACCACTTACAGATGCGAGAGTGGTTTTTCAACTTTAGTTTCATTGAAAACAAAGGCCAGAAACGGTCTCAATGTGGAACATGACATGAGATGTGCTTTAAGTGACACTAAACCTAACATAAAAAAACTTGTAAACGCAAAACAATTTCAACCCTCACACTGATTATTATTATTAATTCATAGTTAAAATATCATAATATTGTTGTGTTTTTATGTAGCCCCAATGTATCCAGTTTTCTGACTAACTGCTGGGCAATGACAACTTTGTAATTAATAAACATTAGAATGCGCTTGCATTGAGTGTTTTTATAACATTTTAAAATTGGGGTAAAATTTGATTTCCTAACAGGTTACAGGGGTAGCAGTATTATAAAGGTTAGGAACCACTGGTCTAGACCAGGCATGGCCAACCCGCGGGCCGCATGCGGCCCGCTTGATATAATTTTGCGGCCCGCGAGAATTTTCGTAAGTTTAAAAAAACTTTACTCTTTTCGGGATATAATTTTCCTTTAAGAACAGTGTTTAATTGCAAAAATGCTCCAATATTGCCTACCTCAAATGTATTTCCAAAATTCGGACTAGGTGTACCAAAACTAGTAAAATCTTGTTTTTTCAGTCAAATTTCCAAAAAATTTCTGGAGGAGGACCCCCAGACCCCCCGTTGGTTGTAGTACCTTTATTACTCACAACTTTTCGAACATTAAGTTGTTTAGGATGCAAATTCTACTTAAAAATTTATTAAAAAGTTACATTGGACCTATTAAAAATGCGTGAGAGAGGCTGAGGAATAATTTTGGGCCCCTCCCGAAATAAATTTTTACATAAGCCACTGATCTCATCAATACATATTCAATATCTTAATTACTGTCACTATATCTCACCATACTTGCATTCATAAATGTAGTAATTTAGACGAAGAAATAAAGTATCAATTAATTTTGCTTTTATTTTTCACTAAATATTTTTGTTTTTGGACTTCGTCTTCAGACTTGAGATATTATTAAAATGACAGTAGTGCGTATCCACCTAACTTAGTTTCGAGTAATTCAGAATGTTTTTTTAACGGCACCTGTTTAATTTCTAAACTTCCTGATCTTAATACCCATTTCATACTTTTCAACCTATGTCACTGTCATTCTGAACAGCTCATACCTTAAAATTTTATATGCGGCCCGCGGGAGTATTGTGGTTTTCCAAAGTGGCCCTCAAGATCATTTGGGTTGGCCATCCCTGGTCTAGACCATAGTTTTAAATTTTTCTATTTTAATGGCTGGGTGTTTTACCATGCACAGCTTAAAATTCATTCATAAACCTTCCTTTAAAACATCCTTCCTTAAACATCCTTTAAAATGGAACGCTTTTAATTGCGTATTTACAAAATTATCATTATTTACAGAAAACAAGTTGAATGTTATGTTCTCTAAAAGTTAGTAAATAATTTTTAGAGAAAATTATTAGATTATAAGACTTTTTAAGACTATTTAGCTATTTTTCTTACTCAGATTGAACTAATTATGTATAGGTAAAATTGCTGTTAATATTTGCTATGGAAGGCATCATCCTCAAAATTGGATGGTCTATGGAATAAATGGTGCTGAAATAGTCTTTAATCCTTCTGCCACTGTAGGGGAATTAAGGTACACTTCTATCTTTTTCTCTTACTTTTCTTCTAATTAGGGACCATTCATAAATTGTGTCATACATTTTAGGGAAGTAGGTGCACACAATGTGATCAGGGGGCAATTGAAACTTTGACATTGCACTTTCTTTACAAACTTCTTTCACTGTTCAGTGCTAAAGGAACAAATTTTTTTTAACTGCTTGTTTTAATTTAACTAAAATCAAGCAGATATCGATTTCCAAGAAACTAAAGTAGGGATGTAATATTTGAAGTGCTAAAATAAGGTTTAACAAAAAAACTTGGGTTGCCACAATGGAGGAGGAGGTCATTGAAATGTGATAAATTGTGACATAGGGGGAGGGAGGTTTGTAAAACCCCTAAAGGTTGTGTGACATAATTTAGGAATGGTCACTGATCAGCAGTGGTGTAGCCAAAAATAAAATTTTGCAGAGTGATATTGATAGTTTTTGATAGGAGTAGTTTTAGTTATTTTCTATGGGGACAAAAAGGAAACTTTCCAAGTTTTTAGAGGGAGTGTATCCCTAAATCCCTTCTTCCCTTTGCTATGCACCTGCTGATTAGTTCAGATCAAGTTTTAATCTCAAACTTTTTCCTGTTCTCATAGTGTAAATATTTAGATTGATTCATTTTTCATTTTGACTTGACTAATATGTATAACTTTTTTTTATCTGGTCTTAAATCAATTCATATTTTTTTGTAAATAATTTTCCTTTCTCCAGTCATACTTATCTCATTCTTTTTTCAAAATGTAACAAAATTATCATATAACCCAAATTATTCTGTAAAATATTTACCGGACCCCTTGTACTTTTAAGGAGCAAAAATGGTTCAATTTATTTTTAGTTTGTGCATGGTTTTAACAGGCTTGTATCACCAATTTCTGAATGTTTAAAAGTAAACTTCTTTGAATTGCCTGACTTTAAAAATGAATAAATATAACTTCAAGTTCTGATTTTTAAAACTGATTTGTATCTGTACACAAAGCTGTTTTTATTGTTAACATGCAATATGAGCCAATGGCAATTTACCCTCTCATAAATGGGTACAATTTTGCAAAACTTCTCCTTTGTTTATTTGACACTATCTGATCATGACCATCAAAAATACACCATAAAAAGTGAGAAGGTTGCAAGTTTTATTTTTTCATAGAAACAAAGGTACAAACACTATTCTTTAGTTGATTATACTTGCTTATTAATATTAGTAATTGCATTTAGTTGATATTTGACTGGATTTCTAGAAAGCAACTATTTTCATGTTCATATGGATATTTATTTAAGCTAATTGAGATTGGCTTTAGATTCAGTCAAATATTAAAATAAAAATTAATTACCTTTTATAATTTTTAGTGAACCATTGTGGCCCATTGAGGCCAGGTGTGCAGCTATAGCTAATAGCTACTTTACTTGTGCCATCAACAGAGTAGGAACTGTAAGTATTATCTGTTGTTGATTTCAGTGTTAATATTTGGTTTTTCTGTTTTGACTCTAGTTCTCTTCTTTTTTAAATAATTATTTGAAAATTGAAGTAGAACAACCTAATAATATTCCTTCTAGGTTTTTCTGACTGAATTTTAAATTAAATGCAGCATTATTTTTTATATTTTCTCTGTGTGCAAAAAATACATGAGTTAAACTTAATTTTTAAAATTATTTCAAACCCATATTTCATTGAATAATAAATAACAAAATATAATTGAGACAGTATAAAAAATTATTTATTCACAGCTTCTTTTCGTATGTAATATTTATATTTGATGTTAGTAACTTTGTTTTAAAAAAAATTACAATGGAGTATTTTTTATAGAACTGTATAAACTCTTTCAGGAAACCTTTCCAAATGAATTTACATCTGCAGATGGAAAGCCAGGTAAGATTCTTCCTTAAGATATTTTAATCTTTTTTTTATTATTTTAAATAAATTGTTTTGCTTTATAGTTTTTTTATATTTCAGCTCATAAAGATTTTGGGCATTTTTATGGTAAGCATTTCTATAGTTCTCACTAAAATTAATAATTTTTCTCTGTTATGATGTGAAATGTTATGCTTTTAATATATTATCTTTTTAAATTTTTATTTTGAAGTCTTTTAGTTTGAATCCATTTAAGATATCTATATTCCTAATTACTTCTTAGTATTTAAACTAGTGAAAGGCTACATGGCCTTGAGTCAATACATTAAATTAAATCTTTTCAGTCTAATAAGCAGTGGTCCAACAATCTCAAATCTGGATGTTTCATTCTTAGCTATATAGGACATCATCAGCTAATGATTTTAATACTTGCATTAAAAAACTGGCCGAAAAAGATGTCATTCCAAGCACTTGGCACCCGGCTCTCCTAAAATCAAATAAAAAATAATAATAATAATAAAATACTCTCCATCAACTAATTAGGGAAACATTAATTACATCATCAGTCATGTTATTATTATCCATTGATTTAACACAAACAGGAACTTTTCCTATTGTATTGAGTCATTTATTTACTAATGACAGAGAAATATGCAAATTTGACATTGTTGTTCCTTGACTACAGTGCTTAAAAATGCATCATTTTGGTCTCGCCATGCGCATGCGTCAAAAGAAAGATGTAATAAGTTTTAAAGTTAATGAATGCCCGCTGGAGCAGTGGTAGGATGCGCAGTTCCTGACTTCTATCCCAGTTATTATTTTATTAAAATTTCCAAAAAACAGCAAAAATTGCACATGCACATTGGATCAAAATGTTGCATAAATAAGAGCTCATGTTCCTTGACCTATCAACCTGGAAGGTTCAGTTTTGTGTATTTTATATCTATTTAGGATCAAGTTACATAGCTGCCCCTGATGGCCGAAGAACTGAGGTAAATTTTATTTTAATATTACTGAACTTTTTTATTCTATTTTAAAATATACCTTAATATTTAAGTATTAGTTTATAAAATTTCAATTTTTTTCAAAGGGTTTGTCACGTGTGAGTGATGGCTTATTAGTTGCTGAAATGGACTTAAATTTATGCAGGCAAGCTAGAGACAAATGGGGCTTTAGGGTGAGTTTTACAGATTTATAGTATTTTTACCCATTTAATAAGATTTGTGTTTAAAAGTGATGTAGATAAGTTTTTGTGAGGAGGCTTGGAATAAAAAAATGGTATTTCTCTCTCACAATATTCGTAACCTTAATATTAATATACTACTATCTCCGTTCAGCAAACTTCAGGAATCATAATCCTTGGTGACTTACAACCATATGCCAATCGAAACCACTATCCATAACCAATGCACCAATCAAATAACACTCTCTGATTCGGATTGTTGGAGAAGCTCATTTGATTGGGCTTGATCTTTCCTGCTCGATGATGTCAGCGCTTACGAACCAATCAAATGAGCTTCTTCGCTTGCAATTCCGAATATTCCTGAAGAAAAACAGTGTTATTTAATTCTAAGATGATAAAAGATTCTGCTTCTGATGTGGCAATCTGCTCTCCTCATCAACCCTTAAAAATGCCCTGCAAGTAACCCTTAACAACGCCAATAACATGATCGGAACTGGACGATTAAGCTGTGTGATTTTCAGAGATGGTAGTTTTTGATTCTAAGGTGCCGAATTACTCTATGCCTTGATTTGACTTTGATGCTTAAATTTTGATTGATTGGTTTTATTCATAAAGCTAATCATTCTTCATTTTTATCTCTTTTTAGATGACTCAGAGATTGAAGCTGTATTCGGAAGCTTTTACCTATGCTTGCGATCCGGAATTTCAACCTCAAGTGCATTATGAATTTTAATCTTTGGATTTTTGGTGCTTTGCTATGACAAACATACAAATACATGTTATGTTACATCTTGTTGCTGTTTTATATTTTATCTCTGCAATGGCATAAATGGCATCGGGAAAATATTTTTTATAAATTGTTTCTGTTTTTTTTTGCTTTAATTCTTTCAAAGTATTTACTAGTTAAGTTTTGTTGTGTTTTTTTCCCCTCAACTTACATGCTTCCTTTTTGCTGCATTTATGTAGTTTGGAAGTATTTCAAAGCGTGTAAAAAACTACACTATTTTTCTTAAAAATATAATATTTTTTACCATTTCCTGAAGTAAATGCTTGCCTTGAAGCTTTTAAAGATTTGGAAATATTTTTTTATTGTATTTCCAATAGTGTGGAACATAGTTGCATATTTTTTAAAAATCTGCTTCATTAGAAAGTAAGTAAAAGTAGGATTCTAGTTTTTTTTTTCCAATCGTGTTAGAGGTAGTACTCTGCTGTAAGTATTGTTTCTAATTTGGTCCAAAGATGCATATTGTTAATGCTTGTTGTGATATTACCCTAAAAAGGGATTGTGCTCAAAATCTATTGTTAATTTGTTCTAGATAAGATTTTAAGAAACTTCTATTCAAGATTTTTCTTTCATGCAAATCACTGATTCCCAAAGTTATCCATATGCACCCCCAGAAGTCCACAGAGACTTTTAAAGAGTCCATGAGAGTAGAAAGGAAATTTAGAGACTCTATGAGATATAAAAAAGGGTCCATGAGTTTTGATCTAATTTAACTTGGTAATCATAATATAGGCAATAGGCATTAATTTTTTTTTCTTGAAAAAGTTACAAATTTTGTCTCTATACGGTGCTAACTTTTTCTTTGAAAATTCACGAAGGGTACAAGAAAGTTTTGGTGTCACCAAGGGATGCTAAATGAATTCTAATAACATTTCTTTTCTTTCAAAAACTGCTTAAAAAGACATTAATGGTATAATTTATAGGTTATAATAAATTCATGTAATTTTCTATCACTTTGTTAGCTATTTTATGCATCATGTATGAGAATTAATTTTGATAATTGGTCCTATAATAAAAATTTGTTTGTTGCAAATCTTTTAAGATTTTTCAATCACTGTAAGAATTGTTCTTAAGCAATAATTGTATGCAAAAACAGTGTTTTGAAAATCCTACTGTATTTAATTGAGTTACAGCAGTAATCAATATTACATTAACTTATGATAAAAGAACAAGAAATATAATAAAAGAAAAAATTACTATTCATCATTTTATTTTTTGTTAGGTAAAGGAAAAAAGTTAACTTTGCGCTGAATAGTATGAGCAGTAAAAATAAATTTAGACAGAAGAATATAAAATTTCTCCAGTATTACAGTTTTAAAAGAGGGTAATAGTTTTTGGTTTTATAGCACAGTAGAACCTCTATACAATGAACGATCATAAAAGAACTGATTTTTTTTTATCATAGTAATAATTTTATATCCTATAACATCCTTTTGTTAAAATGACAGTATATTTGGTCCAAGAGGGAATCACTAACAAGATTCTACCATATGTTAATGTGTTAAAAATTACATTAACCTGCATGTATTAATAAGCCATTGAGACTATAGAGATTTAAGCAGAAAACTCAAGGCATTATGTGCAATACAGGTGAAATGCAAGGCAAGGCATGTGGACCCATTTAAACTTAAAAAAGTGCTTGAAGTTATAATTAAATAACACAAATTATTTTAATATAAATAGTTTAATACCAACAACATGTTTATAAATATTATAAGCAACAAATATGGAATTAGTTTTATAATATAATTTGCAGCAAATTTCTGAATTCCAACTACTTACCGGCAGAAAAAAGCAATACTTGATTCTCTAATAAAACACTAGTGTACAACAAAATCACATTATCAACACCTAAGGTTGTGAACAAAGTCTGATATGAATATTCAAAAAAAGGAAGTTCACAAGGACCTGGAAAATAAAATGAAACAATAATCAGAACACTAAGTCAACACTACACAAAATAAGCTGCATTCATGATTACAAGTTATTCTTTCTCATCAACCTTTTATTTTACTTAATAATGATGAAATGGTACAGTAAATTAAACATTTAATTTTACACATGCATCTTTGTAATAAATGCCAAGTTCTTTTTTATCAGTAAGTTTACTATCAGCAAAAAAACTATCTTACCAGGTCTTTGGCACAGAACTTGTTGACCGAAACAAGCAAACTTTAAACTTCTGTTAGGAGGTGGCAGTGGAACTTCAAACAAAATATTATACACATAAGATTCCAACCTAAAATATAATAGAACATAATTAGCTTCCTTAAAAGGCAAATCAAAACAGTGGAGTAAGCATTTCAGTAGGAACAATCAACTAGAACTTAGAAGTTTCAGATCTGAATAAATATAAATATTATATTGAGATTCACCAAGTTGATTTCAGAACTCGAAGAACTGCAAACAATGATATGCTTCATCAATTTTTTGTAAGTAAGATAGGGAAGGAGGTAGCACTTAACCCCTTTCTAGAATACAACATTTTTAGTTAATAATACCGCTGTTATATTGCAGTACTTTTCTGTTATCCATGTAGTTAAAGCTTTTCCAAAGCTGTATTGGATGCCAAAGATGAGAAAGACTGCCAAAAATAACAAATCAACCAATTCAATACAGTAATTCATATCGACAGCCACGTTGCAAAAGCCTGTAAGTGCAAAACTTCAAAGTTTTCAGGAGACAAAAAAAAAAACAAACTATCGCAAGTTTGGTTTTTGGCAAGCATGGCGATGGTTTGATGATAAGCATTTTAAAATAATGCTATATGCGTTTTTCTGAGGACGACACGGCTTTCCCTCAGCGTCACTGCAACTTACAGAGTTTTGCTTGGTGATTGGGAGGTTCCCAACTTACAGGTTATTTTATTACAAATCGTCATGGAGAAGTTTTGAAGCGTCTTTGGCCGATTTTGGTGGCACTGAGATGTGCGTAAGGCCATCTTTAACAAGTACAACTCAAAACCTTATTTTCTCCAAAAAATGTTCTTACAGGCTTTTGCAACATGGCTGTCGATATATGAATAGCAACAACAAAAATTTGGAAATAAACACTTCTTGTCAAACATAATTTGGTGATTTTTTACAACAACAACAAATTAGTACCAAAAGGTATGACCACCCACCTAATAGTAAGGGGTTCCCTGGACATGACCAGATTGTGCAGTCCCTCTAGAAACCTGCGACAGGCCACAACAACCGGGAGCTGAGTGATGAGGCAGATGCACTTGGTGACGAACAGCGAGTCTCGCGAGAGGTCATACAGCGCCCCCGAGTGGCCGTGGGGGGACTGACGATTGCTCAGTTTGAAGGAGCGAGGGAGGGAGCGGGTGCTTCCCACCTCTGCGATTCTGTGGACACCTGTCACCTTACTACTGCTCAGTTCTGTCAGGTGCATGGCCTGTTGGAAGAGAGGCTTAACTAATCTTTTCTTTCTTTTACAGTAGCACATCTTATGTTACTTACTATGTTCTTATGTTACTTATACAGATTACTAGATACTATACAGGCTAGTCGAGTTTTAAATAATGAAAACCATTTGACAACTTTTCCCGCTTGAATCGCCACATGTCCTACCTATATCGACCAACACATAGGATAACACACTGACAAATAGGTAAAAAATAAAGGCGTATTTTCATGACGTAAACTGCTGATTGTTGGCCATTAGAGGCTGATTTGAATTTTTGAGCCAATAAACCCCACCTTCAACTCTGTGGATTTGCTTTGCCAGTTTGTCAGCTATTGCCATCTGGATTTTTAATGATTTCCGTACCGCGGCTAGCCTGTATAGTATCTAGTAAGCCGTGGTTCAGCACAATGCATATTTTAATAAAAAGAATACTTGCAAGCTTTTTGCAGCCCCATAAAAACTTTTATATTCCAATTTATCAGTAGAATTACACTGCTTTCATATCAATAAAACAAAAATTACACTTTATCTACAAATTCTGTATTTTGCACTTCCATAATTTACCTGCAAGGTGTGCATAGCATCGCAGATCTTGCGGTCATTGACTTCCTCATAAAACGTAAAGCACTGGCCATACGTACGACTGCCATCTTCTTTAGTGACGATAAAGGAATGAAAAAAGGGAGCACGCTTATGCTTCTGAGTTCGAAAGGACAGACCCTTTGGCAAGCACAGCTGAAAGAAGTTATAAAATTTCAGGATCAGGATATTATATTATCAGCATGTTATAGTTTTAGATGTTTTATCTCATCAAAAATAACTAGGAGTAATTTTGAGTAGCTGACATTAAAAAGGATATATAAAATTACCTACTTTAAAGCTACCTAGTTAAGGTTATTGAAATCCTCAAAGAACAATTTAAAATTTTAACCAAAGATAACAATTTTTATTTTATGAGAAGTTACTTAATAATTTACACATACCATGCCAACAGCACTTTGGTCGAATGGATTCCATGACACATTTTCTGGGTAGTGAGCTAAGACTTTCGAGCGGTACAGACGATCCAATGGTGTACAGTGCAAACTCTCTCCTAAAATGACCAGCTGGGTTAAAACTCTGTTTCAAAAGTAAACAATTTAGGTTTAAACATGTGAAAAAGTTTATTGAAGAAATGGTGGCACAGCTTCGATAAGAGTCCTCCAACCCCCATGTTAACCCACAGCTCAAATGACGGATTCATTTGATTCACTAAGCTTCTTGCTGTGGATAAACATGGCAGTTCGAGGACTCTTATCGAAGCTGTGCCAAAATCGTTCGATTTTGTCATCTGTCATATTTTATGTTGCCAGTCATCAAAATTCATCAGACACTGGAAAATTGCAAATCAAACAGCTGAATCAGACTTATATCAATCAATGGCTACAATTAAATTTTGACAATGTTTAACAAGCGCTTGACAATATTTAGTGGGATAAATGAACTTGAACCTATAGATATGGGAATTGAACTAAAGAAACATATTTAAGATTAATATTTGTTCATCTAAAATTGCCTTATAGACTAAGATTTCTAAATATTAAGGAGATTAGTTTACACATAAATAAATTTTGGTTCCCGCTGAAATGAACGGCAGCTGAACGGTCGACGGGATAATACATAAGTAGTACCTAAATTTTATTATGGAACACCCTATTAGAAGCTCTATATTAGAAAAATAGTTTATGCAGCTTTACAGATCACAAACTCATAGTAGGTAGGTATGTAATACTGTAACCAGAAAAGGATTAGAAATAGTTAAAACAAAATTTAGAGAATTTTAACCGCAATCAGATACTTTTCAGAAATCAAACATAGGGAAGATTTAAAAAAAATAATACCACAATATTACCTACTCTGCCTCAGAGCATGCCATTTAACTTATGTCATAAAATGAATGCAGCAGATGCAAAGATTCAATTGAAGATTGAGAATTGGTGCATTTATTTTTTAGTTATAGTAGAAAATATAATTATTACAGTTCCTAATCATGCCATTTAGTCATAGATTTCATCTTACAACTTTAATTTTTCTTACTTTCTGCTGTTTACCACAAGAACATTTCAATGAGTGAAAAAATTATCTAGAACACAAAACAGGATAATTCCAAAATGTTTCAAATACTACAAATTTATAAAACATTAAATTGGTTTTTCTTTTGAAACCATGCAGAACGTCTAATAATTATATACGATATTTTATATCAATTTCATGAAAATACATCCAACAGCTATAGCTATGTTTGTCAGAGAAAAAACTTAATATTTTTATGGCATCTGAATTAACTCGTATTGCAGAAAATAACAATGATAAGCTGAAATAGAATTTTTACATCAAAATTTTCGACACCATGTAAAATTATAAACTAAAATTAAACCTATCTGATAAATAACAATGAATTTTCGCTGATCTCGACCATAGCGCAATTTTACAATATTAGCGCCAAAAATAGAGGTTTTACGACTTTTTAACAAACTAGAAATCCTTCAAATCACAAGAAATATCTTCAACAAAAAAAATTACACATAGAAACACAAACAAATTTCAATAATTTGTCCTAATTACGGAAGTTAAAATTTATGAAAATTTAGGTTACCCGCTAGTTGGTCTAGTACACAAGCACAAGGCAGTCGCCATCTTGTTTACATTAACTGCTGTGGTAGACTAGCGATTAAAAACGAAATACTTTGGTCTGACGTCGACGGACAAACAGCCAATCAGAACATGGCATTCACGGCAATGCGTCAAAACAAAGTGACTGCCTGCCGGGCACCAGCAATGCCAAGCTTGCCAAATCAGTAGAAAAGGATGTGCTTCATTTTTTGGCATTACTTCGCTTTGCAACTGTTAGTATCAACCCTGTCTCCATGGAAACGCCTTTGCTTTGATATTTTGTCTATTGTTTTTTATCGTAGATTTTTTTTAATAAACTGCTTTTTGTAAAGGCAGAACATGGACTGAAAGAACTTTTATTTTTATAAAAAAGAAGTGTGGGAAAGAAAAAAATGTTATTATTTTTATATATTAGGTATACTAATATTATTTTATTTGTAACTAGTAGTATATTTCATGATTTAAGTTTAATTTTTAAATAAGTAGGGGGAAGTGTGGGCTAATAGGAAATTTTTTAAATAAGGGTACTAAATGCGTTAACATATTTTTTTATATAAATTTAATATACAGGGTGTTTCAAAAGTCCGTTTCACGGCTTTTATTTGGAACCAACGTCTCCTAGGGTCATGGAAGTAAGGTCTACCCCTAGGTAAGTGACTGTGGAGAATCCATTGAGATGACTTACAGCGGCCCTAGCGGCGAAATTAAAAAGTTTAAAAAATTAATTAAAAAACTAAAGTAGATAGAACGAAACTTTCAGTACAAATATTGTTGGAAAAATCATAAAGAACACACAGAAAAAAAAATCATGAAAATATCTGAAATATTCGAGGAGATATAGTCCAGTAACCAGGTAGTTTTTTCGGGAAAAAAATCCGGAAGTTTTTTTCTCAATGGTTTTATATGTTTTCGAGAGTGCTGAATCCGAATCTGGACTTGGCATACAAAATTTCAAATGGCATTTTGGTGAAAATTCGAAAAAGCCTAAAAATAATTAATAATAGTAATTTGGATAAAAATTAAAATTAAATCATACAAGAAATTTTTAAAGTATAGTGTTTCCTATTTATTTAAATCAAAATGTGACTTTTTTTTCACAATATATATTTTGAATTTTTCGCCTCGTTGTAATTGACAATTTTGTAGATTGTTTTATCTTCTTTATTTTCTATAATTAACGTTTTCACGAGAAACCCATACTTTCCCTTCTACAAGCAGAAAATCAGAAAACGGGGTGATATTTTTAGGTTTTTTCGAATTTTCACCAAAATGTCATTTGAAATTTTGTATGCAAAGTCCAGATTCGGATTCAGCACTTTCGAAAACATGGAAAACATATAAAACCATTGAGAAAAAAACTTCCGGATTTTTTTCCCGAAAAAACTACCTGGTTACTGGACTATATCTCCTCGAATATTTCAGATATTTTCATGAATTTTTTTTCTGTGTGTTCTTTATGATTTTTCCAACAATATTTGTACTGAAAGTTTCGTTCTATCTACTTTAGTTTTTTAATTAATTTTTTAAACTTTTTTATTTCGCCGCTAGGGCCGCTGTAAGTCATCTCAATGGATTTTCCACAGTCACTTACCTAGGGGTAGACCTTACTTCCATGACCCTAGGAGACGTTGGTTCTAAATAAAAGCCGTGAAAGGACTTTTGAAACACCCTGTATATTACTTTTTAGTTAATTAAGATTTTTCTGGAAATTAATAAACATTGTTCATCTTTGTGTTATGTCAACTCATGTAATTTTATACTATTTTACCATTAGCCCCACATATGAGATCTATTGGGACATGCAATAGAATTAAGAATGTAAGATTTCTTTTATAGGATACCTATTGAAAATTATATTAATTAATTATTTTAAAGAAATATTCAGCCACATTAAGTTGTCCTATTACTATTAGTCCACACAATGTGAAAATTTATAATTCTAGACTGGAAAATTTCCCACTAGTATTCTCCAATATTTGTAGTACCTAAAACTGTCTTTAAATTAAATTAAAATATTCTTAAAAACTTGCAAAATAAAATACATCACCAAATTTAATACTTTTTATGTCTTATTGAAAACAAAATTGTTCTTTTATTTGCTCAGTAAAAAAACTGTCATGATATTTCATGCTGCAAATGTTTGCTAGACCTGAATTCAGTGATGTATAAATATTTACTAAAATATTTCTAATATGGAAAAAAATAAATTTGTCACATTCTCCCCTACGTTTAGAATGGGGATATTTCTTATTAAGTAACAATCTATTACATGTAATTTCGTTAAGAGAAATTTATCCTCTTTTCTTATGAATTTTAAAAATCTATTATTGCTAATGAATATGATATTATAGGATTTTCAGGAAAATATAAAAGTTTACGAACCTTGAAGGTATTTAAGTCGAAATTGAATGATAAATAGGACTGGGTTTGATTCATACCAATTATTTGTGGTTCAGGCAGTTTAACATTTAGTATATTTATGCCCTATTATTCCCTACTAAAGCTATCTCACAACTCCTTTAGCATTCTGTACTATTTTTTAAATGCTTAACACACAAAAGCATACCTAATTTAGCAAGGGCGGATCCAGACCAGATTTTCGGGGGGGGCCATGTCAGAGTCTGAGGGTATTACATTCGAAATTTTCAGAGCCTCAGAATTTTTTTTGAAGAGTGCTTGCTTTTAAGCAGCTTTTTAGGGGTTTATAGTAACTTAGAGGATATCCAGGGCCCGTGCCATTGTTTTAGAAAGTGGGAGGGGATGAAACCTTTTTGTAGGGGCATAACAATACTTCAGTTTCGCGAGGTGTTTGGCTCCCAATTTTCCGAGTATAACATAAATAAAATGCGAAACTTTGTTAAAGTTAAAAAGATTTCATCAGGTAATACTAGCTCGAAAGCAAAAGGGGGGTCTGGGGGTCCTCCCCCAGAAAATTTTTGAAATTTGGCTACAAATAGTAAGTTTTTTTACTCAATTTTTGTACATTTGGTACCCATTGGATAACACCTAAAGAGGGCAACTTTCTTGTACTCCTAAAAGGAGAGGAGAGAAATAAGTTCAAGGAGAAAACAGTAAATAAGTAACCATGAGAAATTGATAGAGGGTCTGGGGGGTAACCCCCGAGAAAAATTTTGAAACTTTTCCTCCAAGAATTTTCAAGAGAGAAAGAAGAATGAAGAGAGCATTTGAGAAATTTCAAGGAAAAAACACTCTAAAACAGATGTCACATGTCAAAATATTAAAGGGGGGATTGGGGGTTCTCCCCCAGAAAATTTTTGAATTTTAGCATTAAGAAAGTGTTTTTTAAGCTATTTGTTAGGGTTTCTCGGGGGGGGCCATGGCCCCCAGGGCCCCCCCTCTGGATCCGCCACTGTAATTTAGGCTTATTTGACTGTAAAATTACAAACTATCTGTTTTTGAGTTTATTACATCCTTGATTTACAAATAATATAATTGAAAAATATTTACTTAGTACTTAAAAGCATAAACTTAAATGTTTTTAGAAAATAATACTGCTACTTTTTTACAGTTATAATCCAGAATGGATTAATCTATAATCTAAGTACTCACTCTACAAGTTATGAATAAAAGATGGAAAAACAGCACATGATATATTTTCTTCTATGTTTATTTGGTTACATCATAATGATCATACTATTAAGTCTTACAACTACTTAATAGTGGTGGCAGATTGCTTACCTTTTCTTCTCAGATAAATCTGATACCTCAAATTATAAATAAATAAAAAATATATTTAAACATGTTATATTTTAAAAAGATTCTTCCTAAAAAGTAATTTTATAAAAAAATTGTTTTATTCTTTGTTAAAATTAGTATGAATTAAAATGCAAAATGATTTCTTTGTTTGAATGAATTATTGATGATGAATGATTGAAATGAATTATTGATATAATTATTTTCATACTCCTTTTATTAAGTTTTATTATATTGCTCATCCCATTAGTCCCCTAACTTGTCCACAGTTGCCCTATAACATGGGGGTAGAAAAGATAACAAACCCTTTTTTTGTAAAAAAAACCCAACAAACAAAATATATAAACTTTTAACAGATAAGAAGATGCAGTGCAGACTACTGCAAAATAGTAATGCTGCTATATTTGTTAGAAGATTGCCTATTTATACTTAATTTTATTAACATGTATTCCTTTTTTAAAAGCTTGTTTACATTGTTTTTGAGATTCAGCTTTTATATTTTCAACCTTGTTTACTTTCAAAGAAAAATAAGTTAAAACATCAGAAAGTAAGTAGAAAATCAAAGATAAAATGGGGGCTTACTAAAAAGCAGTAAAATTTGGTTATTAAATCTCTCTCTTTACAAGAAATCAAGGAACTTTTTGTCAACCAACTATTTTCTGACACATTCAAGGTCCATTTCTATTTATTTTGTGTCATAAACATATCCTTTAAGCCTAGACCTTTGTAGCACTATATAGAGAAAAAAAAACAAACTTTTACTTGTTATAGAGTACCTATAATATATATTTCCTTTTGTATATTTTTAAATTGTCGCTGTGATTACAAATTACTGCATGTAAAATTCTACACTTTTCACAGCGTAGAAATATTTCTCACTTTCTCTATTAGTATACACGTTAAAGTAATTTTTTTTTAAATCGGTGATTCGAGTTATTATATATCACATTAATCTGTGTGTGATCAGAATTCAAAATAAAAAGTCGAATGTAGATAACATAATTTGGCACACGAAAATTTTTAATCAGAGCGACGATGTCCTACATTACGTTATATATCAAGTCAACAAGTATTAACTTTCGTTTCGTTATAGACTTTCTATTTCAAAATGGGCAATCTATTTTTGCTTTAAGTTTACAAGTTAAACAAATAAAAAACATAATACCTTATTGACGTAATCTTAATTAGAGTTAGAGTATTATTAACTAACTAACATGTATTAAAACTAAAACATTCAATCAATACATCGTAGTCACATCATCATCACATCAATTGGTAAAACCAAAACAAGCAACAACACAGTTTTAAATATTTGAATTTGATTAAAATACAAAACAACTAGTGTAAAAAAGAAAAAGAAATCAATATGAACATTAAGTTTACTTTATTTCAGGGTTGTTACGTTTAAAACACTTTGTTTAAAACACTTGTTTTAAACACGTTTAAAACAAAGCAAAAAAAAACATTGTTTAAAACACATGTACTTTTTTAGTAATTCTTTTTTCTATGAACAGATGGCATTAGTATATAAAACTTAGTATTTACTTTCAAACTAGCGCTTAGAAACGAAATACTTTGGTCTGACGTCGACGGACAGACAGCCAATCAGAACATGGCGGGATATTTTGGGAAAATCCTTGGGGATTGCGGAGGGAAACGTAGAGAAAGGAAAGGCCTGAGTGAGCGTTGATGCTGAACGATAGTGGCACTCACTGGGAAATTGAGTAAACAATTTTGTTACAAGGATTTAAAGGAAAAGGAGGGGTTTTATTAAACACTTGTACACGATTATAAAAAAGGGATGATGACGATCCTCTCATTTAATTAAATTTTAATATAAAATTAATTAAAAGGGGAAATTTAAGTAAGAAATTTATATAAATGTTAAGTTTTTAATGAATGAAGGGATAATTTTACTTTAATATAACATTTAATTTAATTGATTCAAGTAAATTTTTTTACATGTGCAATTAGGAAAACTTTTAATTCCTAAATTAAAGTATACTTGTTATCAAACCAATCAAAAGTAGTAATTTTTATCATGTTTTTGTTTTTATAGCCAAATAAGCACAATTCTTAATGTAAAAAAACTCAAATTTAAATCATATGCTGAGAATGAAGTATTTAATCTCAAAATTAATTATTCTATTTCAATACAGACATTTTTTTTCTTGCGGTTTCTGTAAATTAACAGACCCTACTAGAGTCACTTTGACCTGGGCACCCGACAGAAAACGAAAGAGAGGATTACCCAGGCAGACCTGGTGCAGGATGGCCATAGCAGAGAGAAACTCCCTAGGTTGGCCCAGCTGGGGAGCTGCCAGGGCTGCAGACTTAACCAGCGGGAGTGGCAGGCTGAGCTTGCGGCCTCATGCGCCACATCGGTGTGCCGAGTATCAAGTCCATATAGAAATTTTATTCAGAAAATACACAAGCCTATTCAAATTTATTTTAATCAAACCTTAAGTATAACACTACATCAAAATTGCAAATTACATTCAGCTGCATAAGCTACTTTGACAAATTTGACTTCCAGGATCAGAAACCAATTTTACAATATATAATAGTTACAATGTAGAACTAAAGTACCCTGCCCATTTCCATAGGGACATAAAACAAGTGTTGTGTTGTTGTTACTAATCTCCAGCGTCTAGCAGAGCTAGACCAGATCCATGATATTGAAAACTCGAACATGGTCCATGACAAAAAGCAGTCTAAAACAAGTGTTAATTAGAACAATTAGTGCTTTTCATGGTTAACTTAACAACCATGAATTACTTGAACCATTAACAATTAACACTTGAGAAAACAACTAGGTAAAAAGACAGTATATATTTAAAGATGCAAGGGTGATTATATTTAAGTGTAAGAGGGCTATCAAAAACTAAAAAAAGGTAAATTATAAAATACTCGAAGAATATGTCTCTCGATGTTCACAGCAACCAAAAGACGCTCTTGATTGATGCCACATTAAGTAAGTGGTCACCAAACAAGAGTACCATTTAGTTTAGAATCTTGAAAAAAAGGCTTTCTCCAATTTCAGCTTCAAAACCATATTATTTTCCTCTGCAAAGATGTGTTGCATTGAGTAGAACCAACCTAAGTAAATAAAATTTTCTTTTAAAATATTGTAAAACATAAAACAAACTTTTTTGAGAAACGGACTGTTGGTTGAATTCAGTTATTTGTCCCGTCACAGTTGAATATCGCAAAGCTGTTTTTAATACCTAAGATTAGGAATGCAGGGCTTGTTCGTTTATTTAAACTCGTTTAACGCTTAAAACTAGTTATGAGAACTGAGAGTTCCAAAAGTCCTCCAGTTAAATCGGTGAGAAAGGTGAAAAAGATAGGTCGTTCCTAAATTCACTCAAACCAAAAAAAGTTTGTAATAGATAAAACTGAGATGGATCTCAGTTATTTCAGTTTTAAAAGATGGTGGTGATCGTGAAATTATCAACAACTTTGTTTATCTGCATACATGCACAAGTTTTAGATTTAAAAACATCTTTAGAATTATAAATAAGTAGCATTTTAGGAATAATAAGTCAACTATTAAATATATTTTTTGTTTTTGTCAATCGGGAAGTGTTAATTAAGAATCTTTAATCGATTAGCGCTTAAAGTTTTTTCAAACTTTTGTGGTGAAGCAAATGTAATTGTAAAATGTTTTTATTTTGATATATATGAAAACATTGATTAAGTTATTAATCAATCAATTAGTTAAGTTAATGTGCATTGCAATAAAGTACAGATTTTATGGTAAACGGGGTAAGTCAGCGGGAATCAAGTTCATTCAGCTGTTGAAAAGAAACGGTGTTAGGCTGATTGAGAGTGTAATATAGAATACTAAAGAATAAAAATTTATATTTCAACTTTAAAACACATTAAACTAATTCCCAAATGATTTGTATTACTACTCCCTACTGCTGTTATTGATTACTTAAATATAATCAGTAAACTTGTACAAATAAAGTTCTCTTACAATTAAAATAATTATCACATAAAACAATGAGGAACCAAACATATTGCCAGCTTACAGAAGAAAAGCATCAATCCTTTTGGTGAATCTTTTGAAAGTTGAAATACAATCGGCTTGTTGATGTGAATTCATAGTGCAAAAGAAAATGATTGAGAATCACCAAATTGAAAGTAATCAGAAGTGACTTAGTGCCTCTTTCTCATGTAAGCTGACAATATAATGTAATACTACTAATTTTTCTATCTGTGTGTATGTAAAGGGCAGTGTGATAAATCCAGGATTTTTGGCGATATTTGAATGTTTGGCATTCAAAACAGCTTGGCGATATTTAGTATAACTTTAAATGTACATTCAAACAAGCTCTAGCAAAGGTTTTTTAACTGTGGCTGTCTTCCCTCAGGTAAGTTTAATTTAAAGTCAAATTTCAGCCAGTCAATAAACAAGATACATGAAGTATATTAGTGAGTCAGAGGGCCAAAAGTCTTCAAAATAATATTCTTGCTAATTTATCTGAACAAACTTTACTTGAATAACAGTTGCAATTAAAACTAACACTAAGAAACAGTAATTGAGCACATTGAAAATACCTCTAACGAAATTGATATTCAGAGTATATCTTCTGAAGCCATATTGAAAGTACTCTTTTGATTTAAAAATTACTTAATAAACTTAAAATGTAAAGTGGATGGGGTAGATTGAAAAATATACAGAAGTTGCAAAAAAGTTTTTATATATATCGCTTTAGCATTATGTATGATTTGGCAGCAATTAGTGGAACGCCAATTATTAGGTAATCCCCCGCAGTTAGCCACACTCATATTGTATAGAGCAGGATATTTGGAAAGTTAAGATTACAAAATAACAAATACAAACCATTGAGAAAAATAAACAGTAATAGAGGACAGCAAAAATAATTGGGCATAGGCAACATTTGGTGAATACTTATAATTTAAAACAAGCTTAACCTATGTTTATAATAGCTAATTAGCCCCCTGAAAACAAGTGCAATGCAAGATTGATAATAATCATTACACATTAAAGAATTAAGTTCATGATTTTCTGGTGTTTTGAAGTACTTGTATAAATTGCAGTGAGGGTTTTTTACACATGAAATAGTTAACAAGCTGTAGTACCTAGTATACAACAAATTAAACTTGTTAAATATCCTATTAGCAAAGCGTTTCAATCAAGAGTAAATTATGAAAAGTACAATGAACTAATAATAAAAATACGATAATTTTTTAAAACAGATAGTAAAAATAATCCAGATATTTTACATGTTACCTTTCATTATCAATTTAGAATTCCTACGGTTCTTCTACACCAAACTATATGATTGAAATTAAACTAATTAACTTTTTTAACAAGATAACCCGTACACTTGTTTACATTTGAGCATTATTAGACTTTTCCCTATCCAAATCCCTAAATTTCCCCTTCACAAAAAAAAAATCCCTCCACATTTACTTGCCGTGAATGCCATGTTCTGATTGGCTGTTTGTCCGTCGACGTCAGACCAAAGTATTTCGTTTTTAAGCGCTAGTTACTTTCAACTGTTTTATTTGATTTTTGTCTCGAAAGTTATTTAATAAAAAATACATATAAAATTGTTTAAAAATCATATTTTTTTATAATTGACCTGTTCTTTATGTTTAATTTTAATATTTTAAACGATCAATGCTGTTAATGTCGTCAAAATACCCAATGAACTGAAAAGCACTGAAATGAATATGAATATAAAAACTTATAAATGTTTAGCTTGTATCTTAAACTTTTTAGCAAAATATATTTACATTTCTAATGTTAAAGCTGAAGTTGTTGACATAGTATCATATTTCCAAAACAATCATTTTACTCCACCAAGCTCAAAGAAACAGGTGCTAAAGAGCTCAAGATGCCATTTGATGTCAGGGATAGCTTTGTTAATCCATTTTCAATTTTAAAAACTTAATTTAATTTTTTAAAATCATGGAGTTTTTTTTAGAATTTCTGTGTCGTGGGTAAAAAAAACAAATAAAACGTTTTAAACAAAAAAAACACGTTTAAAACAAATAAAACACTTTTTTTGTATTTTTTAGAAAAAAACATGTTTTTTTCCAACCCTGCTTTATTTACATAATATCAATTCAATCCACCCGCATCAGCATCGCTTCGTTATGCCGCCATTTAAAAAATAAACAAATACTCGTATATTATCGTTGATTCGCGAGAAAGCGCGAGTTTGGCTACTATAAAAAATCCAAAGCCAAAGCGGTGCCCGGCAGGCAGTCACTCTGTTTTGACGCGACCAGGAGAACGAGGATTCAGAATAAAAAGAACAGAAGGAAAATTAAAACAAAAAGATAACTAATAACCTTATAAAAGAATCAAAATTAAACATAAAAAAACCCGGAATTCTTAACAACAACAACAACTCTTGTAAACATAACAAACCTAAGTGATCATCATCTGTGACTATCATTGAAAATTTTATGGAAGAAGAAGACAAAGCGACTCCCCATAGTCAGCATATGTCTCTGCTATACTCAACTACTTCAACTTCTTCTAAAGCCCTAAAGTTATATACATTCTAAAGTGTCTATAAACAGTTAGTTCTATAAACTGTTACTTCCTAACCTTTCCTTTAATTTCAAAATGTCCCCATTCCCGTTTGAAAATATTTTACGACAAGGATTAGCATTTGATATATTCAGCGCTGCAAGTTTAGGATATAATTCCTATGTGGTTGCAATTCTTGAGTAAGATTTTCATTATCATTTATTTATGCTGTTCTCACCATAAAAATAAGGGCATATACCAGGGGTCGGAAAGTAATTTTGCTTGGGGTCCGTATAATTTTGAAATTTTTTATCGAGGTCCGGAAAAAATAAGGTTATATACTAGTACTTGATTGCGTCACGAGGGCTTAATTAGGTGGTTACTTAAACCATGGCTTACTAGATACTTATACAGGCTAGCCGAGTTTTAAACAATGAAAACCATTTGACAACTTTTCCCGCTTGGACCGCTACTAGACCTACCTATATCACCCACCGCCTTCAACACTGTGAATATGCTTTGCCAGTTTGTCCAATTACGCCATCTGGATTTGCAATGATTTCCGTACTCGGCTAGCCTGTATAAGTATCTAGTAAGCCGTGCTTAAACAAGCTAAGAATCCAGTATGAGTGAATTTTATGAAGTTTAAACTTTTTTTAAGTGTTAAACATGTCTACTTTTGTGTGTACAAAAGAGTATTTGTGGGGAATTTTCTAGCATTATACTTTTTTTCAAAAGAAATCTGCAGCTGAAGTGCACAGAATTCTTGTTATGACTAAAGGCGATCATGCTGCAGAGAAAGGTTAAAAAACGATGATTTTAATGTTATGACAAAGAACGTTCTGAAGCTCCTCAAAAAACCGTTTCAAGGCGAATGACTATTGGTCTAACTTTAAGAGGACTTTTGTCTAATGCTAGTTGACTTGTGAGAACCTTAAAAGTTTATCCCTCCCATTTTCAAAACCTTTAAAAGCCTTAGGGGCGATTCAGAAGCAATGTTCTTGAGTTCCATTCCAATGGATACGTACAACTTTTTCAATGGCAGAAAATGAAGATTTTTTTTGCATTTTATCGTGACTAGGGATGAAAAAGGGATTCATTAGGGTAACCTTAAGCACAAAAATTATGGGGTAAGCCCGGCCATGAATCAATATCATTGGTTAACCCAAATATTCATGGTTCCAAGCTTTTTCTTGGAATTCAATAGGAGTCACTCAAACCGAACGAAACCACCATGGTGGGAGATTGCTATCAACTGCAATGGATGTGTTTGAGTGGAGCATTAAAGCAAAAACGCCCTCAATATGAGTAGAGACACAAAAAAGAGATTTTGCAGCATGACAGTGCTTGACCCCTTGTCAGAACACTGGTAAAAACCGATATAGAACATTTTAATGGGAAGTCTTACCCCACCCGCTGTATTCACCAGACATTACCCCTTCAGTCTACCGCTTGTTCCATTCGATGTAACACAAAGTCTGGCTGAACAGCACCTCCATTTCTATGAAGATGCCAAAAAATGGGTAGATTTTTTGATAGCCTCAAAAGACCAGTTAATTTTCCGACTGTGAAATTCAAATGCTACCAAAAAGATTGGAAAAGTAGTGCCTAACGATGAGAAGTACTTTTAATGGTTTGGTTTATTTAGGGTTTTCAAAATATATATAGTATAAAGCATTACTTTTCAGGAATAAACAGCAAACTTATTCGACCTCCCAATAAAGTGGCAACTATTCTCTTTGAAGTTTTTGTTCTATCTCCTTTAGTTTTTTAATTAATTTTTTAAATTTTCTTTTCAAAAGTTGTCCATTGATATTTTCAGAGCCAATCCAGGGATGATAGATGTTCAAAATGCTGATGGGTGGACGCCTTTGATGCTAGCTGCCCAATTTTCACACCCAGACACTGTACGTCTTCTTCTTAAAAGAGGATCTGATGTTAATCTCACAAACCATGATGAGGAAAATGCTCTCATAGTATCCGTGAAAAGTAATAACTTACAGGTCGTCGAATTGATTACCCAAGTAAGTGTGATTGTCTAGTGCTAGTAGATCGTGTGATTTATTTTAATGGCAAGGGGCATTACCATTTTAATTCATTTTAAATGGGTATTTCTTGGTGTGGTAAAACAAACACTTTTGGATGTTGACATCATACTTGTATAAAATGAAAACCTTTCTGCGAACTAAAATATTTTCCAAAAAATTTTCTGCAAGAATTTACACATTTTGAAATCTTAACATTCTTTCTTAAATACTCAAATTGGTGCCATAATCATTTTTATCTGTGGAACCTGACTATCTTGTACTTTTCCCAAACTATTTTATTTAAAATTTATGTTTGGAATCAATTTCAGATCTAATATTTTGATTATAGCTTTAAAAAATATTTCTAAATTTCCATCAACATTTTCAGCAGGATGTGATAAAGCTTAATTAAAATAAGCTCGAGTTGCTATGATTGAAATGCTAGGAGAAGCTTTTCAGTGTTAACAAGCCTTAAAAACATCAACGAGAATTGAGGGAGACGCGATGATGAATCACATGTCCAATCGAGGTAAAGTTGTTTTTCTCGCGTTGCGATCGGAACACAAGAAGAAGCAAACTTACCGGGTGAGCGCGTTGGAAGACTCGCCAACGAATTCGAAAAAGACTTGCAAAAAAGCCAAATTTCACTCAATCAATTCAACTTATAGGTCCCGCTATGTGTTGATATGGTTTGTATGCCGCTGCTAACTTCATCTGATTGAATGTGTTGATAGGCTTTATATAAATCTAATCTAACTTGCAAAGGTCTGGACTAATGGAGAGCCCCAGTCACTGGTGAGACATTACATAATTGTTTAAAAACATCTGGAAACATCTTCTCTAGTTCCGGGACATCTTTGACAGAGTGTATTTTGTTTACATTCATGTCCCCCTCTCTGGTATAATCGATGTCTTCTGAACTGATGTTCAGGTGTTGTATCCATGTTCGTCCTAAAAGTGGTTGATGAGCATTTGGTACAACAAATAGATCTTCATTTGATGTTTGACCTTTAAACTCCACTTGAACTTGAACTTTGCCTAATGGATGGAAGATGTTTTCTGTGTATGACCGGAATCAGTGTTATTCCTAGGATTTTTTTGGAGGAGTTAAAATACTCCTTGACTTTTTTAGGAGGAGTGAAATTCAATTATGAGGAGTGAAATACGGAAATAGCATAAACTACATCATATACACAGACATGAAAACCTTAATCAAACTCCCTAAGCATCAGAACAATAAGTGAAAAAAATATATTATTCCTCTCCTAAAACAACCAAAAGTACATACAATATTTCCAAATTTTTTTACAGCTACGCCATTATGGCCACAAACCATTTGTATAAAGTTAAATTTCATCAGTATTTTCAAAGTCAAATTGATTGGTGCATTTTTTAAGCTAAACCTTTGTGAAAAATTCTAAGAGTGAAAATAATCCTGGCTAGTTTTTTAAAGAGTATTTCTGATTTTCAAGGAGTGAAATACTCTCTCAGAGGAGTTAAAAATATCTGACCGGAATGATATTTTTGTTTCTGCAAGCTTCTTTCCAAGGGATAATTTCTTGAACTGATCTTCTGGTACGAGCAAATCCTGCCCCTGTGTCCACTTCAAATTTTTGATACTTGTCAATTTTTACTGTGGCATAATATTTTTGATTGGCTGCTACATCTGATGTTTGGTCAAAGATATTGACAACTGTGTTGATAGAAAAATTATTGATAGTGTTGGTAGAGTATGCATTCCTGGTGCCTTGGTTTAGATTGAAACACAAGGTTTTTATACATACTTTCTGTACATGGCCCGTCATTTTACAAGATTTGCAATTTAAGTTATTTTGATGTATTCTACAATTTTTAGATAAGTGGTAATTGTTTCCCCAATGTAGACACAAATTGTTTAGACCAATTCTCTTAAAATCTATATGATCTCGCTATGAACTTCTATGAATTGTTGAACCACTATGATAATCTCGATTCTTAATTGGATTGACATTTCTCTCCCATTGATAATTCCTTACTTTATTAATGGTATCTGAACTGACTTTATGTGTTGTGTTTGAGAGTTCTTGACTATCTAATTTTGATGCTTCCAGAGCAATGGCTTTCTCCACTATTTCATTGAAAGATTTTAGATTTGACTGTAATATCTGTTCTTTAATCCATTTATCTGTTAATACCCCTGATAAACTGTGCTTCTAAGTGTAAGAGTTCCTGTGGGCGAGTAGCTTATCCTCACCAAATATTCTATATTTTTAATTAATTTAGACCCAGATTTATTAGATAGCTTCTTAAGAAGTAGTATTTTTCCCCTGGAAAATTGAATGTTTTATTTTAATTTTAGACTAGCACTAAATTGGATTTGTGTGAAAAGAATAGAGGTTGGTCTGCTATATGTTATGCAGCAAGGAATGGAAACTTGGAAATTCTTCTCCTCTTGGCGAGAAAAGGAGCAAACATACATATTCTGTAAGAACCCACTCTTTGAATTTTTTAAAGGTGTATTCAAAACGTGTGACAAGCCATGTGGACATTAAGGGACATCCATAAATTACGTGAGGTTATAAGGGGGGAGGGGGCAAACAGAATCTCACCAGGGGGGAATCAATTAAAATCTCACGTCAACTTTTTGTTTAGAGAATATGCGATTTTTTCTTATCTTTTTCAGCAAAAGTTTATGAAAAATATGCAATTAGTTTAAAAATGGAATCGTTAGTTCATTGGGCATAGGCAGTCAGTCGTAATCATTACCAGTGCAAGACCATAGTTTTGATTTCAACATGGATTTGTATCAATTTTTATATTTAAAAGTTAATGAGAAAATCTCGCGTGAGATATTGAGGGGCAAGAAGGGGGTCCAGCAAACACGATTTGGTTGATTTAAAAGACGATTACATTTAGAAAAGGTCGAGGCCAGTGCTGAGAATGGGAGGACATCATACCAAAAAAATAATTTTTTTCTAGCAAAAAAAAGAAAGGACAACCCCCCCCTTCCCCGAAAAAAAATTTCCTGCTACAACACTGGTTAAAGAATAGAACTTTTGATATTGAAATTGTCTGATCATATAACACTGAAAATGAGTTTAATCTTGTTTAAAAAGGTCAAATTTCAAAAAATTCACGGGGGAGAACCCCCAGACCCGCCATTTTAGGTAAAAGTTACAAACAGTTCACAAAAACTTGGGACTAAGGTTAATTTATTGATTTAAAACCACCTTAAAATCATTGAACGGGGGCTTTTACGAAAAATATTATTTTTGGGGTAGTTATTTATGATTTTGTAAAAAACTTCTGGGGTGGAATCCCGAATCCTTAGGTCGTTCCCTCCCCCAATTTTCAGGAGCCGACGGCGCTAATGGCTGCAACTGCATGCTAGAATAGAAAGGGGGGTAAATCGTGAAAAAGGTTGAGAACCACTGGCCTAGTGGTAGAGTGTGTGTCTAATAACCAAATGGTCCCTGGTTCGATTCCAGGCTGCTACTTTTGAGTATTTTGCTTTAATTTAACTTGTAATTTTTCAGAAATAGCGAGATTAGAGTAGAGTTTAGTTAATTTCGTGGAAATAACCAGTGCCTTCTTCATTAACTTTTCCCCAATTGTTTGCAGCAGCAGGGATGAATTTAATCCCTTAATGATTGCTTCACTATATGGGGAGGAGACAATAGTCAGAGAGATCCTGAAATTGGTATGCTTTTGTTTCTTCTTACCTTCTTTTACCCTTGTGAGTAGCATGAAAAATATCTAATCAAAGTATACAGCAAACATCTGTCGTTATTGCACTATTTAACATCCCAGGGATTTTCTATCCATACCTTTAATATATTATACCTTTGTTTATTACTGTTCTTTACTCACAACTCTTAATTTTTTAAAGTACCTATAGAAGTTAGGAATTTACCAAAACTGTGAAAAATGTGGAAATTGCTTTATTATTTTTCTTATAACTCCTGAAAATTATGTTTTTCTTTTGAATTTTCCCTCTAACTCCTGAAAACATCTGTCACACAGCAAAATGAAGTTTTATTATCAATTTGGTGGAAATAATTTTTTTTTAAATCGATAAAATTTCATCAAAATGTGAAATTCTAACCTTTTTTGCAATTCCTTGTTCCATACTTCATTCTGAACTCATTCTTCTCGTAACTTGTCAGTTGTATAAGGTTAATAATTTTTCTCGTTACCTCTTGAATTTTTTTGTAATTTACGCCGAAAAAACTATGCAGAACCTGTGACTTTTAATTCATTAAGAGTAATTTAATTCATTTTTACTCCTTAAAGACTCCTGGATATTACTATTATAGATGAGTATGCATAGTATGCCCTGCATAGAGATGTTTAACCTAACAATTATGTTGCAGGGTGGTGTGATTTACCAAAAATCTCAAAAAGGTGAAACAGCTATAAGTATTGCTCATGCAAATAACAATCTCCAGGTTTCAAGACTTCTAGAATTCTGGATAAGTATGAATCTTGTTTTGTTTCTTTGAAAGTTGGGGTTTATAGAGTCAGTTTGTTTGCTCTTTGGGAGCCACTTACACCTTCTTCAAAGATGTTTCTTTTTCATATCATAGGTTAAGACTAATATTAATGTTGATTCTATCTAAGATTTTATCAGCTAGGAGAAGTTAGTTAAAGCTGAAAAAGTTTATTTCCGTGTTTATTTTCAGGGTACTTGACTTCCTTCATCATTCATTTCAACTAATTAATCCCTTAACTGCCACGGAAATCCGATGCAACTGGTTTCACAGTGCCAGCGTGTTACACCCGTGCATGCATTTTCTATTTAACTCATAAAACACACACTTAAAATCGGTTTAATTCCACAAATATAAAGATATTGTATCTGTCTATGTTTTATAACTACTAAAATTTCAAGTTTGTAATTTTATTCATCAACTGTGACTGGAAAAACTATTATTCTTAAATCTACATTTAAAATACATATTATAACCTGTTTAAATTAAAAGCAAAACCTGTTTCTCTAGTCACTAGTTTATTTCAAATATCTTTTGGTACATTTAAAAAAAATATTAAATACATAAATTATTTTTAATGACAGCTTAATTTGAATTCTTACTTTAGAATTATTAAGTATTTCCTTACATAAAATACTTCAACAACAAAGTTGTAGCAACGTTTTGTAATAATCATACAAACAAAATATTTTTTACATATATTTTATGGAAATGAAAATATCAAAATTGTCACATACATTAAAAGACAAATTTAATTGTACATATTCTTAAAATGAAACAACAAAAATATTAACAATAACTCCTTCTAAAAGTACAGTATAACCTTGTTACATTAATTAATATTACATGTATTGGAATAGTTATATTTTAAATCATTTTTCTAGAGTAGAAAGTTTACGGTTGTCTTTCTTTTCTTTTTTAGTTAGTCTTTGTTTTTGAATACAATCGTTTTGTTTTTTGCAAAAATTATTCAACAAAATATTTATAAAAACCCAAACAATTTTCTTTATAAAAATATTGAATCATGGTTTTCACATTCTTCAAAGCCTAAATATATATAATTTTCATCCAACACATCCATGGTTAACTGTTTAGCAAAACATCTACACTCGTGTTCATAAAAAATGCAACACCAAGAAGAAATTGTCCGATCAACTTGAAATTTTCAGGGTACATTCAGACAGTACATACAGTTAGCTATTCAAATGATTACAAATTCAGAGTTATAGCGCATGCATGAGATGAGCAGCGCCTTTTCAATCACTAATTTAATTGTATATATAGGGGGCTGTAACGGGTGGTTAAGAAGTTGTAAGAAGGTTGTCTGCCACTAATTATCCTGTCATTAGAAGTCATTATACCCCTTATAGCTTAACGGATGCCATATGAGCATTTAACAGTGTTTGAACGAGGATCAACGATTGGACTCCCTGAAGGGTGTTTTTCACACTGTGTTACTGAAGCTCAGATGAAACCAATAGGACAATAGTGATATGAGTGTGAAAGCAGAGGTCCCAAGATGGTCAGGCGAGTTGAAAATCGGGGACTGAACGCCTCATAGTCATGTCAGCACGGGATCAAAGAGACTTCATTCGCATGACAGTGCCAGATCACTCAGCGACTTTTCGACATCTTTCAAACTGTTAAAACACTGCTACTGGTCTATCATTGTCGTCTGCTCCAACAGTTAATCGGTGGTTGCTCCACCGAATTCCGCGAATTATCGTTCTTGGAATTCCATCAGTGCATAAAGCTACCATGGAGTCCACAAATTTTTTTTTCGCGTGATTAATACCAACAAATGGCCCTTTTAAATGTATCCAATTTTAATTTTCATCAACATGACACTCACATCGGCTTTGGAGGCTATACAGTAAAACGCCATCTTTTGGAGTGTTTTATCTAGCGTCATACCGCATGAACGCCCAGCATTATGAGCTGGAGCACTATTAAGTATCATAGGCAACCTTATGAGATAAGAAATGAAGGTGATCTTAACAGCCACAAATGCATTAAAATTTTTTTGTAGCCAAAAGTTATACCCTACCTTTGAAGCATTCCTGAATCTGTATGACAAACCCTGGACACATGTTTTTTGGAATGTTCCAAACTTCCATTATATCCATCAAAAGCAGTTTCTCTTTCAGCAAATTTCTTCACTCAATATTTCACCTATGGAGCTTGACTGAAATTTCGTTGATTAGTCCTCATGTTTAAAATGCTTGTTCTGTTGCCAGATTTGGTAAACTTTGGGTTTGCGAAGAATCTTTGATGGAAATCTTATCCTCAGGCAAAAAAGCAATCTGTTTGATTAAATGACGTGTCGTATAGAGGCTCTCACTGCTACGCCTATAGACTACAAAAAATACTGATTTTCGAAATTTTTTTTATTTATTTATTTACAATCAGTCAAAACAAACAGAACAAGAAAGACTTTATCATTTAATTTTGTTCCTTTGTTCTGAAAATTTAATCATTTATTTGCATCTACAAAGGTGACCAGTTGTGCAAATTTTATCAAAATCTAACAAGTCTTTCATGGTGTTGCATTTTTTATGAACATGAGTGTATGATTTTTACATTTTAAAAACTCTTTCTCAAATTCTGAAGACAGCAATTTAGAAATAACACAATATGTGTATTGACTTACACAAATGACATCTGGGTGAGGGTACTTCAAACCCCCTCTATCCAAAGTTTTTATCCATTTATTATTTACACTTAAATCTAACTCCTTTTCAATTGTTAGTGTGGAGCGGCAAGGGACACAATTGATTGTTTAGTACTGTATGTACCGCATATCCACTTATATATGTTAATAAGGGTAAATACTCTTGGGTGGCAATGAGATCATCAATCTAAATCATTTTCTAAGGCAGGGCAGGAAATTTCAGCTCTAAAGGTACTAGCCAGACTAAAATTTTTACTCGCCACTACTTTGGATTCATATTTTTTTATTTTAAAAAATAGTGCTTACAGAAACATTATGGAAAGTAAAACTTTAAAAGAATGTAAAATTAAAATACATTGTAAAAAATAATATACTAACTAACTATATTTGATATCAGGTCTTAGAAGTTGTTACATACCCCCTTAGCCATCTATGAAAAATTTCTGTTAGTTTTATCCCCTTATGTTAAAACTAACAGAAACTTTTCTGTGCTGCCTTTCAGTTTCAGCACTAAAATACCACCTGACGATATCAGCTGTTGGGTCAAAATCTTTTAGAGAAGGTCCATTAATGGAAATTCTGAGCAAATCCTCCAGTGTCTCAGTCTTACAGAAACTTACTATAGTGAGTTTCTGTAGTGAGTTTCTGTAAGCAGTTTTCAGTCTGTTGTGGCAACTGAAGCCTCTTTCACAGGAAGCTGTGCTTACTGGTAAAACAGCACAAGCTGTGAGACACTGGAGCATGTTGGGAAATCTTGCTGAACAGTTTTCCAAGCAAAACTTTTCCAGCATCTCTTTCAATGTAAGTGAAGGGAAGGTAAACTTGAATTCGGCCCACTCTCGCTTGCATTCTACACAATTGAGTTAACCGCAAGGTAAATGAAACCCTGTGAGACTGAGTTTCAGACAGAGTGAAAAATCGATATTCTACTTCCTATATTCAACTGAGTTTCACTTACTCTGGTGGTAACTTGTGCGACCACATGGCTACTCAGCCAAGTGACGTAACAAACAAGATCAGATCTATTCCAAGCGCGGCAGCGGACATTTTAAAAATTGTTCAAAATCAAAATAAAGAATGGCTAGCAACAACGTACAGAAGAGAAAACAAATCGGAAAATCTTTAAGGATTATGAGCGACATTTTTTGATAGAATGTGTCGACAGATGGAAGAATGTTGAATCTTTCAAATCGCCTGGCTGGAAAAGTTTAGAAAGGATCTTCAACTTTGAAAATTCGTAGGTCCCGAACGGAGCGAAATAAAATTACAAAACAAGTCTCTAAAAATAGCTTGGTTACCATATAATAGCAAATTAAAAGGAATAATTCGTACAAATTCGTTAACTATTCAAAAAAAGAGATTTAAATAGTCTAAAGACGAAATAGCGAAACCGTGCTGCCATCTATCAAATAAAATACGAACATGATTGTCAACCTATTTTTTGGAAAAACTAATTGGCATTTCTTTAATAATTATCGCAACAACTCCATTTTTGGATATAAAATGAATCATTGAACCCTCTTTAAGGGGGAATAGTCGAAAAAGATTCTTAAAGGGTTCCCAAACACTTCGTTCTGCATGCCCGAGAACTGAGTAATAGGATTGAGTTCGACTTACCACCCAAATTTGGAGGGTTACATTTTACTACATGAAACATGGTCTTATGGAGGAGTAGAATACGAAAAAGTCCAAAAAACAGGGTAACTCACATGGTAATGAGTTACGACTTTTGTGTAGAATACAAGCGTCTGTCTTTGGTAGGCCAACCCATACTGTCAAAAATGTGCATAGGAGCATTTTTTATTTTAAACTCAACATTTTTTCAGGGAAAAGAACTTACTCGCCAGCCTTAAATTTTTGGTCGCCAATGGCGAGTTGGCGAGCGGAAATTTCGCGCCCTGTTCTAAGGAGTATTCCAAATAATCTTTTTTATCATCAGAATTATCCCAATTATTTTCATAAAAATGGGCCAATGAAAACTCCCCACAAGAATGAGAATTTGAGAGTGAGCGGCAAAATACTCTGCATTCACATTTTTTCTTCACCTTCATAGATTTCATAGTTAAAAAATTGTATTCTTTTGCTAGTACCATATTTAAAAATATTTATTTAAAATAATAGGACCCTATTTTACGACAGAAATTTTTTTCACAAAAATCCATTTCATTTTTCACAAAATTCAATATGAATTTTTACAAAATTCTCAAAACAGGACTCTGGCCATAAAACCTGGATGAACCCCTGGTACATTAATTTCCCCTTAATATTCCTTAGAATTATGTTTATGTAATTTTTTTATCTTTTTGAACTTTTAATTTCTTTTGTTTTGACATGTAGCCCTCGACAATGCTTCAAATTTTATACAAGATAGTCAAAATGACTTAGCCATTTCTTCCCTTGAAGATGCATTTGAAAAATTGAAGATAAACCCGAAGGTGTGTACTATTATTCACTTTTAAATTTTTCTTTTAAATAAGCAGCTAGAGATCTGGAAATCTCAGGTGACTTGACTTCTTTCTGTCCCATTCTAACACAGTGCTCAGTAGCGCATTCAGGGTGTCTAGCAACCTGGAAAACCTGGAAAAGTCAGGGAATTTGCTCATTGATCTGGGAATTTTTTTTAGTTACTAAAATCATCAAAGGAGTGAAATTTCCAAGATTTGAATGGAATGTAGAATTCCGTTGCAATCGATGCTGTCATGACAGGAGATTGAATTGTCAGGACTCATGCCAGTGGAGGGGGAACTGGTTTGAATTGAATCGGCACAACTTGGTTTCCCCCGCCCCTTCTTTTTTTCTTGTTTGTTCATAATCTCCTAGCAAGAGTGCTTAGTTATTTTTTTAGTGCTTAGAGGATTAAATTGTTTTTGTTAATGTAGCATAACAAAGATCAATATGTCGAAGACGACAGTGTTTCAAGAAAACTGGTTAAGTGAATTTTTATTTAATTTATGGCTGGTGAAAGTACCTAATGATAATACGGTGGCAAGATGCAAACTTTGCCAGACAACTTTCAACTTATCAAACATGGGTCGTCAGGCATTAACTAGCCATACGAAAAGTGGAAAGCATCAAAGAAATGCCTAAGCAACAACACAGTCTGCATCAATGGCATGTTTTTTTGGCCGTTCATCCAAAGATCAAAGATTTATGTTTTTAACAAACATTTGAAGGTATTTTTGGAGCGTATACTAATGCGCGTTATTAGTCAGGGAAATTTAGTTATTGGTCAGGGAAAAGTCAGGGAATTTTGAGATTGATAATCACTAGACACCCTGGCATTTCTAAATAGGCTAGCTAGGGTACAGCCTAAAGCGGCAAATTTTCAACGCCGGAATATTATTTCCTCAAGAAAAAGGAGAAGAGAAAGGAAACACAAGCACAAGAAGGACGAAAACACTCTTTTCAGATAAGCACAATCCCAACCCACAAGTTTTGAGTAGTTTATTTCAGTAAAGTAACAAACCTATTATTCAATGCTTTAGACAGGGGCGTATATAAGGGGGCAAAGGGGTCCTGGCCTCTACCCGAAATTGGGACTATGTGAGCCAAAACACGGTAAAACCTTGTTTTTTAGGCTCAAATTTCAAAACATTTTTGGGGGGACCCCCAACCCACCCTTGTACTTGGAACTTTATTATTAATTTTTTTTTATCATAACATCAAAAAGAAATTCCTACCTAAAAATGTATGTCCAAAATTCGGACTTGGTGTACCAAGACCAAGTTGGAACTGTTTTTAATTGTCTATTACCAAAAATTTTCTTGGCGATGACACCCAAATAACTTTTTGAACTATATTATTTACAACATATTATATATTAAGTTCATCAAAATTCAAATTCTAACTTCCTACTTGAAAAAAAAATATTTCCGAAATTTGGACTAGGTGCACCAAAGCTAGTTAAAAACCTGCGTTTTAGAGTCAAATTTCCAAAAATTTTCTGGGGGTGGACCCCCAGACACCCCTTTGGTACTTGGAACTTTGTTGCTCTCAAAAATGCCACTAGCTTTAGACTAATATATCTACTTATTTATATTGCTTATTAAGGCTATTTTTTTAACTTTGGGGATATGCATGCTTTTTATGCAATTAATCAAAATATGTCTTTCCGAGAAAATACCTAGCGTATTTCCTATTTATTGCCTCTAGTTTAATTTTAGTTTTGTAAGATATGTAGCATATATGCAGCAATTTTTGATTCAGCCTATAGGTGGCACATTTGGAAATCCGCCACTGACATTTTTGTTTATAAACCCTCCCAATTTAGTCAGGAAATTCCTTTTCCCCCACATTCCTGATTTCAGAAAATTGTACCAGATTATCAGGGAAAACCTGGAATTATCAGGCAATTTTGTAAGTTTTCTGCGGTTACCCTGACAAAACCTCACTAAGTGAGGCTGGTTTTACTGAAGATCAATCAAAGTACTCCCTCAAGTATCCCCCTGAATTTATTATGTATTGCTCTCTCCCTTATAAAATGTAAATACAGTAAATCTCGATATGAAAAAGTCAAAGGGACAGTTAAAAAAGTTTAAGATAGAGTTTTTGGGACAAAAATGAAGGCTTCAAATATGGTTATAATCTATACCTTCATAGGAAGACATTAAGCGTCTAAATTCAACTCTAATTTTATATTTAACACAGTAACTTTTTTTTTGAAAAATTGTAAGAAATATAATTAAAATAAAATTACAAAACTGATCTTAAATTAAAATTTAACTTACTCATTTATTATTTACATTTCTTGGTACTTACGTATTAAACCGTCGACCGTGACGCTGAATCCGAAAATGTTATCAGATCCCATTGACTTTACTATTACCGTGTCGCTGAATTAGACGGACGCTGAATGGTCGACGGGATAATACGTAAGTACCCATTTCTTTTATTATTTATTTCTATTTATATTATTCTAATAACAATTTACAATAATACCTTTCTAGCTTTATAACGTGTCTGAAAAAGACACTGTTACTATGAAGTATCTATATGGAAGATTACTATGTGCATCAAATGTATATGGCGTGAGTATTAATTCCTTTGTTAATTCCTTTTTGCTATGTAGTGGAGTCTCTCGTGTCGAAAAAAAGGCTCTTGTAAAAATTTTTTGTAAATTGTGTACACTAATGTTTTTCTGTTAGCTTAGGGTACAAGGAGCATAAAAAAGTTTGGTGCCAATTTTTTATTTCACTTTTATGACTAAATATGCAGGTTTAAAGGTAAAATTTTAACTTTTAAGGATAATTGATTTTTTAACTTTACACACTTATTTATAATCATATAATGATAAAATTTGACACATATGAGTAAAAATGTATAGGTATTTGAAAAATATTAATTTTTTTTTATAAAAAACTTTTAAAAAAAATTTAATTTAAAAAATTTAATTTTTTAAAAAGCATATTTTTTTAAATATATATTCTTATTTTTTACTATGCCTTATTAATATATGTTCAAAAACACTGTTTTAACAAAATTAAAACATATTATGCCTATAAACTAAAATAGTTGTTTTTATATGATTTTTCAAAATCTCGGTGCACTGAAAATTTTAGGTAATGAACAGTTTTCTACATTAAATGGGAGAAAGGAAACAAGGATATTTAATTATGTTTAGGTAAAACATTTTTCATGTGTTTTATGATATAATTAAAAGTTTAAATTGAATTTTTTTTTAATTTAAAATTTTAAAAGATATATACTTATATCTAAAATATAGTATTAATACTCTTTAGAATACCTTATAGTTAGTTCTATTATGCTTAGGTAGGAACAATTATCTAATCAGTTTGTAACACATATGAAATCTATAAATTCAATTAATGAGTTTTAATAATTTCTCATAAACTTCAGTGCTTGGATAATTTCATACATTAGCAGTTTTACATATTCAATGGGAGAAAAGAAACATAAGAATATATTTTATAAGTAAAAATGTTAGATATTTAAAAAAGGATCAAGTTTTTTTAAGTTTAAAATTTTTTATTTAAAAAATTAAATTTTTAAAAATATTACGTTTTACAGTATATTTGTTAAGGGCAGTAACTATATTTGAAGATATTACTATAACTAAATTTGAACGTTACTCTTCATCACAATGAGGAATCACTATCGGATAAATTCACTGAGATTCAATGGAATTCATGCATTTCTCTTCATCCCCTTCACACCTACACATTTCAGTACATGGTAGCTGTGCAATAACATAGAGGAACCTTTTCCATTCTTGCATTTACTTGTACCACATCCACAGGCTGTTAGTTCTGTTATAGCTAGTGCAGGGGGCAAATCAGTTACCTCTTTAGAGAGTATATGAATCGTTTTCTTTTATCCAAAACCATACATTTCTGGTGAGGGGTAAGCTGGCATTGGATAAATATCTGTGTTCCATACTAACGCTTAATAATGAGCTCTTAAAAAATGGTACTTAAGAGCGGCCTGGGTTGGAGGTAGGCTCTCAGATTCATCTTGCCATTTCTTAAAAAGGTACCAACTCAAATCTTTAGTATTTGTTATTTCTATGGGTGATCTGTAAAACTTACAAACTAATTCCTCTAGGAGGGAACTCATGTGCATATCCGATTCTTTCTCTAGGGAGGCAAATGCTTGAATAATATGTGTTTCAACTTTCTGGAAAACTTTCCAACAAGTTAGCTTTCCTTTGCCATTAAATCTTCAAGTAGTAACACAGCTAGTAAAACTATGAAAGCCAGGAAGTGCCTCAACTACTGTTGTGCTTCAAGATTGTCATAAATAGGTTTAACAGCAAAAATGAGCTTATTTGCACCTATCCCAGTAATGACGCATGATTTCACCCAAAAGCGGATACCGTCTTAAAGCTAGTGTAAATACATCAGTGTCTGGAGACAAAATATGGACCTGATATCCCAATTGTGAAGCATACATTTCATGGTAAATGATTATTGTGTCTGCTTCTTCATGATTGGTTTTTAAGTTATTGAGATTTGTGATATTAGACCTAACTGCTGTTTCTGTTGATACGATTATTTATTTTTTAAAGCTTTATAAAAATCAATTACCTTCATTGAAAGGAGTATTCAGTTAAACATGCTTCAACCTGTACGAGGACAATATAGTAGAAATTACTAGGGCTGGGGTTTCTGCCCATGGCACTATTTAGTTACAGACAAGACTCGTCTTGAACACGACATCATCATCATGCTTTAGTTTTAGTATTACTCAAAAAATTAGATAGTCCTGTTTTAATAGGAGTTGTAGCAGTGCAAATAAATGCTCTACTGTCATATTGTTTTCCCATGCGTCCCCTACAGTTGCTGCCTTCAATGACATTTCCACTGAATAGTTGTCAAAATCTAAGTGAATGGTATTATAATTCTTTGTTACATTATTTAAAATCTGCAAGTTTAAAAGTTGCAAGTCATTGCGTGTATAAATATTTCCACTCATTTGTTGGACTAACACTATTCCATCTATAATAAGTGCAGTTTGGCCAGATATTTCAGAATGTTTATTCTTACTTAAAAAAGATTTACTTCTTCCAGGAGGGGCAGAAGTTTACTCTTATCATTACAAGGTAATAATGATCAGTCAGTTGCAAAAAATGCTCAACTTATTGTAGAGAATTCATATATTCCAATAGCAGCTCTTATTGATGTCTGGTCTGGTCTGTATTTAGCAGCAAGAGCCATTCTAGCGAATAACGACCTGTTCTCCTTTAACTCCAAAACTTTTTTGTTGATTTCCGTAACAGATACTTTTCCAGCTGATTTCCAATTTAATCTTCATCATTTTAGCCCACACGTACACGTTTGTACTACAAGTTGGTCCATATCAATCAACTTAGTATCATAAAAGTGTATACCTATGTTTACAAAATAAACTCTTGGTTTGCAAAGGCCCTGTCCGGTATGTATTATGGGCATTGGAACGGATAGTGGCGATTCGCTGGTTTCGCGTTTTCTGCGTTTTAATTTTCGCCGTTCTAAGGAAGACAAGACTGCAAAATTAACTCCAAGACTTTTTATATATCATTACTCAATATATCAATAGAATTTACTATGCAAGAAAAAGATTATTTTAAAAAAATTATGAAAAATGCAAAAAATTTCTAAATTTTAAGTTTTTTAATTTTTTAAAAATTTGGTTTTATAAAATGAAAATCAAAATTGCTTACAAACATATATACACATTTCTTCACTTTTTCTGACTATTTACTTTGATTATTTTTTTTATTAACATGCCCAAAATTCAAATAATTGAAATACGAAATTTGACCTTTGATTTGACCCCTAGACCACAAAAGTGAAAAGAAAAATTGGCACCAAACTTTTTCTTATTCTCCTTAACCTATAGAACCAAAATAACCTTGGTGCCAAAAATTTACACGAACTTTTTAGTGATTTACACGGGAGACCCCACTAATGTATTTAAAATATTAGTCTCCCCTGTTTGTTAAATAGATAAAGATTCAAATTCTGTTTTTGATAGTTTTGTTGACACTGAAAATGCTTTTATAATAATAATAATTTTTATTATCCCACACACAGAAGATTAACCTCCAGTTAAGGTGGATACAAACCACACAATACAATGGAACATTCACCAGAGGTCTGTTTAGAAGAAATTTGGGTCCGTTTTTGGACCCTTCACAAAACATTTTACCTTTAAAACAGACCCTTCACAAAGTATTTTTGCCTTTAAACAGACCCTTTTTTTGTAATACTTCAAATATTGGACCCTATTTTCACAAAAACAGGCTCCTGGCTGAAAAAACTAATTTTTCGCTAACTTCAAATTTGCAAAATTATGAGTAGATTTTCAGAATTTTTAAGAAAAACGGACCCTTCACAAAAAGTCTGGAATGACCCCTGTTCATATATAATTACAGACATAAAAAGGTACAAAAATGAAAATTTTTAAAGACAACTGTTCATATAAATAACAAGATCTGATTTAATTTTATTGTAATTATCAAAGTAAATATCAGTATCAGGAAGACTGTTGACAATTTTCAAAAACTGAATAATAGGTTGATCCATTAAGTATTTCTTTGTTATGAAGGAAACATAAAAAATATTTTGTCTGGTTGTACTCTGGGGAACAATTAATTTGAGTTCATGTAAAATAAGGGAGCAATCAATTTGGTTGTTTATTACAAATTGTAAAAAAATTTGAATAAAGAAAGGCACCGTCTAGATTCTAGGCTTATATACTGAATATTAATATTAGATTTAAAGTAGATGTAACTTAAAAACCTTTTTTGAATTTTTTCAATAGACAAAACCTGTGATTTGACTACAGGATTCCAAATGACACAGTTGTACTCCAAAATAGGACGGACAATAGTATTAAATAGTAATTTAAGTACACCAATATTTTTGAAGTTATATGTGGTTTGCTTAAGAATACCAGTGTTTTCAAAGCCTTTATTCTCATGTCATTTATGTGAGTTTTAAAACTGAAACTGGATTCATAAATTATACCAAGGTCCTATATGATATTCTTCCTGGAAATTACGATATTGTTTAAAGTATAGTTGTTTAGAAGAGTTCTACGTGTAAAAGTTAACACAAAACATTTTTCAATATTGAGGGAAAGTTTATTTTGGATACACCAGGTATTTAATAGATAAAGTTCCGATTGTAAAAGATCAAAATCAACAGAATTAGATATTGCTCGAAAAAACTTTAGATCATCAGCAAATAGAAGACACGATTGAAAGAGATTAGAAATATCATTAATGAAAAGTGTAAAGAAAAGAGGCCCTAGGATTGAGCCCTGAGGCACACCTGAGTAGTTAGTAAAAGCGTTAGATAGAGCAGATTTATATTTCACATAGAGAAGACGTTGGGTCAAATAGGAATGAATCCACAGAATTAACTTATTATGAAAATTTAAATTAGATAGTTTAGATAATAAAATTTGAAAATCAACACTGTCAAAGGCCTTAGCAAAATCAGTATATATTACATCTAGCTAATTATTTTCTTTTAAAGCACTAGCTATATGTATATTTAAACACATTAGATTGGTAGCTGTAGATCGTAAAAACCATGCTGATATGTGGAAATAATAGGATTTGTCTGTAATGCTAGCTTAGTATGAATTATTCTTTCAAATATTTTTGCGAAACTCAATATAATTGCAATTGGTCTGTAATTTCTAATATCTGACTTGCTGCCTTTTTTGAATATGGGGATAATTTTAGTTTTTTTCCAGATGTTGGGAAAAATACCAGTACTTAGGGATAAATTAAATAAAATAAGTAAAGGATACATCAGGCTCTCCATTAGGGTTATGATTCTGAGACTTTTTTTGAAATATTCAAAAGCCTGTTGTTGCATTCGATGAACTTTAGTCCATATGATCCTAACATCCTAACATCGTTTCAGTTTTCCATATAGCAATCATGCATCAACTGCCCAACTGACGTCAGATAAAAGTGAAAAGTTTTTCTTTTCGATAGTATTGTGAGAAATCTTGGGTCAGGTATTGCTAGGTGGGTAGAGTGCCCCCTATTTGTCAGTGAACGAGTCTAAAGTAAGTTTAATGACGAAATATTTAACAGAGAAATGGCTTGTTTGAAAGGAATAGTTCCGTGTGATCATTTTAATCTGGACCACTAAATCGATGGTCTCGTTATTTTATTCTGCTTTCATTTTTATCGTAATGTGAAGAGAACTGACATAAAAAATAACTAATGACCAGTTCTGAAGAACTTAACAAGAATCTGAATCTTAGTGTTTGATAGGCTTAGTTTATGAAAGTAGATCAGCTGAATTTATACCAATGCAAGCTGTGCTTAAAATAATTTTATTTTCTACTCATCAATAGTTTCTCATATGGGTCACTGCATTGACCCCTGAGTAATCAATACCACTTTAATATTTCTTCCCTGTTTTTTTAGTGTTTTGTTTGTTGTATTAATTATTTTAATATTTTTTATTTTAATTCAGGATGTGTTTAAGGGTCTCCATACCTTTCTTGATATTCAAACTTCTTACTGCTTTCCAGCTGCCTCTTTTGGTATGGGATTATGCTATAAAAAATTCTTCATGTAAGCAGATGTTTTTATTTTCTTTGTATACTTTTTTATGCTTGACAGCTGCATAATTTGTGCTGGAATTTTCGGTCCTTCACAGGGCTGTCAATTGGGTTGACAATTTTTAATTTTTAGGTTCAAAGAGGCTGTTACCTGTTTGAGAAACATGACAGATGAATTTCCTGAAGACAATGTTTTTTTTTGGCCTGGAAAGGTCAATTATACAATTGATGAATTGAAGCCATCAAACCTTATGGTAATTTGACATTTAATGATCTTGAAACAGATAAAACATAGGGTCGACCGGGGTAATTACCGGACAAAAATCAATAACATCCTAATATTTCAAAAACTATCAAAGCTAGAGTAATAATTTTTGGTATGGAATAAGTACACTATACAACAGTTATAATTGGCATATTAAACTATGGCATCAGCATTTTAATCATGTTTGACTAATTAATCATTATTTATATGCATTCTTAACCTCATTTTAAAGATAAATAACTCACTTACCACCCTTTCAAACTCGATATCATTGAAATATTTTTTAAAGTATTTTTATAAACATAATTTATTTAAAAATATCTTATCCTACTTAAAAAAAGAGTACCCTTTTGTACAATTAATAAGTTTTATTTTAAAATACTAATATTACAAAGGGAAAGTGTTACAAAGTAAAATTAACGAATATTGTAGTTTGACAAGTTTATCAAGTTACAAGGACACCAATAAATTTTATTTATTTAAATTCTATGCAAGAGACAATGTAACAAAAAATTGTGTAGAACTGTTGTATAGTGTACTTATTCCATACCAAAAATTATTACTCTAGCTTTGATAGTTTTTGAAATATTAGGATGTTATTGATTTTTGTCCGGTAATTACCCCGGTCGACCTTAAAATGCAATTATTTGATTTCAAATGTTGAACATTATTATCAGAATATTATTCTGAAATTTTTCTAATTAAATTTTTAGAATAAAAATGATTTCTGCTAACACCCTTAGGCAATTAAAAACAAATTAATAATATGTAAGGTATAAAAAGTGTAGTGTCCGGAAATTACCCCGGTGTTCGAGAATTACCCCGGGGACAAGAGGCAATTTTGGGCACCCCCCAGTTTATTGTTTGAAATAGTAAAAAAAAATTAATGCCATTTTTTATGTTGTTCAAACAGTTTAACAATTACTAGAAAAGAAATTTTAGAAAAAAGGATTAAAATATAGCAATGAGAACAATCTTTGTAAAAAGTGCCAAAACTCAGACCAATGTTATTTTACAGATATTTAACTAGCAGTTTGAAAAATATTTTTTTTCACAAAGTAAATATCCAGATAATTATGAATTGATTTATGGACCTTAAAGATGATAGTTAAGAGTACTGCCATGAATTTTTTCATTTAGCTTAGAAGCTTTTTTAAATATGAAAAGGCCAGTGTCCGGTAATTACCCCAGAAACTTGGTGTCCGGGAATTACCCCGGTCGACCCTAATCACAGTAACACATAAAGTGCTAAATGCCTATACTTAAAAAGAAAAGCAAGTATTTATACACTTGGAAGACTGCGGGATACTACCAAATTATCATTTACATCACACAACCCGCAGTCGTCTTCTTCCCTTGAAAAATAACTAACTATACACATATTCAATCAATTTCATATTTAGAAAGAGGAAAAAAATAGACCATTTATTGAAAATATATGTTCATAAGAGTAAGAAATGCCTGAAAAATGCCGTAAATAGCCTGGAAAAGTGAGGGAATTGACCTGGAAAAGTCAGGGAATTTTATTTCTGAAATAGAGTGGGAAATCTGGCATTTTCGCTAATCTTACTGTTTGACTGTGTTTGTTTTATTTTTCATGATTTTATTATACTTTTGTAGGCTGCTAAGGAAGATTTGATTATCCAGTGTCTACATCCTCCTGCTCCTGACGTTTTATGTCGTTATGAACATTGTCTCTTTAGTAAAGCTATGTTTTACCATCATCTTGAATACTCAGGATTTTGTTCGATTTACTGCACTGAGCAGTATGTAGTCCCAATGCATCCCGAGTGTTTCAAATCTTTGGGAAAATTGAAGAAATTAAAGTCTAAGGTAGATTGAATATATTAAAATTAAAACTCCCAAAATGTTTTTTAAATTCCTCCTACAGTATTCGGGAGGATAAGTGAATTCGAGTAGGAATTCGGGAGGATAAGTGATTGAAGGGATTGAATTGTTTTTTCTCCTCGGCTTATAGCATGAAAACTTTATGGGAGGGGGAAGTCAGAAAAGCACCAGATAAACTTTTTTTTTCTCCTCTTCATTCTCGCGTGGCGCTGCAAATGTGCGTGAAGTAGATACAATACAGAAGCCGTTCTATTAGTAAACAAAACGGGTTTTACATCACACAACCCGTTGCTTGGGTAGCTTGCCGGATGAGGGGTCAGTTAGCCAGATTCCAGGTTCTATGTAAACAGCCAAAATGGTAATTGAGGTGTTTGCTGCAACAATGTGTTAACTCCACTAGAATGAATATTTGTAAAATCATTACTTTGGCAGTAAAAAAATGGTGATCACAGTCCCCAACCCAGTTGTACATTGTCGTGAAGTAGTGCTAACTTGGCGACTAGCGCTTGCTGCCGCCAAGGTGGCGCTTTTTGATGTGGATTCTGATTTTGGAGTTAACTTCTTGTTGCAGCAAACACCTCAATTGTATGGAAACTCCAACTCTCAAGCGTCACCTCCAGCCATGGACCGGTTTCCTCCTTGTTAGGACTCATCAGCACGGCATAGGAAGGTAACGCAAGAGAGTGGAGGAAGGCTTCTAGTCAAGCCGACTATAATGGAAAAAGTGGTGACCATGATTAGTCTACCACTATCTGCCGGAATGAACTGCACATTCCCTGGACAGATTTAATTTCCATATTGGCAAGTGTGAGAAAAGGAGTATTTTTCACCATAACCACTGGTTCAACTCTCAAGCGTCACCTCCAGCCATGGACCGGTTTCGTCCTTGTTAGGACTCATCAGCACGGCATAGGAATGTAACGCAAGAGAGTGGAGGAAGGCTTCTAGTCAAGCCGACTATAATGGAAAAAGTGGTGACCATGAGGTGACGTTTGAGAGTTGGAGTTTCCAAACCTTTCCCGAACCAGTGGTTATGGTGAAAAATACTCCTTTTCTCACACTTGCCAATATGGAAATTAAATCTGTCCAGGGAATGCGCAGTTCATTCCGGCAGATAGTGGTAGACTAATCATGGTCACCACTTTTTCCATTATAGTCGGCTTGACTAGAAGCCTTCCTCCACTCTCTTGCGTTACCTTCCTATGCCGTGCTGATGAGTCCTAACAAGGACAAAACTGGTCCATGGCTGGAGGTGACGCTTGAGAATTGGAGTTTCCAAACCTTTCCCGAACCAGTGGTTATGGTGATAAATACTCCTTTTCTCACCTCTTGCGTTACCTTCCTATGCCGTGCTGATGAGTCCTAACAAGGACAAAACTGGTCCATGGCTGGAGGTGACGCTTGAGAATTGGAGTTTCCAAACCTTTCCCGAACCAGTGGTTATGGTGAAAAATACTCCTTTTCTCACCTCTTGCGTTACCTTCCTATGCCGTGCTGATGAGTCCTAACAAGGACAAAACTGGTCCATGGCTGGAGGTGACGCTTGAGAATTGGAGTTTCCAAACCTTTCCCGAACCAGTGGTTATGGTGAAAAATACTCCTTTTCTCACCTCTTGCGTTACCTTCCTATGCCGTGCTGATGAGTCCTAACAAGGACAAAACTGGTCCATGGCTGGAGGTGACGCTTGAGAATTGGAGTTTCCAAACCTTTCCCGAACCAGTGGTTATGGTGAAAAATACTCCTTTTCTCACCTCTTGGGTTACCTTCCTATGCCGTGCTGATGCAGGGTTGCCAACTACTCCGGAACTTCCGGGGTTTCCCCGGATAAGTACTGAAAACCCGCGAATCCGCAATAAGAGTTTAATACTCCGGAAATCGGAATGGGACGATTCGGCGCCGGCCGTTTCGGCGCGAAACGGCCGGCGAATATTCTATCTATTTTTTTTTTTTTTTTTTTTTTTTTTTTTTTTTTTTTTTTTTTGGCGCCGAAACGGCCCGCGCCGAATAGTAGTAGAGCCAGGGGTCACAGTCAGCCTATATTTCCTATAAATCCTATATTTTTGAAAAATTCCCGATTGAAAAAATCCCGAATTTTCATACATGCTTCCGGATATTTGCCTGTAAAGTTGGCATTTTGATGGCGTGGTCACGGGCAGAAAAAACAACTTGACGGACGGTTCGCGATCGGCGACGGTGCGCGCGCGAAAGTTTTCGCGATCGCGCGCGACTTTGCGTCAATAACCTTGGCTTTTAATGCTTGTTTTTGGGGAAAATGTTCACTTATTGTAGTTCAAATGTGTCCAATAATTAGCTGGCAAATTAAAATAAAATATTAGAGTAATTTCTTGTTGTTTGCAAGAAGGCAAATAGAAATTTATAGTTTGAACTTGAGAGTTTTAATATCAAATAAAGAATTACAAGGTTTGAGGATATAGGGTATATGAAAATTTAAAGTAAAATTTAAATAATATTATTTAAGCATTATTTAAATTTATCAGAAAGAGAGTCTTACAAAATTTTCCATATGGGTAATTTTTTGGGTGTGAAATTAAACTTCTTGGGCTAAAGTTTTTACTCCTGTTAGTGTTAGTTTTTCATTTTCTGCTAAATTTATACATTTTGAGTCAGAATAACTATTGATGATTACTTACAGTTTTATTGAAAGTATAAGGTTGTTTTTTATTTTTTAAATTTAAATCTGTTAGGTTCATTTATTAAAAAATTGCATGAAAATATTTTCTTGATATACTATAGAGCTTAATTAAATTTTTATTCCTATTTAAGTTATATTCTTGTAAAATACTGTTTTCGCGTTACTCCTGAAGTAACATAAAAACTCCTGAAATTTTTTTTCTGGACCCCTGAAGCTATCTGGAAAAGGTTGGCAACCCTGCTGATGAGTCCTAACAAGGACAAAACTGGTCCATGGCTGGAGGTGACGCTTGAGAATTGGAGTTTCCAAACCTTTCCCGAACCAGTGGTTATGGTGAAAAATACTCCTTTTCTCACCTCTTGCGTTACCTTCCTATGCCGTGCTGATGAGTCCTAACAAGGACGAAACTGGTCCATGGCTGGAGGTGACGCTTGAGAATTGGAGTTTCCAAACCTTTCCCGAACCAGTGGTTATGGTGAAAAATACTCCTTTTCTCACCTCAATTGTATCCCAAATGATAGTAAGCAACTAATGATATTTTGTTTTACAGTTTTTATGTGGCACAATTTGTATAACTCCAGATTGTGAGGGTACTATTTTCAAAATTAAAAAGACTCCCAAAGTTGGAATGCCAAAATTTGTAAGGTTTTATTTATTTATTCATTCTTTAATTTATTTTTTTTATTCATTTCACTAACATGTTTCGATTATTTTTTGTTCTATGAGAAAAAATCTTCAAAAATGCATGGTTCTAATTTTTCAGCCAGAATTTAGTGAAATTCAAAGCTCTGTGTAACTTTAAGTATTAGAATATGTTTAATATTTATACTTGCATCCTAAAGAGGTTTTAATAAATAAACAGGTAACATAATTTATTTTACAGATTATTTTATAAAAAAAATTTAGTAGAGCTTTTACAGAAGGTAGTTCAGATAGATGTAACGCGAGTCACAAAACTAGGTAACCTGAGTCACACGTTTAATCGTAACTTATGTTAATTATAATCATATTAGATTTGTTGTATTGATGATTTTTGAAAGCCTCAAATGTTCTGAATATTTTGATGTATTTATTAATTTTTATAATATTTTATAAGGGGAGAAAATTGAGCTTTTTGTACAATGCAAAAAAACAACACTGCTGTGCTTTTTATTATAAATTTTTTTAACTGATGGGAGATTTATTTTGTTTTATAGGGCTGATTTATTTAATAATATGTTTTTTTAATAACAAAAATTAAATATTTTCATTACTTAAATAGCAATTAGAAAATCAAAATATGTGTCTGAATGTAACGCGAGTCACATGGAATTGCCCAAAACTTAAAATTTACTTAAACTCTCTCTCTAAGTATTACGCTCCATTAAAACACAAATTTTATGTATACCTAAAAGCAAGTTTTATTTTGTTGAAGTTTGTTAATTTTTATTACTTAAATTTAGGAAAGTACATTGTGTGAAAAAATGGATGTATCTTCAGCCGAAGAGAAAGGATATCATCAAAAAGAGGAATTTAAAAAACATGCAAACAGGTATTTAATACATTCATTGAGCTCTTAAATTTTTAAAAAAAGAGACTAAAACCTTTTCATTTTTATTACTTAAAGTTGATAAAGTAAATAAATGTTGTCTTCTCAAAATGCTTTTTATATTTCATGTTAAAAATACAGTATTTTGTTAAATTAAACTTTCAGTATTTACATTAGCACTCATGCTTACGTACCAATTGACTATTCAACCACTCATCCACTCATTTTGTTTTTAATTTGACTTTTTATAAGTATTCAATACAGATCTTCTGTAAAATTTTTTGGCATCCAATCATTAGTTAGTATTTTTTAAAACTTTCATGCATAAAAGCAAACAGAAAAAAGTACTTAACTAAACATAATGTCATACCTGCCTATCCAAAACTGTAAGTGTGACAAAACCTGCAGAGCTAGGACTCAATTTCACCAGCTAACATTTAACATTTGTTTAACTTAAACTGTTCTTGAAACTTATTGTAAAATACTGAATAGCATTGAGAATAAACATATTTATTGTTTTGCACCAAATTGCTAATCAACATTATTAAATTATCCAGTATATGCTGAAGAGAACCAGTTTTGTATTGCTTATACTTGATTCCAAGTTTATCAGGAAATTGAGTTTTATATTAATTTGTGTGTTTTGGAAACTTAAAATGAGTTTATCACTTCAATTAAAAGTATGATTATATTCTACTCAATGAACAATTCAACTGTATAAATTTTAAAAAGGTTACCAGATACACACTATACCACTAGGCCATAGGTGCTGATGCCAGAATTGTTCAATAACATAATTTTAATGTTATACAACAAACTCCTATTACTGCGCATGCTTCAACTTTCGTGGAAACAACCACTTTGTTTTAGAATTCATTCAGGAATACAGTCGACTCCGCTTAATGTGATCACCTTTGTCCAAGATTAGAATGATAACAATATCCGATTGATAAAAATAAGTGATTTGATACTAGAAAGTTTCAAACAGTGTAACTCCAGTTTTGCATTAAAATCACAACTATGCAGTTCTAATTAAAGTATTTAAAACGATTCCTTAGTTTGTATTTTACAAATTATACATTCTTAAAGAAAAATATGAGAGTGGAACATATATTTATATTACTAATAAATTAATGATTAATTTTCTATTTTTATGTATTAAAATTAACCTTCAAACATAAAAAAGGGAGGTTTTTAAGGGATTTCACCAAATTCTGATAACATTAAGCAAAATATTGATCACATAAAACAGCACATTTTACATTAAATTAAATAGGAGTGATCGGGACCAGTCACTTTTGATAATATTATCCGATTGATAACATTAACCATGATCACATTGAGCAGAGTTGACTGTATTTATAAACTATTGAATGGTCTTGATTCCTTATTTAATTGAATCAAATCTAATGCCTTCCTAGGTTTTACACTCATGGTATAGGTTTTTTTTCTCTAATTGAGATTGTTCTCCACCTTGACTTTTGTAATAGCTATTTGGCCTTGAATCTGATGGTAGTATAGATGATTCGTGTTTAAGGTAAATTGATCACCATTGTGTTTTAATATGTAATTTTTAACATTCAGCAGCTTTGTTCTCAGGTCATCATTCCTATACTTGTAAGGGCACTCCACCTCAATAATAGACGCATCTAATTTTAAATTAAATATACTGGTCTTGTGTCTTGCGTGGTATGGCCGAATAGGGCTGCGCCATAAAACCCCACCAACCACCTTGACTTTTTTACTTTTATTATTTCACCCAATATATTCCCTCTTTTCGTAACTGAACCCTTACCATATCCAACCTAACTTTCCTTAGCTTACCATTGAAATAGTCTATTGATTTATAATTTATGAAAGGATCTAGTTTATAACTAATGAATTGACTTCTCTTGAAGGCCAGATCAAAATAAGCAAATAATGTCCATGACAGAAAAGATAAAGTCCCTTTGTGAAGAAAAGGAAGATCTTTTGAAACGAGCTATTAATGCTGAAGTAAGTTTGACCCAATTGAAATTATTATTTATTTATTTATTTATTTAGACAAAAAACAGACCTTTCGGTCCAATTACATTTGCCAGTACAGAAAAAAAAAAAATCACAAGAACACCCAACAACCATCAAAAGCCAGACAACAAAAGAACACAATAAACAAATGCATATAGAAACATTAGAAAAATTTAGAAGATTAAGGACATGCAGATTAGCTTGAAAACTGAAAAAGACATAGAAAAAATATCCAAACGATCCGTATACAAATTATAGAGTGAGCAAAATTTATTTACATAGAAGTTTTTATCTGTGACAGTCCTTATATCAGTTCCAAAAAATTTTAAAGATTTATTTCTTGCAGAATGCCTTGGAACTATTATAAATATATTTTGAGTTAAAGTATTGCTGTCAATGTTTTTATTTAATAGTTTATGAAAAAATAACATTAACAAAAATTTACGCCTGGATTGCAGATCTTGAATTTTAAAATTTTCTCTCAAAATCTGGCTTGGCATATAAGTATTACAATATCCATTTTCAGTAAAAAACAAGTGTCTTAAAAAAATATTCTGAATTTTTTCTATCATTTTAATATAAATTTCATAATGAGGATCCCAAACTATACAAGCATATTCTAACTTAGATCTGACTAAGTAATTGAAAATTGAAATTTTGGATGCTGAATTAAGTTCCCTGCAAGCCCTTAATATAAAACCTAAATTCTTGAAAGAACATGAAACAATATTTGAAATATGATCAGAAAATGAAAATTTACAGTCATATTTTACACCAAGATCAAAAACACTATTACATCTAGAGAAAAAAATATTATCAATACAATAGTTATAAATTAAATTGGAATACTTATGCGAAAAAGTCATGATAGAACATTTTTTGTAATTTAGAAATAATCGATTTGTCAAGCACCACCTGTTTAGTGACATCAAATCATCTTGAAGATTGCTGCAATCATCAAAATTATAAATGTGATTATATATTTTTGCATCATCAGCAAACATAAGGCATTTGGAATAACTTAAACATTCAGGTAAATCATTTATAAACAAAATAAATAACAATGGTCCCAGTGTTGAGCCCTGGGGTACCCCCGATGAACTGGTAAAAACACTAGACAAACAATTTTTATATGAAACAACTAAGTGTCTATTAGTTAAATAAGAATAAATCCACTTTACCAATCCACCATTCAATCCAAAATCAATAAGTTTCCTCATCAAAATGCCAAAATCAACAGAATCAAATGCTTTTGTAAAATCCGTGTATACTACATCAATTTGTCTATTTTCATGCAGAGCCAAAACTATCTCCGAATTTAAAGACAACAAATTTGTTACTGTTGATCGTCCTTTTAAAAATCCATGCTGAACATCTGATATACGTTGACCTATACTAAGAAAAATACGTTTTTGTATTACACCCTCAAAGATTTTAGAGAAAACAGACAGAATAGTAATAGGTCTATAATTTTTGATATCTGCTCTATTTCCTTTCTTAAAAATAGGAGTAATCTTGGATTTTTTAAATGCAACCGGAAAAATGTTAGTTTTTAGGGATTTATTGAATAAAATTAAAAGAGGGTAAACAAAAAACTCAGCACAACCCTTAATGAGATATGGAGGAATTTTATCAAGTCCAGCAGATTTATTTCCCTTCAAGGATTTAATTTCCGACATAATTTCAGAAACTGAAATGTGATTAAAATCATGACAAAAATTATCCCTTTTATTAGTATTAACATTTGATACAAAATTAGAACTCTGTGAATAAACAGAACTAAAATGTTTAGCAAAAGCTTGAGCAATGTCAACATTTTTGGTCAAATTTTGATTTTTATATGTCATTGAATTACACTCATTACAATTATTTTTAGAACTTCTCACAAAAGCCCAAAAATTAGATGCATCATTTACTAAATTATCATTAGTTATATTTATATAGTTTTTATATGCATCTCTAATTTTAACTTTGACAATACGTCTCAAAGCTTTGTAGGCATTTATTAATATTACATTATCACACATTTTTTTTCTTAATCTATTTTTTAGCTTAATATGATAAATGATATCAGAATTGAACCAGATTGGAAATTTTTTTTGTTTGGGTGCATACTTGGGAAAACAAGCATCTAAGATATTATATATTCCTGCATAGAAAGAGGAGACAGCCTCATTTATATCATCAATAGCACTGAGATAATTCCAATCTGAATCACGCATGAGTTCATAAAATAAGTGAAAATTTCCCTTCCTAAAATTATAGTTTTCAACACCCGAGGAAACTTCTCTAGACTTTATTCTCTCAAAAGACTTAACAGATAGAATCAGTGAGGGATGGTAGACATCTTCTCTTACAAGAATTTCCTCATCATCGGCACGAGTAATCGAAAAAACCTCAGATGTTAAGTTACTAATCACAAGATCCAGGATTCTACCCTGATGATTAAGACAATGATTAAACTGCTTAAAGTTGCACAAGCTCAAAAAATCAAAAAGATTCTTCTCATTTAAGGGTAAAGATTGAAAAACAGATTCCTCTGACCAGTTAATTTTACTTAGATTAAAATCACCCAACAAAAGCATAGGTTTGGACATCATATCAACATCATTGGAAAAAAGACTAAAAAAATTCATGTACGTGTCAGCATTAGTATTTGGTCTAAAATACACAACACATAAATACATAATAGTCAAATGAGACACAGAAACTTTTAAAATTAAATATTCCAGATTGTTAATAGTATTTTCACACACTTCAAAACTAAATTTTTTGTCTAATGCAATCAAAACACCCCCTCCTCGCAACAAACTACTTTGATTTGGACATCTGTCACACCTAACTATATTATATCTATTATCCAAAATTTCAGAATCACTTACGCTTTCATTCAGCCAAGTTTCATTAAAACATATGATATCATAATCTTGAGCCAAAGCAGATAGATATAAGTCATTTAATTTATTTTTTAGACTTCTAGCATTTTGAAAATAGATTTTTAAACTGAATTTTTTTGAAAAATTAAACATTGCTATGAGCAGGTGAAATTGATACCTTATCAGAAACCTTAAATCTATCCAAATCTTCCAATGATTTAATAATTACTGCCTCTGACCCATCAGTTTGTCTGACCAGTAGTTTTCCATTTTTGAACCACACATATTTTAACACATTTATTTTTCTCAATTCTCTAGCGGTAGCATGAAGTCTACGATAATGAAAAGACAGATTATCATTTATATAGATCTGACTGTCCGTTCCAAAACCAAGCTTGTTTGCATTTAGACCTCTCTTTATCCTTGCTCTTAACAGAAACTGCTCCTTGTCAGATTTCTTCAAAAACTTCGCCACAATTGTGCATGGTTGCTTACGTGATTGGTTGTGAGAAGGAACTCTATGGATGATGTCAACAAATTTCCTATCCACTTCAATATCTAGGTGTCTACCAATTTCACACAAGACATCCAATAAATTCTCAGGATTTTTTTCAGGTACTCCCGCTATTTCAATCATGTTACATCTGGAGTATTGTTCCAAATCAGCTATTCTTGTTTTGCACTCATTGATTTCCTTGAGCATCAGAGCATTCTCCCGATATAACTTCTGAATATCATCTTGACAAGATTTGATAGAGGAAACAAGATCCGACATCTCATGTTTGATTTCCGATAGTTGGGTGTGGCACAAGTTTAAGGAAGTTCCCAATTCACAATCCATGTGCTTGATCAAAGCACTTTGTTGCTTATGCATCAAGTCACTGATAGTATCAATAATAAATGTTTTCAAATCTCCAGATATTTCAATATTATATTTCCCGATATTCTTACAAGGAGGACACAACCAACTTGATTTCTTTTCTTTCGAGAGATTTCTAAATCCAGACTGTGTAAATCCCGCACACTTAAAGTGAAAATCCAGCTTACAATTTCCGCAGCAGGATATTTTATCCGTAGCCTCAATGATGTCAGTTTTGCAGGTTTCACAGGACGCCCACTTTAGGACCACAGGAGGACTACGACCACAATTGGTCCCCACTTTGAATTGGTTTAATGAAATTTGAAGTGTTTAATGCATTGTTAGTCAAAATTATTAACTGGAGATACATTGTTTAACAAAGGTGTTAAGCAAGGTGATTCGTTATCAGCTGTGCTGTTCAATATTGCCTTGCATTCTGCAATCATGTCAATTGATCAACGAGGAAATATATTTACCAAGACGACACAAATCTGTGCTTATGCAGATGATATACTGATTATTGCAAGAACAAAAAATAGATTAATACAAACTGTTCAGGAACTTATGAATAGTGCAAGTGAAATTGGTCTAGAGGGTAATGAAACCAAAACAAAATTCATGATTATGTCAACCTCTAAAGAAAGAAGAAAGATACAGAACCTAAAATATTTTTAAGGGTACCAACTCGTATACTTATCTTGGTAATGAAATAAACAATAAATGTGAAATCCACGAGACTATAAACAAACAGATACAAAATGGAAATAAAGCAGTTTTTGCAAATAGTAGACTACTAAAATGTAAATTATTATATAGGAATTGTAAGCTACAGATATATAAAACCCTAATAAGGCCAATCATAACATATGGTTCTGAAACCTGGGTGTTACCTAACAAAGATGAAAGTATGTTAAGAAGATTTGAATATAGAATAATAAGAAAAATCTTTGGAGCCATATACGAAAATAACTCATGGAGGAAAAGGTACAACCATGAAATAGAAAGGCTGATTAAAGGGAAAAATATTATAAGATATATTAAAGCTTTGAGAATACAGTGGATTGGACATGTGGAAAGAATGAAGGAAACAGACATGTGCAAAAAAATGATGAGTGGAAAGCTATATAGTAATAGGAAGCGAGGAAGACCTAAACTAAGATGGTTGGACCAAGAGGGGCTGTAGAGCCTTGGAGAGAGAGAGTCAAAATTATTGAGTTCGGGACTTAGTGCAATTTTATTAATTCGTGATTTAATTATCTTAAATTATAAGAAATATCTTGCATATGTTTAGATAAGTGAGATTGTAAATTATATCAATTATAACAATTATGCAATGTTAACAATTATGAACTCTACGGAACTGCTCTGCATTTTGGCTCTAATTGAATATAAATTTGAATTTAGCCACAAAAGTTGTGAAAGAAATTGTGGTATCATTTGATTAGGCATGGCAGTGAATGATTCATTAGGTGCATTAACTATACTTGATTCTATTTTTTATTTGCTTTATTTTAGTTACTGTTTTTATTGTTTGCTAATTATTTATACATGTTGCTAGCTTTTTAATTATGTTAGCAGTTGTAGGGAAGAGTCAATTATGGATAGCCAAATTTAAAATTTGAAACCTGTGTATTCTGATTTAGAATTTTGTTATTACACACGTAGTTATTTTATTCTACTCATTTATATTTTAGGAATTGTTTCTTCAAAATAAGAAAATATTAAGTACACAAATAATTCATTCTCAAATAATTGAAACAGAACGAAGGTAAATATCATTGCAAGATATAATATAAGTTTATTTTCCCTGTTACATTAATTAACATTGCTATTTTTTATGTCACCAGATGTTATAATTTCAATTTTTATTTCAGAAATTATCTTGCAGTTGATATTACTAGCAATATGACTACATTAAAAACTGAAACAGAAAATCATCTTAAGTGGCTAACTGAAACCCTTAAGCATTTTACAGTAAGTATTCAAACATAACTGTTTTTAATGACAATATTAAGTGTTGCTTAGGCTCAAAGTATTTTTTTTTCAATTGAGTTAATCTTTAAAAAATTCTGAGGGAAGTGTTATTTTTGTAGTGGTTATTTCCACGAAAGTTGAAGCATGCGCAGTAACCAGGAGTTCAAAGAGAACTAAACAGAAAACTAAAACTGAAATTTTTCATAAATCACATGCTTTTTTGGCTTCTTTCTTATTTAATATATTAAATGAAAATCTTATAAAGACTAATAAAGCAGAATTTAAGAATGATTTATATAATTTTATAGCAAGACATCAAGATATTGAAACTTTATTTAGGATTCAAAAATAATTTAACCATAGTTCACACATTCTGTTTCCATTGGCAAGTAGATTAGCTATTGTGCTCTATGTGCCATGGATGAGACGAGCTATATACTCTTATGTGGTTCCACATATTTAATTTTCCTTTTTGTTTGTTTCTTTTTGTGTGATTTCTCCTTTTGTGTTCATTGTGATTGTATATGTTATGGGCAAAGTGATTAATCGGGCATTATTAATAATGCCCGAAGTGGAGGCGGGCAAAGTGATAAATTTCATTGATAAATTCTATTGAATTTATCACATTGCCCTCCTCCACTTCGGGCATTATTACAATCGTGAAAAAGGTTCAGAACCCTAATATGTATGTATGTATTTTAATAATTGTATTTAATTTATGTTTTAAATTTTTTAACTAGACTGAAATCAATCGGCAAATAGAAGAAGTAAAGAGTGGAATTCCCTTGTCAACTTTGAATTCTGTAGACCTGCCTCCCTTAGGAGACATACCCAATGTACCTGAAAAAGTAATTTTTTTCTATTTGCTTTTTTGTGTTGCATGTGTATAATTTTTCTCTTTGACAATTTTATCTAAAACCAGTGGCGGATCCAGAGACTTGGTTTGGGGGGGGGTGATTTTACCTATATGCGCATTCGACATTACAATCAATTTTCACTTTTACATTCAATTCGTAAGAGGAAGACACATAAAATATATTTGGTGGAAAGTTCCACTTTCTACTGATTTAATTGTAAACCATTAAATGCATGATTAAAATAATTCATTTTCCCTTTTTAAAATGGAACTTCTACTTAAATGCATAAAGTATACACTAATATATAACAAGACAGACCAAAATAAAGAAAAATTAGAGAAACAGAAAAGTCACTAAAAGTAAAATTACCGCAAATCCACGAATGCCTTTTTCTGTTTATAATTATTTCTTTTAGCTTTTTCACAATTTAGAAATTTAGTAAACCGAATTAAATCATTAGAACCTTGAAATGATAAGTAATAATGACATTGAAAGCTGCCCTGTTAATGTTAAGTTCTCAAAATAATAATAAAAACTTAATAAATGTACATAAAAATATTAAATCTATTACTAAATGATAAAAACAATTTTCTTTTGTATATGTATTCCGAATTTAGCAACCAAGAAGAAAATTTAAAATAGCAATTTCTCTTAATAATTAATACAGTGATATACTTGAGTTTAAAAAATTATGAAACATCGAAACATAGTTTTAAAAAAAAGAAAAGTTGCAGAAAATGGCAAAACTACCTCAGCTTTATCTTCAAAAAAATCATTTCTTGGCTTTTTCTTAAAAAACGAAAGCTGAGTTCCACTGTTCGTTTCTGAGCACGACCATGTTCACTATTTCCGGAATCCATTTTTAGTGATAGTAAAACGCCAAATTTTAATAAAACAGCAAATCAGTGTAAAAAAACGAGGCAAGTCAAACGTTGGAAAGAAAATCAACTAAATTTTTTACTAGTACAGCTTGGCATATGTACGACATGCTCCGCCCACAAGTTTTGACTATCCCACTGCCAACAAATAGCTGTTATCCCCTCCCAATATGGGATTGCCAATCGCTCTGAAAAAGCTTTGATTGGCCCTTAAATAGATGTTGAAAAACAGTGAGATTAGAAAATATACAAACAAGCCGCCCGCTCTGGTTTTTGTGTGCAATTATACCAGTAATCAGCCTCGATATGAGGTCCAATTCACCCCGATACAGATTTCTTTAACACCGGCTGAAATTTCCGGTGACCAAAGAGTACCGAACAACCCCAAGAGAGGAAAAAGTGGTCATTAGCTCGGACCCTCTGTCAACCCTTTTATCAGGGCTCGGGAAGGGAGCCCTCTGAAAAGTGATCGATGCATTGAAGTTATCATTTAACGAGTTGCTACTATTGCCGAAAAGGGGCACTGCGAGAAACCGGAAAAAATACTCGCTCAGATGGTGACAGCGGTTTCTCAGTAGATATTATTCACAAGTCAAGTTAATCGCTGTTATCGGGGATGTGATTTTCGGCCGGAAATTCGGCGAGGTCACTTTGTTGGGGGGGGGGGGTGATCACCCCAATCACCCCCCCCCCGTGGATCCGCCACTGTCTAAAACAGGGTTGTTACGTTTAAAACACTTTGTTTTAATTTGTTAAAAACATAAACATCAGAAGCCCACACTGACTGCTGCCCACCCAAGCCGGAGGAGTCCAGATAAAAAAGTAATTAGGGGCCATAAATCCGGAGGGGAGCTCCCGCTCAAAAGGGAGAACGTTGTCGGGCGGTGGGGTAGGTCTCTGGCGACTGCTTTCTAAACCGTTAAAATGCTGTTTCCGTATGATGCTCGGAAATAATCACAACTCTTTTGCAGTGGATCTCTTGTTATGGACTCTCTAATTATTTAAAATTATAATTCTTAAATTATCTGTTTTTGAAGATAGGGGTTCTCCAATATTTAGAGTTAAATTCATAAGGTATTTCTAAGCATAATTTTTATTTTTATTAAACTTATTTTCAGGAATTCAGCTTAAATTACCTTGCCAGTTAAATTAGTTAATTGGTAATACGTAAATCGTTTAGATTACAATTATCAAAATATTTAATAAATATCTCTCTCTAAATTTTACAATTTATTTAATTCATTATATTTTTTTTAGGATAATGAATAAGATAAATTTAATGAATTACCTAAATTTCTATTTATTAACTATAGAAGACTAGAAGACTATATAAAAAATTTTAGCAATTCATTCCGAACCCGAATTGATGTTCTTTATTTTGTTAGTAATTATTTTTATCTTAGAAAATGCATTTTAAAAAATCAAAGTGATTGTTGGGTTGCCACAGGTAACATTTAGCATGCTATCGCTCTTTTCGAGGAGAAATGTATGAAACAAAATTTTTAATGACTAGTAGCCAGGAAACTAGTCTCAACTCCAATGGACTCTAACCGCCTATCTGGTTCGAGACTTCACACGGAACCAACACGTGACCTACTGAGCTTGCAATTGGTTACCACAGATACTACACTAGTAGATCTACTAGTGTAGTATCTGTGGTAACCTCAAGCAAGCTCAGTAGGTCACGTGTTGGTTCCGTGTGACGTCAGATGGTTAGAGTCCATTCTAGTTGTATTATTTTGTTTTCAATTTCTTACCCAAATAGATGCTCAACTAGTCTTGGTAGCCAACGGCGGATGCCAATGAAGTCGCCAACCAGTTAAACAATAAAATATTTAGTTTTTTAAATTTATTTGGCATTATTTATGAAAGAAAGTAAGCAAATAAATTTTTAATAACTTATTTGTTTACATTTTAGCTCTTTAGGTATTTTTCAAAACTTTTAACAGCATTTTCCACGATTTTTAACATCTAATGTTAAAGTATAGGAAAGTTGTAACTAAAATGGCAGAAATATCGATTCTCGCGGTGAGCCGTTGTCCAATCTCTCTCTATATATAGGGTCTCTAGGTAGGAGTAACACCCCCATGAGTCAACTCTAGTTACACCACTGCCAATGTAACCCCTTTTTTTCTTGTAATAAATGCGATCTCTGAAGTGAAAATACACAAGTCTGGATGTACCCCTGACAAGACATTTACTCTTGCAGAATGTACGAGCGATAGAGTACTTACTGGTCAGTGCCAATAATTCTAGCAGTGCATCATCTTTAGAGAAAGTAAAGGACATTTCTGAGGAACATCTCCCCTGCTGATTCGGTTACGGCGGGCGCCAATGGTAAGCATTTCGAAATATGAACTGCTTTTCTATATATCTATATATTTTGTATATATCTATATTTTTCTATTTGAAGGTCTCCCAGTCCGAGAAACTCATCTATTGCAACTGTCTGCAAAAGAAGAAGCTGAGAAGCACAGTTCTTTCCCATTTTTATATTTTTCAAATTGACTAGTTTTTAAGTCTTGTAATTTAAAAAAAAAATATAATTAAAATTTAATATATTTTTAAAAATCTACGTTTTTTGAATATTCTATAAGATCTAAGATTTTTATAGAAAATGAGCTTTAAAATGTGCTTTATGTTATGTAATGAGTAAAATTTTTTGCATGCCTTTGAATCATGACAAACTAGTACATATGACAAAATAGGACAAACTAGTGCTAAAGCAGCTTAAGGAATAATATTCCTAGTATATATAATTAGTAATGTAAAATATTTCAAAAGTAATTAAAGAGGGAACTCTTCAGTGGCAGCCCCAACAAATTAGAATAAAGTATTAATGGTGTTTCGTTCTTGCAATGTGGCAACCAGCATTAAAAAGGCCGAAAGCCATGTTGCAACTGCCAGACACCAAAAAAAAAAAGGATATTTAGAAACAAAAAAATAATCCATAGGCAATATCAGTGCAGGAGACATTCCATATCGATGATCGACACAACTTAATCAGTATTGTTTCTTTACTCCTCAGCAGGTTTAGGGTGAGGATTCAGAGTCATCATAAGGCATCAAACATTTCCATATAAATTGCCCATGTATTGATATCTGAGCAAATAAACCTCAATTTTATAGGATATTAGTTTTTATAAGGCAATTTAGTTTAAAACTTTTTTAGAAAGCTGTAAACTTCTTAGCAATGAATGCTTCTTTGAATTTAATGGTTTTATAAATATTGGTGTTATGTAGCTCTTTTCTCAAAATATCAACATAGTTTATTACAACAAATAGAATAATTACCATTTGCTTTTTGGACCAAAGTAAAAAAACAAAAACATTTTTTGTATGTTCATTAGATATGGGTAATCCAATTTAATTTATATTATTGAAGATGTTTAAATGACAAGAGATGCTGTTCAAAAATATTTTAATAAATTTATACAACCCATATTCACCAAATGCCTTGAGTAAACTATATTCACCAAATGAGTTTTTTAGAGGTATAAGTGTTAATTCTGTATTTACTCCCGAATTCTAGGGCAGCGGTTCGTAAACTTTCGATAGCCGCGGCCCCCCAAGATTTTGAACACCCAGGACCGTAACCAGACTTCTGTTTCGAGTGGGTAGTTATTGACTCAACATTATTCCTAAGGTACCCCCTAACGAGTACATTAAGTTTCAGATAACTTAAAAGTCATTTAAATTATGTAGCTCATTATGTTAAAATTTTACAGTTACTCCAAATGAAAAGGGAGCCGTGGGGGTCGCCCCCAGAAAAAATGTTGAAAGTAGTGGTTTAGCTCATTTTGAGACATTTTTGGATATACCCGGAGAAAACAGCTCATTTTAAACCACAGAATTTTCAAGGAAAAAAATTATATATAGACGTCAAAATTGTGAGGGTTACTGGGGGTTCTTCCCCAGAAAATTTTTTGAAATTTACCTTTTTAAAATAGTGTTTTATCTCCTTTTGAAACTCTTTGGGAAACACTCAAAGGTAACGCTTGGAATTCCCGAAACGAAATTTACGGTGACGGCAGTTAAAAGGATTATGATAGACCTTCGCAGACCCCCTAGAAAGGCCCTGGGGACCACAGTTTAAGAACCGCTGTTATTGGGTATTTCTTAAATTTACATTATCGATGAAGGATATATCTCCAGTCAGAACATGTCCATAATATTCATCATCATAGAATCCTGTATTTGAAATAGGGTAACATATTATCCCATCAACTGTTTAATGGCCATCAAATGGCAGCCCAGCTATGAAACAGTCAATGGTCATTGGTACTCATTACATTCGAATTCAGCGGCATGGTCAACAAGATAAAACATGAGAACAAAACTAAGATATATAATTTTTTAGCATTCTATCCATTCGTAGGCATTGGCAACTTATCATTTACACATAAAAATTAAAAGAAACACTGCTAATTGATATATTTTATTGGTGTTATATTTTGATGCTTGATTATATAGGCAATTTAGCATAAAACTCATTAGAGTACCCACAATAATTACAAAATCAGGGACCCAACAATTATTTTGGTTACAAAAATCTCTCCACACTATGATTAAAACGTTCTTTTCATCATAGACCACCATAATTTCAAAAAAATTAATAATTACAGGGTTAAAATGAGAAATACAGTCACTTACATAGAATATCCATATTTATCTCTTTAAAACAGCGTATTCATTTTAAAGTTTGACTAGAATAAATATCTTTTTAAATAGAAATCTCAACAAACTCAAACAAAAGGTCCATAGAAACATATATAAACGGAAAACCAGTAAAAAACACTACATTGCACTAGCGTCTGGCGATTGCGCTGGCTGGCTATGGGAGATCGAAAGCACCTCTTTGCGCATGCGCCGAGTTCCAATTTGGCGAGAATCACTTGGCAAAAAAGTTATAAACTGCGCTGGCTGCGAACCGGCAGCGGAAACAAGGTTGTTTGAAAATTGCGCTGGCTGCGAAGCTGATTGTTTGTTGATTATTATAATGCGCTGGCTGCGAGAGGAACGTGGTTCAGAATATGCTTTCTGCTCAGGATTTTAACGCGATTTTATAGTCTTGACTCTTGGTGTGTTTTTTAAAATAATTTCTTTGGCCATGAAGATGAAACGAGTGTTTTTTTACGACACATTTTCGATAATTTTTTTTACTTTAATATTAGTTAACTGATGAATTTTAGTAATGTTTCATTTGTTTTTGATGTCTTAATAAATAATGGTTACACAAATCTCTGTTTTTTATGTAAAATAAGCAGTTTTTCATATTACAACGCAATATTAAAACAGTGTTTTTATCTATACTAATTCTCAACTCTGAAAATAGTATATATTTCATATATAGCTAAATGAACTGTCGGACATCTGTCCACTAGCAGATGTTTTCCCTTATCAGCCAATGGGCCTTCACATAGAGGGGTTTTCACTGTTGAACTTTTTAAGAAGTTAATACGTGTAAGCTAAATTTAATTTTGCAGTTTTGAAAATTTAATATTTTAAGAATTTTATTTCAGTTGAAATGTTTCTTTGATTTTCCAAACGGTTCTTACATATTATCCCGTCAACCGTGTTGCTGAATTCGAAAACGTTATTATAGCCCATTGAATGTTCTATAGCTGTGACGCTTAATTTAACGGTAGCTGAACAGTCAACGGGATAATAGACCTTCCAAACAAATATCGATGGTGAAGAAGAGAAACCTCGTATCTCCAATTTTTCCAAAATTGAGTTTTTTTATTACTACCTACCTATTACAAACTACTCCACCAATATTAGCGCTCGCAACAAAAGTTGGGATTTTGGAGATACGAGGTTTCTCGTCTTCACCGTCGATATGTGTTACTCTATCTATAGTAATAAAAGTTACCACTCACCTATACACTCACTCATTATGCACAGCAAAATATACCGGGTCTTAAAGACTCGAAACTTGGTATGGTGGAAGACCTTAAGGTGGGACGACCTAAGATGAGATTTTTCTGAAAAAAATTTCTGACCCACAGCATTTTCATCGTTTTGGATCCTAGCGGCTTCCCAAATGACTCCAGATCTGCGTTATTTTATGTGACACCATCATCTTTGATTTTCAAAGATCATGGTTCTATTTAGTTTAGTTCCAGAGTGTTATCTAACACTGAATTTTAGTTATATTTCATTTCAGAAAGAAATTCAACCCTGTCATTAGAAATGTGTTTTGTTACAGTGAATTTCAATACTTTTCGACTTATTAATTTTGTTCCCATACAATATTTTACACTGGAGCTGGATATTTATTTTGTCTTGGAATGAAATCAATGCAGGTAGACTAATTTATTTAGTTCCGGAAAAAATTTAACACTGTGGCTTAAGTTATATTTTGTTTCTGTAAGAAAATTCAATACCCCTCAACATTTTAAACCTCATTTCAGAATAAATTCTAATTATCCCAAAATTTTAGGGTTTTTTTCCGGAACGAAATTTAACATTGGCTTGAAAGTTTATTTTGTTCCTTAAAAGGGCAGGTCTAGGATAGATTTTCGGAGTGGGGAATTTTACGCACTGGGAGTGGTATATAACTTTTGCAGTGGTGTGAATCGCCTCGAGATTTCTGAGTACCACCTTGAGGATGCTGTGTATAACATCTCAGGGAAAATGTGAATCACATAGGGAGTGTGTAACACCTCGAGGGTGGGCAATCCCCCAACTTTTTGAGAAATTAATTTTTTCTAAGAGAAAATCATCTTTTCAATAGCTATCACTATCAGGGACAACTTGCCCCCCAGGGTCCACCACCTAAATCCACCCATGTATGTACCCGACCTTGTAATGTTTAGCACCACCCTCGAGAAGTTCAACTACACCACCATGGTGTGTGAAGCTACCCATGAGTTCCACCCATGTTATACCCCACCCCCAAGTATATATACACTGTCTGTTCTCATATTTGTTCTGTAAGTATAGTCTGTTTTTCTTCGCTAGGCAGGTTGGGGATGGGGAAATCCAAGTTCCAGTAGGAGTGCGGGAAGTCAGGGTAAGCAAGCTTGACTACTTAAGCACCTTCTTCGACGAAGAGGGAAGGGGGTGGGGCAGTTATTGGCGAGAAGTAACCAGTTTGGATCTCTTTCTCTCTATACCTGTCCAACCCTAGGGAGAGAATGGCTGGGTTTTACTGTGTAACCGCCTAGCGAGAAAAGACAAACATTGTTGGTTTTTGTATAAGCTTCAACTTTTCTTAAAAAGTTCATTACACTTCATTTTCCCTTTTCTATAATTTTGCTACTATACCTTCAATTCCCAGAGCTTCATTATCCTTTTTTAAAACCACATCGACCCCCATGGAGTCGGTTTCATCCCCTTCAACAATCCCTGGTCGCAGTGGCAACCCGAGAGTTGCAAACAGAGGAAGCACTACATAAAAAGATTACACAAATTTTAAGAATTAACAAAATCATACAAGCTACTACCAGAAATTATTGAATTCACAATAAAACAATACAGAACAGAACTCCTATGATTGAATCAAATTTAGCTACATTGCAATCTCATTCCAGCGCTTCCCCGGTTTGCAACATGCTCTTCACCACTGCTAAGTCTAATTCTGCACTTACCCTTTGTTTAAAATGTTACATTCAACTTCATAAAACATTTTGATGAATCTAACATGATAATTAGAATTTTCTTTCAAGAGAAGATAAATTATAATGTGAAATATAGTCTAATAAATGCCAGAATGTTATGATATTGCTGTATTATGGCCTGATCTAATTTATCATTTTGTATTGTTTTGAAATTTCTCATCTTTCACTGCAAATTACAAACTCGCAACACATTAACTCCTGTATTATGGTCGAATAACTATTTTCAACATAATATAGTACCTGATAAACACCTATATTTTGATAGCTAGTAAAACAGCTTTTTTATTACTCTGTAGAATGCCATTTTTCTAAAATCATTTTGGAATGGACATAACTTTGATTACAATTGAAAAATGCAAAGTTCTCCTACCTAATGTGCAACACAACATACATTAAAATTGTACTTTATTAAAAAATATATAGTATATGTCAATATATCATGTTAATTGGTTAAGGACTTTAAGTTTTATTAAGGTTTTAATCACTTGTCATCAGTTATGATAGCAACAGCAATCCTAAACAGACATATTCCAGGATATTTTAGGTAATGAGTTTTACACTTCAATGAATTCATGTAAGGAACAAAATGTGTAAAGATAAATACTTTAATACTGTTTCCTAAGAAATAAATTTCTGTAATGACAGAATTTAGTATTCCTAATACGAATTCTACTAAGTAAATAAACTGTTTTGGTGGATAAAACTTTTCAATTTATTACTGCACTCGATAATGTTTGTATAAAAAATGCACCTTATGTAAATTCTAGTTCAGTTAGTTTTCTAACAAAATAAGCTTATGAACATAAACATTTCTTGTAGCACCAACTGGTCTATTTACTAAAATAAGTGCCATCTAGTGTGTTCTAAGTTACCAATTTTAAATATTTTTTACAAATAAAGTTGACATTTCATACAAAGGATTTTTTTTTCTTAATAAAGAAATAAAATTTACTCAGATTTAGTTGATGCTATGTTTGGTAAGATAGATCAAACAACCTTTCTAACAGCTTTACCATTTGTATACACAAATGTGCGAAACTAATGTATTTACTTTTTCATAGAACAACAAGATTCATAAAACAGTGATTTATTTACAGGGAAAAATGGGAACATGCATAAATATATTTTAATTATTAAAATGAAATATAACTTGTACACACACACATGTTCAAAAGAACAAATATTTCATATGTAGTAATACACAAATGTGGGATACTAATCTTAATCTACTACTATTTACTTTTTAATAGAACACCAAGATTCATAAAACATCGATTTATTTACAAGGAAATGGGAATATAAATAAATATACTTTAATTATTAGAGTGAAAAACTTTACTTACTTTACTGTTTATAGAACTGTTTATAGAACTGTTTGGAGACACTTGCTGACCAAGTTGGGTCGCTTTCGTCTTCTTCATCCTTTACGTATTTTTAAGTCTCAGAGTTCGTGTTCTTTTCGTAATCTGGTAGAGTCTGGTAGCCTGATTTTTTTTTTTTTTTTTTTATATGTCTGCTTCTCGTAAGAATTCACCAACAGCTTGTATTGCTCTCCTTGATTTGTTGGATTTTTGTACCAAGGTTGCAAAATTAACATCGTCGTCATCATCTTTGAAGATTTTTCCTCGCAATTTTTCCCTTGATGAGGAAAATTTACTACACTCAGTAAAAATATCCCCAGTAGCACAGCGATGTTGCTGAATATCGTACAACATCGCCCGACACTGATTTACATCGCGAACGGTGGGACGGTCCGAACAATACTGAGCAATATTTAGCAACTTCGCCCAATTCCGGCAAACGAACCCGCACAGTTGACGCATGCGCAAACTCTGTTGGAGGGAAAATCAGAGACGTGCACGGAGCTCAAATTCCAAACAAAAACATTTCTTTCCGTTGGGGTCTTGAAGTTTTTTGTCTATCTCTAACATTTGAATTGAAGATTGAAGGCGTTGGAACTGTAAAAGGTAAAAGTTTTCCTTCTATATTATTCTTAATGTAATACTTTATTGTTTAGGGGTCCATCCAACCGAAAATTCCCCCTCTTAAATCTACCCCTTCACAAAATTCCATTTCATAAAAACTGTTCTTTCATGAAACTCAAATTAGCATTTTAATGATTATTTGCTAGAAATCTCACAAAAAATTTGAATTTTTCACGATTTTCTTGGTTTGCGAGTCTATTTTTTAATACTTACGCACTGATGTGCTATTAGTTAGTTTTCACCGCTTCAATTTTACACACACAATTTTTCAAAAAAATTGAGGCCCAAAATAACTTGGATGACCCCTGGCGTTGTGTAAAACTGCGAGTCCCATCATTAATTATTGCTTTTCTTTCTTCGATTGTCCAATTTTCCAGATCAAATCCTGGTGGGAAATTCCATTTTTAACAAAAACTGTAGATTTCATTTTATATTAATTATTAATACGTACCATGATCTGACTCATCGCTATTGCAAAATAAATATAAAATAAACCCTGCCAATAGTCTAGTATAAATCTGACTTTCCTTGGTGGAAAAGAAAAACATGAAATTTAAATCAAGTTTACTATCTGCCTACTGTGTTTGTGGAGTGACAGAGAATCCAATGAAATAATTTAAAGAAGGTTGAAATTAGTTCATGGAAATTTCATTTTCATTCTTAAGATATAATTGAAAAATTTGATCTTTTTCACATGATCCTATTGTTATTGTTGTTTATAGGTAGTATGTAATATTTATAGATTAAAGAAAATCTTGTTAAAATTTAGCTTTCAATATATTACATTTTATCTCAAGTAATATACTGGTACCTTATCAAGCCCCGTTAAAAGTCGCCACAATATTTTGTACGCTTAATATTCAAAAATTTCCAAATTTTTATTGTTGGCATTCATATCATAGGGGCCGCCCATAAATGATGTCACAAACGGTCACACTTCCCCATACCCCCTCCCCCCCTATGTCACATGCTACGCTTTCAATCGATCAATATTTCTAATACATAGAGTTGTAAAATTCTCGGTAATAATTTTTTGTAGAATATTCTCCTTGAAGCAACTAATTAAGATTTGAATTGGTTTGTTTAAACAAATATCTTAGAAAAAAAATTCTGTTTTTGTTATTTTTGGTTGATTTTCAGTTTTGGGGGGGGGGAGGATGTGATGTCACAACTTTTGAAACACCCCCCCTCCCCCTTGTCACAAGCTGTCACAAATTTATTAACCCCCTCCCTCCCTCTGAGCGTGACGTCATTTATGGACGGACCCATAGTGGCTGCAGAGTTGTGATCAGCATGCCTGGCTACAAGCATTACCTACCCAGGTTCAATGCTTTACAGCTTCTGCTTGGGTCATGGGTTAAGTCAGCCTTTCTCCTTCCGGGGTCAATAAAATGAGAACCAAGCTTGTTGGGGAATCAACTGGGGGTCCAGTGTTAGGCTCAGCTTGGACACAAGTTAAGTAATTAACACCCTGGGCCTGATGGGCCATATATCATAAACTTATTATATTTTCAGTGGTGTAGCATTGTGGCTAGTGGGAAACAACTAATAGTGAGTCGCCTATTTTACTACCACAGACTATAATACTAGGTTAATTTTGGTACTGTTCAGCCTAAAATTAAATCCTTGCATCCGGCTTATCATGAATTACCAATTAAACATTACATCCCTCTATTTTCTTCACCTTCTAGTTCATTTATTTTTTTCCATAAATACATCTAGTTTTTGGACTTTTTTTAAGATTAGTTTCATGGACTTTCAAGATATGCATGTGTGAGGTTTTATAGAAATTGCAAATTTTCTAATGGATTTTAGAGCGCTGAATTCAAAAAGCTGGTCAAAATTTTCCAATAGTTCAAAGACAAGATTATTTTTATTTTTTTTTCTTATGCAAAAAATCATCAAATTAACCTGAAATTTAACAAAGGCCGATTAAAAAATTGTATTTTATTTTAATATTTAATTATTTTTTACAATACATCAGAAAACTTGGGGCTTACTTCACAGTATCCATAATTCTTTAATTTTCATTTTTTGCTTTCCAGAAATGTCTTCCCAAAAAATAAACATCAAATCAACAACCTACAAAATCAAAATCCTTGAAAAGGAGGACCCTCCCAAAAACCTCCCCAGGTCAAAACTTTAAAAAAAGTTATCCTTGGAAATTTTTTGGTCATAGGGGAAATTTAGGATTTTCTTATATATTTTACTTCAGTAGTGTAATGAGAAATAAGCAGCAATAGCTCAATTGCTTCAGTTTTCACATATTGTTTTCTAATTAGCAAGCTGCATTAATTTGGTTAAAGAATAATGCAGTTTTACAAAGAGAAATTTAATACAAAAAATGTAATTTTTACAACACATAATTTTTAAGTAAAGAGAACGTTGGGTTTGGGGCTAAATTCTTAAATCTCAGTTGATATATCATCTGTTGAACTTGAATTATATATACACTTGATACTCACATTAACACTCATGAAATTTTTCTTTTTTTAGAAGTTATTCATGTAGATAACAGTATTGACTGAAAATATTCAATCTGTCATTTGTAAGTTTATTTAAAATTTTGACAATTTTCAATGTTCTAAATCTAAAAATTAAATGAAAAATATACTAGAATTTTTTAAATTTTTAGGGAAAGTTGTTCCTTATGATAATCCTACAGAGCAGTCTAATGTATGGGATGGATGATGCATTTCTCAATTCCCTAGAAAAAACCGACACAGAGAATCCAGTATCTGAAGTTTCAGTTGGAAAAGAAACTAGTAAGTTGTTTGTTTGTTAAGAATTATGTAGGGATATTAAGGGCTGTATTCTACTCGTCCACTTTAGCGAACTCCCCGGGTGAAAGCGCTGGAATTTTTTCTTCTTCGTTCCGCTTTCAAGCGAGTTCACCACCACTTGGCTCGGGGAGTACACTGAATTTCGATCAAAGTAGTCTGATTGGCTGAGAGGAGTTGTTTCGTTTTCAATCTCGCCGCTCCAATTTTGTGAGTTAATAGTTTGCGTTTTATTTTTTTCCTTCAAGCTTTTTGCTTTCAGTTAAAATACACAATTCAACACAATAATAACAATTTAATTTTTTTTTGCCTTTTGTGTTTTACCCCTTTGTAAATTGTTTCCCTTCTTAAATTGTTTGTATTATTGTATGCATTGCATTATGTATATTGTTGGGAGTAAACTTTGATTTGACTTTGACTTAAAATCTCCCCCTATTTCACCTACCACATTAGTTAGAATACACGCAAGTGAATACGGTGAGGTGAGTTCGACTTTGCAAAAAAGTAGAATACAGCCCTAAACTGTTGGATTATATCTAAATAATGATAGTAATAAGCTAAAAATCTACTGTGCAAAGTTGAATAACTATAAAATTGAAAATTTTTTTATTTGCTTTTGCTTATAAAAAACTTTAAAAAGTTCAATTGTTGCAGGGATACATTTGGTTCCCTTTGTTAGCAATCACAATCTTTGCTGGCAAAGGGGGATCAAATGTATCCCTGAAACAATTGTACTTTAAAAAGTTTTTAAAGATTTTTTGTCTGTAAATAAAGCATTTTGATTAAATATTGTTAATGATAGTAACATTTTTAAAAAGTTCTGTTATCTTACATATTGTAAAATAGGAGCCCCCTATTGGGTTAACAGTAATTCTAGTACTCTGTTATTATTAAATTTGTTTCTTATAAAATGCATCAAAAACACCCCAAGAAAATTACTTTTGTTTTATGCATTTTTATTACAAGATGTTTCAACAAGTGTGTACAAACACTGCACAGCCATATTATCTGCATTGAGTACATAAAGAATACCTGGAGAACTATGCCTCTATGACCCATAGTTTTGGAGAAAATCGCAAAAGAAAAGGGTGAGATGTCACATCCAGTACTATATATTAAAAATGTGAACATGGTTGTTTTGATGTTTGCACACTAATATATCCATTATGCTGACATGTGGCATCCTTGAATGAAAAAATTAAGTTTGTATTAGATTATAACATCACATCTTAGGAAAAATAAGTTACCATAGAGATCTAGTTATTCAAGCAAATTTTATGTGCTCCATGCAAGAAATCTTTTTGTATTGAGTTTGGGCAGACTTGTTGAAACACCCGGTAAAGTTGCCTAATAATTTTTGAAGATATTAATATTAAGAAATACAAATCGCTTATATCATTCTCAAAAGTTAAGTTTTTAGATTTTTAAAAATTTAAGTTCTTGAAATTTTCTAAATTTAATTATAGAGTATTTTTTGCAAAATAACTGCTGTATGCATGACATAGCTGTCAATTTTTATGGTATTTTCATTTAACTTTACAGATGGATCTGAAAATTTTGTGAATTTTAAGTTTGCCTTCACTTATAGTCTGTTCATTTAGAACTGGCGCCTGAGACAAAATGTATTAGAAGCAGTTACTATTGTAATTATCATCGAAAGCATTTTCTTCTGCAATGACAAGGCAGCCGAAACAGAAGTAGTTGAAATACTGTAAAAAAATCAGTCACTGAAGTTGTGTGATGACCGTTATGAAGCATTATTGAGCGTTTTTGATCCTGTTTCAGGTGCCAATTCTAAATGAACAGACTATAACAATCCACAGAAGTGTAAAACCTTTCATAATGCAAACTATATTCTCTTGTACCTCTGCCCCCAAACCAAATTCCTCTACTAACCCCTGTCCTTTTAATTTTAGTCCTTATATTTAGTGAATTTTAAACGACTGTAAAGTTTTTCAGATTTGCTAGCACGTTTTGTCCTGCACTCACCCGTAAAGTGTGCTTCTTCTCATGCTCAAATCACAATTCTAAAAAAAAAAAGTTGCGATGCTATAGGCATAGCACGTAAATTAGTGGGTTACTGGTGGTAAAATTAGCTTCCCCTTGCAGAAAAGCAAAGAAAGCTACGTAGTTACATTTTCCACGAAAGTAACAACTAAACTTTACTCTAATCTCGCTATTTCTGAAAAATTACAAGTTAAAATAAAGCAAAATACTCAAAAGTAGCAGCCTGGAATCGAACTGGGGACCATTAGGTTACTAGACGCACACTACCACTAGGCCATCGGTGCTGATGCCAGGATTGATAAATAACATAATTTTAATGTTTTAAAACTTAAAACACGTAATAACAAGTTCCTATTACTGTGCATGTTTCAACTGTCGTAGCATCAACCACTTCCTATCCAAAAAGTTTAACTGATGTAAGTTTTCGAAAGTTGACAGCTATGGCATTTGCTAGTATAATATAGTCCAATTAAATATAAGTTTCAGAGAAAGTGTTGAAGGTTTTGCATTTTTGTTTTAATTATATAATGTTAAAAGATCATGGATCATTCAATTTCTTTATAACTTGAAATTATTTTATAAAACTTTCAAGTAATTTTCCTTTTATGAATTAATATATTTTGCAAATGGCTGAAGGTGGAAATCATTTGTTTCTATCATAAAACAATCAATAGGTATTTATGATTGATGTAAAAGTTATTTCTGGGTGTAGTTGAAACATCTATGTTTATAGTTCCTTATATTTTTAGCTAGTGTTAAGATGAAATATGATGATGCGGACAAATCTGCAGTTTATAAAGTTAATTGTGGCAGAGTGCTTGCTGGAGCTCCTGACTGGGATGGCTGTAGAATCAGAAACAAGAGAAAAAGGGGAGGATGACAAGATTAACTAAGAACAATTTACTTTGTTATGGAAAAAACTAAAGTTCCTTAGAGTAATTATCAGTGAGGCTAAAATACATTTAAAAGTAGGTTGGCAAGAATCTGGCACCGAAAGTTTTCTTTTTCAAGTTGATACTTTCATATGGAATTGTTATTACAGTTGTATAATTTTTATAACAATGTGATTTATACCTATACTTTGCTTTTTCCAAAAAATATTGTTGTTTTTTAATGTGTTATGTCATATTTTGTTACCCCCCTTCTCCTAGTCAGATAGAAAAACCATCCCTCCCTTCTAACAATGACTTCCCTAGTGTAGAATAATTTTCATTAATTATTATTGAAATAAAAATGTTAACCTCAATAATATATACACCATTAAAAGTATTAAAGTAAATGCACGATTAAAAGCGATTTTCCAAGTCTATTTTTAAATAAATAAGACATAATTAAGTGAAAAGTTTCATAAGGTTAAGCATTATTCCAGCAAAATATAATTTCACCATAAATTGTATCTGAATTGAAACACTTATCAAACTACAATGAGTTACAAAAGTACATTATTAATAGTTTAGTCAAAGAAATGGGTTCCAGGGAAACATCTGTTGTATAGATCATTTTCATTTTATGGAAACTTTTTGATCATCCACAGTTTAGTCTCACCATTGTGCACTTAATTACATCTTACAAATAGAACTCAATTATTTTTTCTAAATTATTGATAAGCACTTTTATAACTCAAATTCATGGGGAAAGTAACTGGCATATTGTTGTACCTTATGCACAATCATCTTTTTTAATCAATTAGGTTTTTCTTTCAGACCGGTCCAGGGAAAATTGCTTTTTGTTATGCCTTATTACATTATATTACATCCTAGCAGTTAATGATAAAATTCTACCCCCTCATTCCTACTAAAAAATACAATCCAGGTCCCCTCTATCCACCCTAAGTTCTGAAACACCTTTTTTATGTAATCATACTGCTGTATTGTACTGCATCGGACAAAGAAGTGAAAAGTATGTGATCTTTATATGCATATTCTAACTAAAAAGACTAAGAAGTCTGGATCGTTGCATTAAATTATGTTGTTTGTAGTATGATTGTGTATTATGAATAAGCACAAATAATAAGATGTAACTTTTTTGATATTTCACTTACACATTGACAATTCATTAAATTGTATTTTACTTCAAATTCCAATGTCTTCTTAAAGAACAATTTAACATGTTCTTGCACTTCAATAGCAATGTGGTGAAATAATTTGTGATTGCGTAAACTATGTTATTATGCAATTTTATTATGTACGAATTGTGATACGATTTTCTAGTTATCTTAAATAAATTAAAATTATTAAACATGGAAATGTAATACCTGGAAATTCCTTTTTGTTATTAATATTGTCACTGACTCATGATATAGGTGGTTAACTCCATAATTTTTGCTTATTTTATTTTTCATTTTTGGCCGGTTCTGAGTATTTTTACATAGGTAATTTTTGTTTCTTAATGTTACCTTTTGTGAAAATTTTAATTCATATATTATTAAGGAAACAAAATTATAAATTATGGACTTAACCAAAAATATCACTTAGACTGCTAAATGCCCCTCTTACTTTTTCACCCGTCAGAATTAAAAGTGTCAAAATTACTTTTAAAGCAAGTAACAGACTTAAATTTATTCTGGTTGAGAAAATATAATTTTTAGTGCAGTTTATCGTATTTTATTATCTTCTTAAAGTAAGAGGTTCAATTCAGTTATCTCTGTCCCACTAAATATCACCAAGCCTTTTGTAGGCTAATGCTAAAAATTCCAAACTATTTATAAAAATGTGTGTTCTGTTATATTGATAAAAACCATAGAATTTTGGACATATATGAATATTCTTTGTAGCACCTTGGTGATATTTAACAGAACAGGTAACAAAATTGAACCTAGTAACTAACATGTCATTAAAATAAGAATGACAGCTAAAATGCTGTGATTAAATCTTTCCCCCTCATATAAAATTTAATTATTATACAGAATTATATATTACAGAATTATATACAGAATATATTACAGAATTATATATTATGATCCATTAAAAAATTAAAGTTCATAGCTCAGTTACTTTTATTTAATCTACTTTTAAATTAATACTATTGGTTGAATTATTGTAAACCAGCACTGTATGATATTATATAGTGGAGGCCGCCAATAGGTAATGTGCTTTGTAAGCATACATCCTTAAATATCCAAAACCACAACTATTTGACAAAACCATTCAATATGGCACTTTATCAAGTAAAAAAATTATAATTGTAATTTTTTTGCTTGATAAAATGCCATATTGAATGGTTTTGTCAAATAGTTGTGGTTTTGGATATTTAAGGTATATGCTTACAAAAAGCACATTACCTATTTGGTGGCCTCCACTATATAATATCAAGCAGTGCTGGTTTCAATATCGGCCAATCCCGCGGGCAATATCGCGAATTCAGGATATCATACTAGTTACTTTATCGGGCAATACTGATCAGCAATATCGGGCAATACAAGTAAGCAATACTGGGCAGTATCGGCAAAAATTTGCCGTGCGATCCTGCGGCGATATTGGGAAGCGATATCGCTTGATACAGCGGATTTTCCAAATGCGATATTGGGCAATACAGGTTTCTTGATAAATTCCAATACCGCGCGATACTGCTATGCGATATTGCTCAATACTGATTGGCAATATTGGCCAGTATCGCCCAAAATGTCAGCCATTCGATCTTGCGGCGATATTGGCAGGCGATATCGCTCAATATATCAATCCGATACTGTCCAGTACTGCTGTGCTACTGGGGATGTTCCACTGTTTCATTAACTTTACATACATCACACAGGGGAGATGCTTTTAACTTTAGTTTGTGTAATAGACTATTGGTTGGGATCATTTCTGTGAAGAATCGCGCAAGAAGTACATCAAGTTCTCTGTTCTTCAACCATCTAAAATTTATGGGATTGTTCAGGATGTTATAATTTGGAGCGTATTTTGAGTTTATCCATTCGTTCTCTGTCTGTTCTTCATAGTATACTCTAGCTTTTCTTGCTAAATCCATCGGTGAGATCCATTTCAATGTTTCGGTATGTTCGTTGGCAGAAACAGCAAGCTTATCAACTTCTTCATTCTCTTTGATACCCTTGTGGCTTGGAGTCCAAATTATGACTATTTTTTTTGAAATTTTACTTGCTTCCTGAAGGCCCTTATGAATTTGCAAGATTATGGCTGGCGATTTATGCGATATATTCATGAGCGATTTTAGGACCGACTTACTATCCGTTAGTATCATGTACTCTCTATCTTCTGTTATGAACCTCTGAATTGCCCAGAGAATGGCAATGGCCTCACCAGTAAAAATGCAGTTGATAGTTGGGATTTTTTTAATAAATTTTTTATTTTCTTTAAAATTGATACCAGCTATAGACGTGTTTTTGGGTGATTTAGATGCGTCCGTTGCTATGATTGTCCATCGTGGTCTATAATCTTTTATAAAGTCTTCATATAAATGAACAATTGCTTGAGGTATATCAAATTTTTGGAACGGAAGATCAGATAAGTGAAATTCTATCTTCTTGGAGTAGAATGAAAACCATGTGGTGTGTTGGATAATATCTTGGTGCTCTATGTTAAGCAAATTCAGGATAACAGTAACATCTTGCATATTCTTCAATTCTTTCCGAGGATTCAAACTTGTGTCATTAAGTTTGTTAGATATGACGTCGTGCAAAGGAGACATATGGTTTAAAGATATTTGTTTGATGTAATACTTAGATACAAGATACTTCTGATGAATTCGTAAAGAAGGTTGACCCGAAATTTGTCTTAGAACTGGAATTGGAGTCCATTTCTGGAGGCCCAAAGCAATTCTGAGAGCTTCGTTATAGATAGTTTCAAGTTTTTCTAAAGCTGAGGGAGAAGCTTCAGTGGTAACTATTATTCCATAATCTAAACTGCCTCGGACAACTGAATTAATGATATTTATCAGGTCTTTTGTCCTAGCTCCATATCGGTGGGACGCAATTGCTTTAATTGCATTGACTTTCTTAAATGTTTTTTTCTTTAAATAGTTGATATGAAAGTTGAACGTTAGATTTTTGGTAAAATAAATTCCAAGAATCTTCATATTAGCGACTTCCTGGATCGGGATGGAGTCTATCTTTAGGTTAATGGTTCGCTTAATCCTTTTCCTTGAAAAGTTTATTGTAGAGCATTTGTGTGGCATTATCTTAAGCTTATGATAAGTACACCGTCTCAGGAGCTGATTTATCGCCTTTTGTAATTTATTTAAAGTTCTATCAAAATCTTTTCCATGTGCATAAATAAAAATATCGTCAGCGTAGCATAAGCATTCAACATCGTCTCCATCAATAGCTTCAAAAATATCCCACATATATAACGAAAAAAGGAAAGGCGATAACACACTACCTTGGGGAATACCTCTTCTATTTGTTACCCCCTGAGAAATTTTATCTCTCCATTTTATCTTTATTGTTCGATCGGTTATTAACTCATGTATGAATTTACTCGCTTTCCCAGATATCCCCGCTTCTAAACACTTGTAAATAAGAGCCTCCTGCCACACCGAATCGTACGCCGCATTAATATCAAGCCCTACCAAGAAGATAAACTCCGAGGCATTTCTGTGTCTGTTAATTTCTTCATAAAGCTTTTTCAAAACAGATTGGCAGTCCTTAAAAGGTAAAAACCCGAATTGGTTCTTATGGAAAATGTTCGAACTTACTGCGTACTCAATTAGCCTTTTCAGTATCATTTTCTCAACGATCTTGCAGGGGACGGACGTGAGAGAGATCGGCCGATATGACTCTCTTCTCTCAGGAGGCTTTTGCGGTTTTAATATTGGCATAATCACGGACACTTTCCAAGTCTCTGGAACATTTCCTTCTGACCATAACTTGTTAATAATCTTTAAGAAATTACTTCTGTTCTCCTGGGAGAGAATGTTGAACATTTTAATGGAAATTCCGTCATCGCCCGGAGTTCTGTTCTTGGTAGATCTAATGGACGCTTGGAGTTCTTCCATTGTGAAGTCTTCGTTCAGTTTATCCGAATTTGCAGATTTCCATTCACTGCTGAAGTCCAAAGGTAGTTTTTCCATCTCTGTACTTTTAAAAAGGTTCTCAAACTCTACAATCTGTTCGGTCGGGGTTATCAGCTTCTTTTGTTGATCATCTAACATAATTAGATGACTTTTACCCGTTTCGTTAACACGATTGCTAAGCGATTTCACAATTTTAAAAATTTTTCCGGATTTTGACGTATCTTCACAAACTTTTCCCCAATAGCCTCTTTTTGCGTTTTTTATCGCCTTCCTTAATTTTGCTGCGAACTTTTTATATAACTCCCAATAATTAGAAAGAACGTTTCTCCTTGCATCTCTTAGGTATCTTCTCTTTTGAACAAGTAGAAAATTACATTCAGAATTCCACCAATTGGGATTTGAATTCCCCTTCATGATTTGCTTGATTTTATTGTTTTGTAGGCATCTTTGGCATTCTCCAAGAAAAGTACTGTAATCATCTTCCTCGTTTTGTTGAAGGTTGCTATTTAAGCTTTGATTAATCTTCCCCCAATGATATCTAAATCTTATATTTTCAGATTTCTTTAAATTCCATGGTTCATAGTTAATCACTATTGTGGCAAGTGGTCTGAATCGAATTTATCTGCTTCAACTTCAAAGGAGATATTAGGAATACAGTCAGAGGAGCAAAGAGTGAGATCAATAAGAGATGATGAATTCCTTGAAACATGAGTGATTGACTTTGTGTTTACAATAGAGATTTCGTTTTCTTCAATCCAGTCTATAAGAACTTCAGCACCTGTTGAATTTTTTGGTGCGCCCAAGATTTGATGGTGTGTGTTGAAGTCTCCTATGATGATGAAAGGCGGTTTTAACTTATTATATAATGCGTTTAGCCATACTTTTGTAAAGGCTCCTCTGGGGGAGTAGATGTTAACAATTTGCAAAGAAGACTTTTTCAAAATTAATTCCACCCCATGGGCTTCGTTAGGACTTTGTGGAAGATTTAAATCCATAATTTGGGATGTTATATTGTCTTTGATTGCGAATGCCAAACCACCGCCTTGTTGACCAGTTCTGTCTAATCTATAAATCTTCTTTCGTTGTAAATTAAATGTAAATTTATCATCTAAAAAGGTCTCTTGAAACGCTAAGACTGAAGCAGATATAAAAGGTTCACATTGAAGCCAATGAGTCTTATTTCTAATACTTCTACAGTTCCACTGGATAATATTGAACATAATTCTTCATGAAGATAAAGCTTTTACTATTGTTGAAACCTATTTATTGTCACTTGCTTCGTACGTTAATACTTGCACTTTGAAAAGAAATTATTTGATACGGATTTGAAATTTGAATTTAAGGCAGAAATATGTTTTTTTCTCCTCTTGTTGTAACATCATGTTCTTTTTCCTGCAATACTCATGTCGTTACTTTTCTTTTGAATGTGCTGGGTTGCTGGATTGAGATAGAGGGAATTCGATGTTTTAGCTTTTTGCGAGAAATATTGATCAATTTCTTCCTTTTGAATTGGAGTAAGGTTGGTATTTTTCTGAATTTCCACATTTTGGGGGTTTTCTTCTTTTCTGAGTTTTTTAGGTGGTTTGTTTCTACATTTGAACGGAAGGTCACTGTCTTCTTCTTTCATATCAGTAATACTCTTCTGCATATTTTCAATTGTTGAGGTTATATTTTGAAATGCCTTCATAAAGTAATTTGCCTGTTGTTGCAATGCAGCTTGTAACGAGGCCTGAAATTGTTTGTTAAGGTTTTCCGAGTGTTTATTCAGCAATTCTACAATCTCTATTTTGGTTGTATTGCTTTGTTCTGTATTTACTCGAGTGACTGTTGCATATGAGGTCCTTGGCTTCCAGATCCTCCTAGCTTCATTTGTTGTAAGTCCATTTATAGCCTTAAAATTCAGTATTTCTTCTTCTTTTTTGTAGAATTCGCAGTCTTTATTATTTGCCATGTGATTACCCTTACATAGGAGACAGCATGTAGTTTCCTTACATTCCGAATCGTGTGATTTACCGCATTTAACACACAGTTGCATTTGTTTGCAATATTTTGTGGGATGATCGAATCCAAAACATTTCTGGCATTGTCTTGGCTTATCCACAAACAAGTTGATCCTATTTCTTGTCATCCAAATCTTTATATATTGTGGCAGAATTCTTCCATAAATTGTTATTAGTACTGTTTCAGTATTAATGTATCGATTATTTTGTTTCTTAGTGAACCTGTTTATGCTGTGTACTTTAACTTGGTTTTCATCTTCAATATCCCTTTTCACATCTTCTAAGTTTTCTTCTGTCGGAATGCTAAATAATAGAAATCGTGTAGTTATGGTCTCGTATTGAAGGGATGGAACTACTTCCTTTAGAAGCAAACTATTAATCTTTATCAACTCTTTTGCTGTGTTCAGGTTTTTTGTGATAGCCAAAATTTTCCCGTTCCTTGTATGGATAATTTCGTCAATGTTTCCTATTTTTGTGACTTTATTTTTAAAACTCTCCTTAAGTAATTTTGGATGACTTCTTGAGATTTTATCTTGAGTGGGATTAAAAATTATTATGTATTTCTCCGCTCCATTTTCAGCTGCGTACTCTATTTGTGTTTTGAGATCCAAGTTGCTAACAAATATATATTCCCGTTTTCTAACTCCATTTTCTTTACTTTTCCAATTCCAACTTCCTCCGACTCCACCGCCATACTGGTGGAAGATATCCTACTATCCAGCAGTTTTTAGAACACCAGTTATACTTATTTAATAACTTGGGTATTTACTCTTTACTTCAAAAATAACAAACAAAAATATACAGAAAAAGAATACAGAACAGTCAAAGAAAAAACACAAAAAATGACACTAGAACGATCAGCAAAAACTATCTCTCAGAATTCCGATCCTTCTCGCGTTCCATTTTTCTTCTCCGCCTACTTACTTTACTTTCGACTTAGTTCTTAGTTGGGGGCGTTGGGGGTGTAGGAGGCGTATTGCTTGCTTTCGAGAAGCCGCTTATGCCTTCTTTTTCCTGGTATCAATGATAAATTTTTTTTTTTTTTTTTTTTTTTTTTTTTTTTTTTTTTTTTTTTTTTTTTTGTTACCGAGCAAGTTTGTCTCTACTCTGTGATTTGTTCGTGTCTTTTTCTTCCGGTTTTTATTTTATTATAGTTTTCTTCTTTCTCAGGCGTGAAAACTCAACAAGTGTAAGCTTTATGTCTTTGGTTTAATATTGTTTCCCGTAAAGCTTTTCCGAGAAAGTTTTTTTCATGGTGTCTTCCATTTGTTGGGTATAGGTTTTGATTATGTTCTGGCAGTTCCTATCCACTCTGGCACTAAGCTTTTCCATTCTCGATTCCAATGATTCTGGGACTAATGGACTCTAACCGCCTATCTGGTTCGAGACTTCACGGAGCCAACACGTGACCTACAACTGAGCTTGCAATTGGTTACCACAGATACTACACTAGTAGATCTACTAGTGTAGTATCTGTGGTAACCAATGGCAAGCTCAGTAGGTCACGTGTTGGTTCCGTGTGACGTCAGACGGTTAGAGTCCATTCCTCTTCATCTTCGTCTTGGCTTATGTACTCTGGATCTTCATCCCTTCGGGTTGGGCTATTCAAACTAGATTCACTTTTGGTTGAGTCTTTGATTTTGTGTAGATCGTCTTCATCTTGACTTATATACCCTGGATTTTCATCCCTTCTGAATGAGCTCTTCAAGCTAGATTCACTTTTGGTCGAGTCCTTAATTTTATGTAGGTATACTACGTTAGCAATTTTTTCATTCAATTGTTCCAATCTTTCTGCACTGCCTTTTCCTTCCTTATGGTTTTCTTTCCTATGTTCTTCCGTATCGGATGGATTTCCTACATTTGAGGCTTTTATCAGAGTTTGAGCTAATGCCCGGTCTAAAATTTCTTCTACTTTGGTAGATATCGTTTTAATTAGTCTTATTTCTAGTTCTTCGAATAGCTTTGCGTGATCGGCTTGAACTTTTGACTGATCAGACACCTTTCCAGGTAGCAGCTCAGATGTGATTTTTGTGAGGTTTTCAACCGCCTCTTCTAGTCGATCGATTCTTCTATTTAGGCTTTCTATGTGGCCTTGCTCCCTTCCCGCAAGCACGGATTATAGGAATTTTTAAGGGGGGGGCGGTCTAGGTTCCCCAAAATTTCGTAGATTTGATTTCAAATTTAATTAACCCCCCAGTTCCCCGTCCCCTTTTCTATGATCAACTTTCCGATTCTGAATTCTTTCAACTGATCTTAACTGAAAGAAAAGCTTGTTAAAATAATATATCAATTTGCAAAAAATATTTGAATATTTTAGAAACATGGTATCTTACATTTATTACTTTATAAATAACGGTAAGAGTTTTGTCAAAAATTGAATAATAACTGATTTCTTTGATTCTGAAAATAAAAAGTTAATTTCTATTAATATTTTCCTATAGTGTACTTCAACTAGAATTTTACTCAACACATTTAAATACCCAAACCTCTTAATAGGATTTCAGCAACTCAGATTTCGATATTAACTCTCCAAAAATAAAAATTTTCAAGCTATTCTAAAAATAGTATTTTTTCTCAATTAAAAATTTAAACAATAATTATTTCTTAAAGATGAATTATCGTTAAAGTTTCGATTCAAAATCAATGATCCTTTATTTAAGAAAAACTTAAAAAGTTAATTCATCTGTTCAATTATCTTCCTTCATTGCTGTTTGGATAACTAAAACTTTTAAAAAGAGAAAAGAAATTACACCACCCGCCCCCTCAATTCTTAACCTTTGCCAACACAGAACCGCTTAAAAATTTACTAAATACACTTTAAAAGCTATAAATATAAATATCTTCCTTCCGTAAATAATTTACAAGAGTGTGGTGTAAAAGTTTCGTAAAACACATGTATATATCCTGAAAAAATATACTTACTAAACCAAACAAGGGAAAAAAGATTTAAAAAATTATTTAATTGTTACAAAGCTAATGTTAATTAACAATTAGGATATCTAGAAAATCTTACAGGTATGAATGAATATATACATTAGGGTGTCCCAAAAAAACGCGACTTTTGAAATGTTTAACTCTCACCCCCCCCCCAAAAAAAAAATGTTCTTTATGTGAATATAAGACACTGAATTTTTTTAGAATTTTTGAAAAATATTTAGAAGTCCCCCAAGGTCATTGAATTTTCAAAAAATGGTAAAAAAAAGGGTAAAATTTAACATTTTTCCTAATTTTTTTGAAATAACCATTAATGTTCAAATGACATTATATTTTCATTTATTAGAGCTATTTATATTGTTTTAAACCAATTCTGTATTAATTATCTGGGTAGGAAATATAATACGCATTATTATTAAAATCAAGAAACATGCGATATTTTTACCTTATGTTTTACACTATGCGACAAAAAAAATGGGTCAAAATGCCACAGAAACTTTGAAAGCAGATTCTTATGTAAAATGACCCCCTGAATCCGAATCCGGCCCCTGTTTTTCTCCATCAGCCTCAGATTTTCGGGGAACAGCCCCTCCCCCTTTTTACGTTTTTCGACGACTTTATAACTTTGAACTCGATTTTCAGGGTCAAAAAGCATTGTTTTAGTCTTCAAATTTCCCCCCAGGAGAGGAGACAAGAAAGGTTCAAATTAATAAAATATGAAAATTTGTAACAAATGGATAGGTTTAAGGGGTAATTAACCCCCTAAAAACGCAACAAAATCGCTAAGAATAGTAGGATTTGTTATACCGTATTTATTTAACTTATTTTTGAAGCAATTCATTTTTAAAGGGTCCTAACCGTTCCCCAAAACCCCAAATTTAATAATGATATGCAGCAATGATTTTTAGGAAAAGCGGTTGAGGAGTTATCGCCTCCGATGCACCCGCGGAAGGGTTCGGAAGACTCTCTGGGCCCGTTTACATAGGCCAAAAATGCCGGTTTTCTCCCTCCGAAAAACCGGCAATCCCTACGACGGGGAAAAAAGGAGGAAGAAATGGAGGATTTTAGAAATCCACCTCGATTGGGGGATAGAATGCGGGATTTTCAATAACCCGGCATTCCCATGATTCATTGCGCTTCTAGAAATCCGCCATCTTTGTTGATTTTTGATTTCGCTTACTTGGTGAGAAATTTTATTACTTTACGCATTAAATATTGTGAAATTAACTTTAAGAAGCTACAAATCCAGTTTTTATCGACTATAGGATTTTCCGCCACAATAATAAAGTAAGTTTTTCCTTGTCATTTTTAATTTTGAATCGGAGACTTTTATGGTTGTTTACCGAACGAACATAAACACTATTAATTCTAATTTTCCTTATTTTATATAAAATTTATGTGTGCATATTTAAGTTTTCGTAGTAAATTGGAAGGATATTGTTTCCACTATAATAAATCTTTTGAAAATATGATTCTAAACAGTGTATTACTTGTATCTTAATCTCAACCATGTTGGAGAAAGATGTTTTTACTTAAACAAATCTATAAATCCAATGCTAGGTTTTTGGTGTTTTTAAGTTTTGCAAAATCTAAAGCACACACATTAGTAAACTTTATATAGGTAATAAATGCTTGAAGTGGGTCTTTCATGTGCCATGATTAATACAAAATTGAGCTTCACCCAGCTCTATAATAGCTTGGTAATGGTTATCATAATTTATAGTACACAGTTGCACTTTATATAATGCCATCTTAACCTCATAACAGGGAATAAAGGACTCGTTAAAATTTCCTATTATTTTAAAACTAATGTAATGTACTTAGTTCATTGATAACAACTAAAGTTACCTCATCCATGTAACTTTATCTGACCTCTCTCTTGATAAACAACATAACTATAACATGGTTTGCCCTCTCACTTCAGTATTTTTGATTGTCGACAATTTTCATTTTTCTTAAAAGTTATCAAGTGTACAAATGTGACATGCAGATAAAATCATACTTAAGTGTCAGGAAATTTGGGTTCAAATCCATCAAATGTCTCGTTCGATGTAAACCTTTATGTTTTTTATATAGTGTTAATATTACCAGAAAAAAAAAGAAGTTTTTAATAAGACAGAAAGAAGAAGAATAAACATAAGAAAGTTTTTTCAAAACAGTTTCTGTTAGCAAATGGGTCGACAGCTTAGTACACAATTAGTACCCAAATTGTTATGGATACTACTTATATATTTTAACTTAATTTAAAGTTGCGAGAATTTTTAGAGAAAGTGTGATAAGACATGTTGAAAACTAAACAAATTATACCTGGTTTAGAGGGGTAATAGTCCTGATATGTTTTACTCATAGTAAAATTTCTGTTTGAATATAAGGTCTTTTAAACAATTTTGTAAAAACTATCTTGTTAATTTTTGTGAATTATGTTTGATTTCAGAAGAAGGTTTCACATCAAACTGAGTGAGGTTTGTATTTGTATGTTTGTTTGGAACATCAATTACAAACTTTTCTCGGTTACCCGATTCATCAGAAGAGTGTCCTACTGAAAGATTGTTATGTATACAGATTTATTTGGATATTTCAAATAATTTGGCTTTCTAAACAGCTTGGTGATATTACGCAGGACGAATGCCGGAATATTGAACCAAAATTTTGCTATAATTTGTTCGAGTTCAATCTAAAAGTTTTTGTTTTTGATCTGGTGTTAGGATAAAACTATTGCCAAAAAAATGAAAATCAGTGTATTGTTGAATTTTTTTTCAAAAACGTTTCAATGTTGGGGAATTGGTTACACCTTAATACACAAGTAACGCCCAAATTGTTATGTACTTGTATTTTGACTTTATTTTGTATTGTGAGAACTTTTAGAAGAAAGTGTGATATGACATGTTCAAAACTGAAAAATTAAAGTTACTTATCCATTAGCTGGGGCGCAAGCAAAAAATCACCAAATATTGTAGAGGGTCATTCCATGTCAGTTCATCCAGACCATGTCACCCATAGTCACAGATTTCAATGAAAATTTTTCTATAGATAGATTTTAGCTTCCTCATGACTAATATGAAATTTTACTTCCATATCTCAAGTACTTTCTGAGAAAAAAAATGTCAAAATATTGAAAAATTGGAAAAAACGACATTTTGGAGGCTGGTTTTTTAGGCCATGTTGTTGTGTGAAAAAAATCATAACTTTGCTAATTATAAAGATATCATGATGGAATTTTCACTAAAATGTTCCCAAGAGTATGGGTATTAAGAAAAAAAATAGCAAAAAAATCCTTTTTAAATACAAGCCCCCCAGAAATTTTGCAAAGTGAAAACTTTTGTAAAAAAACCCAATGAATTAAAAAACTCTCTCACAAAAAAGGCATAGGAGTTATCTACACCAATTTTTCTTTAAATTACACACAAAAGTATAAACTAAAAGACTAGAAAATAAAAACAGTGGGGTTTTGAGTACTAATGTGTTTAATTTCAGAAAAACCGAAAAATTTTAGCTTTTTTTGGCAAAAAATTGTAGTAATGTAGAAATGGAAAAAAAATATCAGAAAAACATTATTTAATTATTGCTAACTAATTTTAAATTTGAATAATTGTTTCTTTCAATATTATAATTTATCTTTTGTGATGAGAATTTTTATGCATTAGTTTAAGTTCAGTGGTTATGGTCCTCTCACGTCACATCATCCAGGCTATCTCACCAATGATATCATTATGATAATTGATTTTTATTAATTGCTGGTTAACCATCCTTAAAAGACCAATGTAAACTTTTCCTAAGAAAGCAAATGGGTAGTGTTTTTCATATTTAAGGTTATATTTAAATATTTTATTAGGACCTATTGATAGGTTTAGATAAGAAGGCAAGTTTTAACAAGCATTTTTTAGTTTATTTTCACTAACACAAGTTTTTAAAAGTAAGGAATGGTTTACATGCTGCCTATAATATTTAAAATATGTGCAGTATTGGGGGAAATTAGTAAAGTTTACAGGTTTGGAAGTTGCCCTTTTAAAAGATATTTTTTAAAATCATAACTTCACTTTTTAAAAACATAAGATAAAATTTTTACAGAAGTATAAAAAGAAAGTTTTCTGACATACTTAACTGTGCATACTACAAAAAATTAATCCAAAGATCAAGGCTTCAGGTATTTTGCTTTTAGCAATGGTTAAACAAATCACTATTTTTTCAACACTTCGTGCTGCTCTTTGAAATGAGACATCTCACGGAACCAAAGAATATGACTACTCCAAATCCCAAATCTCTTTCTTTGTGCATGAAAAGGATTTGTTGAATGATGAATCCCAGACATCAGAATATATGCAGAAGCAACTAGCATGAATCATTAATTTATTACAGTATATTTTGTACACCAAGACTAGTTAGAAAGAATATAAAGGAGAAACCACCGGGTTTCTGGAAACCGGGTTTTGTGACTCCTCCATACATTAATACATACTTTCAAGCTTTTATAAATCATTTATTTAATTTCTAAGGGATTTGTTTTTCCATGCTGATACTTTCTTATCTTCCTTGTTCCTCCACTTTTAGTTAAATTTATAGTAAATCAATTTAATTGCATTTTTTTTAGCTTTAATTTTGGGTAGAACATAACAATATTTTAGCTTATGATTTATACTCATAAAGCCACTGCTATTTTCCAGTTTCTTAGTTTATTTGGTATTTTTAATTTAAAAGTTAACATGCCTTTGGTGAAGAAAAAGCATCCTAGAAAAAATTTCATAATAATGATGCTTTAAACAATTTCTTGACTCACACATAAATTTAGGTACAGTATATGCAACTATTTCTTCTATATTTAAAATAATTACTGTACCTTTTTTTCATTGTTTTTTATATATTAAGCATTAAAAATATCATTTTTTTAAAGTAATGCTTTTTAAATTGAATTGTTCAGATATTTGCATTTTGATAAACTTTATTAATTTTTTCAATACTTTAGCCATTTTCCTCAAAAGTAAAATTTTACATTGGATTGGTATTAAGGATGGTAAACCAGCAATTAATAAAAATCAATTAACATAATGGGTCTATGATATGGGTTTATGATATCATGGGTGAGACAGCCTGGATGATGTGACGTGAGAGGACCATAACCACTGAACTTAAACAAATGCATAAAAATTTTCATCACAAAAGATAAATTATAATATTGAAAGAAACAATTATTCAAATTTAAAATTAGTTAGCAATAATTAAATAATGTTTATCTGATAATTTTTTTTATCATTTCTACATACTATAATTTTTTGCCAAAAAAAGCTAAAATTTTTCGGTTTTTCCGAAATTAAACACATTAGCACTCAAAACCCCACTGTTTTTATTTTCTAGTCTTTTAGTTTATACTTTTGTGTGTAATTTAAAGAAAAATTGGTGTAGATAACTCCTATGCCTTTTTTGTGAGAGAGTTTTTTAATTCATTGGGTTTTTTTACAAAAGTTTTCACTTCGCAAAATTTCTGTTCTGGGGGGCTTGTATTTAAAAAGGATTTTTTTGCTATTTTTTTTCTTAATCCCCATACTCTTGGGAACATTTTAGTGAAAATTCCATCATGATATCTTTATAATTAGCGAAGTTATGATTTTTTTCACACAACAACATGGCCTAAAAAACCAGCCTCCAAAATGTCGTTTTTTCCAATTTTTCAATATTTTGACATTTTTTTTCTCAGAAAGTACTTGAGATATGGAAGTAAAATTTCATATTAGTCATGAGGAAGCTAAAATCTATCTATAGAAAAATTTTCATTGAAATCTGTGACTATGGGTGACAAAATTGTATTTTGCTGGATGATTTGAAATGGAATGACCCTAGAATGAATTAAGGAATTCTCTGTTCCAACAGTCACCTGCACAAGAACTTATGCCTCCGGCGCATTTGTTTTGTTTTCCGTTGACTGTTTTGTCATTTGCTTCACTTGGCGAGCGTTTGGTTCACAATTGGCGACATTTGCGCCCAGCTAACAGATTAATTCCTAAAATACTTCTAGTGGTAAAAGTCCTGATATTTTTGAAGTCTTTTGTTATTTTTTTTTTAATTATGTGTTGATTTCAGGAGAAGGAAACTGGATACCCCTGGATAACTGGATTGAATTTACTAACTTTAAAAAAGTTGTTGGTCGACAACTTAAACAAACTGGGTGAGGTTTGTTTATGAATGTTTATTTGAAACATCAATTACAAATTTTTCCCGGTTAACAGTTACATCATGGGAAAAAAAATTACCAACCTATGTCTTTACCCCTTATTATTTGTAATCTTCACTCACCTTTTATTTGTTCATTACATTATTATTTTTTTTAAAGATATTCATTTGTAATAAAATTTAGAACTGTATTGTGATTTCTTTGGTAATTCAATTTGTTACAGTACATACTTTCAATGTACAAAATATATGATTAATATGACTATCATCGTTATGTCAAAAACCTATATTTCTAGAAAAAATCTCTGTTTTTCTTGGACATTAAGAATTAGTCTAATGTTAATTTCTATTCTTATGTTGAATAGTTCTTTAAAACCTTTTGGTAAGACAAAAAAAACTCTTAAAATCAAAAATTAATTTTTCCATATAGGTATCACTACTTGGCCGGTGACGATTCTGTTGTTTTTAAGAATTGGCACATGACCTTCAAAAAGTGTAAGGCACTCAAAGTTATGGTGTGTTAACAAAAAAGTCCACTCCTTACTCAAACTTGAATTTCCCCGTTCCCAACCACCATACCTAGCAAAGAATTTAGAGAACAGACTCAAATGCCTTCTTATATTGGGCTGTCACTATATAACCATAAGTCATAATTTTCTGTTTTTGGAGGATTTTCTTGATGTGTTACGTGCTTGGTGTGAACGAAAACCTTTTATCTGAAAATTTTTCGCCCATCCAAAGTTGTAGTCATCAATTCAAATAAAACAATACAGTTTATAAAATAAAATTATCTCTTTAAATTCCTTTTACCCATCCTTGAATTATTTCAAATATATAGAAATTGAAATACACAAATGCCAAATTGCATTGTTTGAAAAGAACAGAACAGGTATGTACAAAGATTAAATTTTTTTCAGTACATATTACCCACTTTAATGTATATATAATCAGATTATGAATATTATGGCAACTTATTACATGCTGTGATTTTATGTATCACATAAATATTAAAACAAAGAGAGTAATATTCATTAACATTTCTGATATATATAGTAGTACTATTTACTGATTTATTTTTATTGCTTCTGTTCACATAACAAAAAAGGGGAATACTGGTTAGGCAAGTTGTAACTTGATGCATAATTTTTTTTGCATCATTTTTTTTTACCAATTCTTTTTGAACCCATGTGATCTACCACCAAATATACCAAACACAATTTTGAATTCTCTAAAATCTGAATTTGAGATTTATAAGGAGATACAGTTGATTTATTTTATTGAAACTAGTTGGATAATTCTTTCTAGTTAGATTTCATTCTTGCTGACGGAGGGGATCAAAGTATCCTCGAAACATTGTACAATTTTTAATATTTTACGTGTAAAATAAAACCGTTGCCTTTTAAATCTTCTTCGGTAAGATAATTATCCTATCAAACTTTAAAATAGATTTAAATTGTCTTTTTTTTTAAATAAATTCATTATCAAGGTTTGTAAATGCTAAAACATAATCAAACTCAAGATTTTTAAATGGTGTAAAACAAGTATTTCTTTTTTTTAAATCTATAAAATCACTCAGTTCTACACATCATTACAAACCAAAATTTTACAAATTTACAAAATTTAAAATTAAAATTTACAAAATTTTACAAAAAAACACTAATGACTTCCTCTGAGGAAAGAGATGCAAGAGATTTAAAAAAACTATTGAAATAAAATCCATCTTATGTGTTCTGTTTATATGCAGGTTCCTAACTATCCATGGAATCTTGGAAAGTATTGCTTGATAGAGCAATCGAAATTTTTGCTCTTGTTATCAGTGTAAAGCTTTTTATTAATTTAACATTAATTATTTTGTTGGTTATAAAAGTAATTTCTACCCTCTAAAATGTATTGATCTAATTCAGCATGTTACGAACTTAAAATTTCGAGAATTGTAAAGAAAACCCGAATTAAAACTATCGGGATACTTTATTAATCACCAATTCAAGTTTTGGTTTAAAAAACCAGCATATCTTTTTATCTTTCATATTTTTCAAAATATAAATAAACAAAACTCTAGGCATGATGGGATTGATTTTACGTAACAACTTCGACTAGTCACGTGATCAGTGACGTCAAATCCCTGGATTTCAAGAGTGGCTATGTAAACGGGTTTTTAAGCAATTTTCGGATTCCCCTCCAAATCCCAAAATCCTGCATTTTACCCGGCATTTTCGGTGGCCTATGTAAACGGGGCCTCTGAATCGCGCTGGCACACGCACGCGTATTGTAAAATTTTAAATTTAGGTTTTTACAGTTTCTTATGCCTTTACCCCATTCTTTCATTCATCATACGTATAAGACAATAAGTCTTTATAGTACTTAAATGAAATTATTTAGTCAGTTTGAAAAAGCAATATTTCTAAATAATTTAAAAACTATACAGATTAAATCAACTATAAACTGCACAATTTAAAAAACATCATAAAGAAATTATTTTGTAAAAAAATTCATGCATATTATTTTTAGTATTTAATTTTTTTTTCAGACTTTTATAGAATTTTCAACTAAATTATTTCTTTGTTAATTTATTTTGGCTTAAATACTCATGTGTGGTCACAAGAAGGTGTCGGAACAAATGACTCTTACTGTTACACTTATATAAATAAACAGTCATTTCTGAAATATATTTTTGATTCTATTTAATTCTTTCATTTATAGAAACCACAAACTAGAGTTTATTATTTTAGTTATACAACGAAAAAGGGGGGGTAATAAAATTATGAAACTTATGTTTTGTGATGGGTTAATCGAAACCCCAAAAATAAAGACAATTATAATTCTGTTATTTAAAAAAGGATACATACATAATCAAACTGGATATTTTTTTTTTTTGCAGAAAAAAAGGTACAGTTAATTCACACTTTTTTAAAAATCACTTTCCTACGCATCATTGTTAATTCCATTATCAATTATATCGTCGATTCACAAATGAAGTTTTCAAGTTCTTTTTCGGAAATCGGTAAATATCTGTATATCAAAAACACGAATGAAGATAAAAAAGCATAACTTACCTTTTTCTACAGGTGGCTAAAAAAGCAAAACGTATCTCAATCTGGAAATATGGAGTGAGACTAAAATAAAGAGCACGCAAATTCACGTCAAATTTACACCATTTCAAGAGAAGCTTTGAATACAAACTACAAACACGTGGACACAGGAAGGAGGGGGCGAACCTTATTGGAACATTCCAAAAACCTCGTTCAGTCGCTCATTACCCGTTCCGTTATCGTAGAATAACTTCGCCCCCCCCCCCTTCGTAACTTCGTGATTTTCGTAACCACAGACAAAAAAAAAATTCATGTCAGCCCTAAGGGGGGAGGGGGCGATCGCCCCCTTCGCCCCCCCCCTATAACCCTATAATCCGTCCCTGCCTTCCCGCGATCGTAGGTGCTTTCCTTTGGTTTGAATTTTCGTTTGACTTCACGATTTCTGAATAACTTTTCCTTGGAGGCAGGGCCGTTCCGGCCGGGCGTGCTGGCCGTGCCTGCACGGAGGCGCCGACGATGAAGAGGCGCCTTAGAAAATTTTTTTGACCCCTAACTTTAAGGGAAAAATATTCCGTTACGTCCTGACTCAAAAGAAACAAACCTAAGCAGTAAGCTAGATCTCCTTTCCTTTACAAAAAAAGCTTCAAAAGGCGCCTACAAACGAGTTAAGAGCGCCCTTACTGGGTTATACACACCCGTCCCCCTTAAGAGAACTAATATAGGCGCCTTTTAAGAAAAGTGCATTTTGAACTTTTTGTATGGGGCGCCCTCATCTAGTGAATCTATTAAAGGGTGCCAACTCTTAACAAAAATTTTAATATGCCCGACTTTGAAAGCTATAAGGAAGACTCCTTTTAGCTTAAGCTTTCAAATTGTATGGGGCGCCCCATCAAATAAATATATATTCAAAGCGCCCACCCTGAGAGAAAAATTGAACACACAGACTTTGAAATATGTAAGGCGTCTTACTTAGCTAAACCAAATTGTATGAGTTGTCTTAATTAAATGGATTTATCAAAGACCGCCAGACCTGCGAGTGAAAATTTTAACATTCCCAACTTTAAAAGCTATACCATATTGTATGGGCGCCCCCATCAAATGAATCTATTCAGGGCGCCCAGTGCGCCCATTCTGAGTGAGTTAAAATTTAAACACTCCGGACGTGAAAGCTGTAAGGCGTCTTAGAAAAACCGAATTGTATGAATCTATTAATAGGCGCCCTCCTTGGATGAAGATTTGATTCACCAGTTATTAAATAGCTATCAAGCGTTTGCCTCAAATCATATTTTAATAGATGTCCCTTAAAAATTTCTATATAATAGGCCCTTGACTTGTGAAAAATGTTTTGAAGAAGACTATTGTAAAAAACCGAATGGATATCTCTTACGTAAATTTATTAGGTGCACCTGGAGCTGCTACCATGCCATCTTAAAAATATTTTAAAAATAGAAAATAATTACTTTTTCAAACAAATTGTTCTCTAGATAAATATTGAAACTTCATTTAATTTTTCAAAACAAAAAGTTTTTTCAGGATAGTTTTATTAAGTAGCAATAGCTAATTAATTTTTATATTGTTCTTAAAGTGTCAATTACTGGTAACCATCAGTTACTGGTTAGATAAATAGCCAAACCATACAGCCTCTATCGAGAACTAGGCGAAAATTGAGTAATCCTAAGTGAATATTTTTGAGTTTATGGCCCAGGGCCGTATCCAAGGGGGGTTCAAACATGGCCACCTAAACTAATAAGGCCGTAGAAGCTTGAAATCTGAGTGACGTCATGCCTTCTCTTTCGCGTCATCGACGCGTTTAAGACAACAGCGCAACTCCAGTCTGGAATCTTGATCGCCCCACCCTTTACAGCCTGATTGGTCTCCACAACTACGGTGAAAACGTCACTTGAATTAGCCACACCGACACACGTGTCGAATATTTCAGAAGTGAGAAAGTGAATTAGAGATTGCGAACCTCAAGTTGATTCCGTGCTCTATTATAAACAATTTTATGTTATGTAGTTTCGTTTTGCAGAACGAAAAAGAGGTTTCCCTCAAGACCTGAAAATGGTTTTATGCAGAGTTAATTTTAATAATCATATTTGACCAGCGATCACTAAAATCTGGTTTAATGATTAAATTTTGAATAAAATTGTAAAAATCGGGCCTGGTTTAAAACTCATGATCGGACATATTTTAAGCCTTCAAATTTACGAATACAATGGAGGGGGGGATTAAATATTAACTGATGTTTCCTCTTTTCGATCAGTTTTATGTTATCATCAACAGAAAGATTTTGCTGGTTTTAGGTCCAATCTTAGGTGTCCAATCCAAGGATTGTGTGCAAATTTCAGATCAGGATTATTCTGCTCTTTAACCCCCTCTGTCATTAGGAGATTAATTCTTAGCAATCCTAAGTCAAATCAATCCTAATTCAGATCAAACTTTCTCCCATCTGAAATATTCGGCACGTGTGTCGGTGTGGCTAATTCAAGTGACGTTTTCACCGTAGTTGTGGAGACCAATCAGGCTGTAAAGGGTGGGCGATCAAGATTCCAGACTGGAGTTGCGCTGTTGTCTTAAACGCGTCGATGACGCGAAAAAGAAGGCATGACATCACTCAGATTTCAAGCTTCTATGGCCTTATTAGTTTAGGTGGCCATGGTTCAAACCCCTCCCGAAATTTTGACATCAATTTTTATACTGTTTTTCATTGAAAATTCTGCAAATTTATAAGGAGCAATTCTCTTCGGTTGTTAGCTAAAGGGTCTCAAAATGAGTTAAAACACTACTTTTAGGGGTCAAATTTCAGAAATTTTTCTTGGGGGAAAACCCCCAACCCCCCCCCCACCACCAAAAAATGAGTTTATCATTATTCTTTAAACTGAAAACTGTAAAAATTCCCCACAATATATTGAAAAAAGCTTGATTTATTTTAACTGAAAACTAATTTTAATTAAATAAGTAATGCCAATATTATTTATTTATTAATAAGTAGAACCCCTTTACAACGACCCTCTGTTATAGCAACCCTTGCGTTACAACAACCGGTAATAAAAGCACCTTTTTATTACAATATTGTTAATTTTATTCGTTAAAACGTCCGCATTTTGTTGGCACCATAAGGAGTCGCTTTATCAAAGTTCTACTGTATCATTAAGTTAAGTAATATCAAATTTGTTTAAAGTAATTATTAATTAGTTAAAATTAACAAATAATTTAAAATAAGTGATTAATTAATTAAAAATTAATTAAAAATAAAAATTAATTAACTTAGAATTAATTATTAATGGGGGTGAGGTGTAAGGGGCGCCGTAATTTATTGGCACGGAGGCGCCTTCATACCCAGGAACGGGCCTGCTTGGAGGCAAGGATTTCTTGGCTTCCCTAATGGAAATATTTTCGGATTTTGCTTTGTTTATGATTTCACCTTCTCTCTTTACGATCGGACATCTTATATCTAGTGCTGCGTGGTCACTACTCCCACATCTGAAGCAACGTTGGCTTGCTTTATCGCAGTCGGAAGCTTCGTGGTTTTCTCCACATCTTGAGCACTTTATGTTTCGCTCTTTGCAATTTCCTTTAAAGTGTCCGAATTGCAGACACTTGTGGCAGATTTTAGGTTTCTCTATAAATTTTTGGGCGTTGTATATTACGTATTCATACTTGACTTGATCCCTTTGTGTTTGTGGCGGCTACATTTTGTGTGTAAAAAAGAGAGTGGCAACGCAAAAAAACAACTACAACTTCGACTTGTGTGATAGTCAATGTGTTTTGATGTAATTAGAACTCTCGCTCTGAACTAGTTGTTAAATTGGGTGCGAAGTGGGAACTGTCAAAGACGTAAACAGAACCGGTTTCCACTAGCTCCACTGGGAGAACGGGTGTTTCAAAGGGCAATAACTCGCCAACTGCGGTTCTACGTAGGAAACCTGTAATAGGCCTTTATCGCTCTTTTTACTTATATTGGCGAAATGAAGGAAGTTGGGTTTTTTTTGGTAGGGATGGGTATGTGAATGAAATTCTCCGGGATCGCTGCCGGGAATTGCCGCGACCCCGCCGGGAATTGCCGCGACCCCGCTCGTTACCGAATTCATTCGATAAAACGTATCAACTTTTAAAAATAATTTAAATTTTATAATTTTAATAGGAACTAAAATTTTGACAGTCAGATAGTACAAACTTGAACTATTAATTAAACGCAGTGAATTAAAATTTTGAATTTTTTGTTAAAAACTAATACAGAATTAAGGCTACTTAGGGTAATATTTATTAACCAACATTTACTATTCTATAAGTTATGCAATTTTCCTTATTTAATTTCAAATTATTAAATAGTTGATTTTTAAATAGCATATGGCTTTAGTGTAAAAGCATTATTTTCTAATTCTCGACCAAATATATATTAACCGCGCAGCTATTTTATAAATTTACAGGGAAGATTACTTGAGGTTCAGGCATGATTTTTAAGGATAAGTATTTTTCAGGCATTAGTTTTACTAATAAAAAATCAGGATTTTAATAAAAATTTGATGTGTAGGTATTTAATGTCAGGTAAGGTTTTTTGCAAACATTTTATTACAAGTATTATATGAATTTCAATACTATGCCAATTTTGTTTGTGTTCATTTGATTATAAATTAATTTATTTAAAGTAAGATTTTAGCACTACAGAAAAAAAAAAACATTTTCTTTCTTACAGTGCTAAACAAAATAGAAGTATTTAATGAAACATTCCTAGCTTCCTGTTAACTAGGAAATATAGTATTGATAAATAAATTGCAGTCAAAGCATAGTCAAAGTAAATTTATATTTTTAAACATTCTTTTGAAAAATACAAAATTAAAACAATTACTGGTTAAATTATTTTTTATTTTATGAAACCCTACTGATTAAATCAATTACTGACGCTGTTAATTATCCTAAATTAATTTATTTCCATCTGCATTTACAACTTTATCCTGGAAATTTGTGCATGGCTGTGTTAAATAAAATGCATATGTTCTTTAGTTTCTCCTAATATTGTAACTTCTCAAATCATTAAACAAGGTTTTTTTAGTCTATAAAGCTTCTATTGTCACATGGTTTTTATAAGTCAAGAATCTTGTTTTATTTTGAAACGGTGGCACATCTCTTCAGTATATCTACTTCTCATAAATTGTTTTGTTATTTTAAAAGCTATCTCATACTTTTAGAAAATATTTAACCAGTTTAAAATTTTCTTTCAGAATTTAAGTAAGCAGAGATGCTTAACTCATTTTAACAGTATAAATTTCCAGAAACTGCCTTATGGTTATGAATTTTTTCTTAAAATTTATTTTGGGTTTGAATGCAGGAATATTGGTAGTGATTTCAATTTAATAATATCGATCTGATATAATTTTGCCTTATAAAAGCATGTTTTATTTGATGCTGATATTTGTATAACTATAATCAAATAAGCGAATCAATCAGAGAGATGGGGTTTAGAAGCGGTTAAGGGGAAGTAAAGACCCAAAAAAATTCCAAGTAGTGCAATTTAGTGTTTGCTTTTCACTGTGCAATACTTAAATTTGGCCTCAGCAAAAAAACATTTTTCATTTGTAGAAAGAATAAATTAAAATGTTTTTTCTTGAAGGGGGCCAAGAAAGACAACAAACAACTGCTCTAAATATAAATTCAGTTTATTTTTTAACTTATAACCTGAACTCTATACTCTATAGAACTTCATGCTGCGTTTCTCCGCTCCACAAAATAATATTAATTTCATTCACTATAATTTGCAATCTATAAATTATAAATGAAAGTTTGAAGAAATACCCAAAACAATTGTGCCTTATATAATTACTTTATGAATTAGCACAGTGATTCACAATCGGTGGTTCGTGGAACAAATTTGGGGTGGCCATGGAATGTTTTACATTGATTTAAACAGGGTTCCCACAGGCCCAGAATATCTGGAATTATAAGTGAAAATTACTTATTTTTACTAAAAATAGAAATTTCGTACATAACACCTAGAAAAGGACCAGTTTTAATGTTGGCATCATATTTTCACCATTGGCAAAGAAAAATGAATAGTGTATATTATTTTTAAAAGAGCAAGGAATATACAAAAAATTGCCCTTGATAGCTTTTTTTGCAACCGAAAAACTACGAAACTAACCTGTAAAAGTTACAGATCTTAAAGTGAATTTTTTGTGAAGTGAAGGATTTTTGAAGAATGTTAAGTGCTTTGTTAAAATACTTAAAAGCTTTAACCAAATTACCGTTTTGTTTCTCCTTAATTTTAGACCCAATGTGTGCTAAAGTATCCGAAATAGAAAAATAACCCCTTTTTAACAATCAGATGTTATTTGGACTGCATCTTTATTGTATTTTCAACAAACTATTAATATTTTAAAAATATTTTACACCATATCTCCATTTCTTTTTAACTAATTCACTTACAAATATGCATCTTGATTTTATGTGGAATTAAAAAATTTTACTTACTCTTCAGTTAATTAAATTTTGATATGACCCAAATTAAAAATAATAATTTGTTTACCTTAAATGGAAAAATTGAATACCTACTTATACGACCGAATTGCGGGAAGGGGAAGTCTCCTTCAAGAGTCTTCCAGGCACGCCTTACGAAGCACACCATTGGTCAAGGTGTCACATTATGTTACCACCACTCTTCACTTCTATAGAAAATTTATGGCACCAGAGGAACTAGCGAAAAAATTTAGTGCGGCCTTTAAGACAAATCTTTATCCAGTTTTTTTTTTAATTTAAACTAGCTGATTGATATACCCGGCCTTGCACGGGGGAGTAAAAGCTTTAAACATGAAAAGTTTGAATAAATTCCAATTTTTTTTTTTTAATTAGAGGTATTGAAAACCATCCGTGTAAAGCATTTCCTACACAATCACCCCAAAATCCCTATGAAAAAAGTATTTTTCCAAAAACTGCTTAAAATGCCCCCATTTAGTCATGGTAAATCATATCTTCAGGATTTTAATTAACATTTTTAGTAAACTTTTTTAACTTTTTCCAGGTTCGTAGGCATCAAATAGAAGTATACGTACTGTAGATTTCCAGAACCAAATGACAAAAAAGATTGGTGCCACATGCCACATGAAATGGTCACCAAACTTAATTTCCATTTAGTATTATAACATGAAATAAAAATATCAGCACAAATAGAAAACACAAAAATTAAGCAAAATTTAGTACTAATCTTATTCTTTAACTGAATTCAATAATTAAATTAGAAAGCAAAGATATGTGAAAATAAGAAAACTGCGAGGTCCAAAACAATGAGGTTCAAAGCTTCATGTCGTATGTGTCACGAAAAAATCATATTTCTGCTGTGAATAGATTTTGCTTAGGGCGAACTCGCAGCAGAAAAAAAATATTTATGACTTTGAAATTAAATAACAGGAGACATAATTATCTCATTTATAAGCTTTTGGAACGAAAATGACCCTCATACATTTGTCTACTAATATTCAAAATTTTATAATAGTGGAGAGTGGGACACCTTGGGACACTTTTTACTAAATTATTTTTCTAATTTATTTATACCGTTATATTTATTCAAACACAGCTAATATATTAGATATACTCTTTCGTGCATCTAATAAAAATTTTTCCGAGCAATTATCTCTTAGGAAATTCATAATAACAAATTTAAAAAACCTCTTTTAATGTCCCAAGGTGCCCCATAGACTGTTCCAAAAAAAATTCTTTAGAAATTTAACACGCATACTCCCTCATTTTGTGCTTAATGGTAATTAAATATGGTGTTCAAAATTTGAAGAAAAAATATTAATATTAACAGACTGCTCAAGAGTATCGAAAAATCTTGTTTATGCGTTTTTCTCAAAAATAGCAAAAAAAATTCCTTTTTGAAATTCAATATCCAAACCCTCTTATTTTGAGCCTAGAAGCATTATAAAAAGGTGTAAAAAATTTGAAGTACAAATATTAATATTAGCAGACTGCTCAAGGGCATCAAAAAATCACGTTTTTCAAGTTTTGGACTAATTTACAAAAAAAGTATCAAATAAGTAAAATATAAAAATTCTGTGCTTGTTAGATGTTAATATAAATTATATTAATTTTTTATACAGAATTAGTCATCAGTTTTAGTTAAAATTAATATTTTCATAGTTTTTAATCGCTTAACTTTAAGTATGAAAAGGCTTGGAGATTGTTTTGAGCACAAAAAGACAATTTGTCATTTTTTGGACTTATTCCCTTTATCAAACTGACGATTCAAATATGATAAAGCTGTGCTTAAGAATCTTAAATTGGTCAATCAAGGATAAAAAAAAAAATTATTCTTGAAAGTTTTGGTGTATCTTTTAATATATGCCCCAAGTCCTCTAATTGACACTTTGTATACTAAACTTAATTACTCTTTTAGGTTTAGCAAAAAAAATATTTTTCTCTTCTAAAATATTAATGGATACACATATTTTAATCTCAACATAAAAAATAAACCTCTATTATTAAAAAATTTCTTTTGAAACTACAAGTAATTGTAACTTTGCATCAAACAAAACAACAAAGCTGATGTAAATAATGACCCAGACGCACCAAAGATTCTAAAACACGTTGAAAAGTAGATTTTAGGATCATTTATTAGTACTACCGATAAGCACGAGTTCATAACTATAAAATTGCGTCTGAAAAGTGGAGTGCCCCAGCCCCACTCTCTCCTATTCAATTTAATAGTTTTTGCGTATATAGTGAATGTTCAAAATTGTCTTTAAAGTTTAAAGACAATTTATATAGTTATTATATATATAGTTATTATATTTATATTATAGTTATAAGGTCATATTTTTTCAATCAATTATAAAATCTTCCAATTATTTTCAATACCAATATTTTGTTTCACTTAAAGTTTAAACCCAAAGAGTATTTCACTTATTCCAGCAGATACCATAAGGCTAAAGTTAAACCACAAAACGTGGGTTAAAATAACCCCATATAATAAAAATTCATTAAAAGTGAGAACACGAAGTGAAACAAAATATTGATATTGAAAATAATTGGAAGATTTTATAATTGATTGAAAAAATATGACCTAATAACTATTCATAACTTCCAAAGGCAAAATAAATTATTATACTAGTAGGTATGTTAAAGATTTAAATTATAGAGATTCTTTCTCTAAAACAAAGTTTTGAATTAAAAAACTCTAAGGGCCATTTTCATCATACACTTACTTACATGTTACATTTCAGAATTAAAAAAAAATTTAAAAAGTATTTTTTCAAACTATATAATTTCTTAATGAAGTGAACATAGGTGTTTTATTTATGCGAAAAGTATATGGAAAAGCAATTGATCATACACTTTTTCCTAAAATTAAGGGTAAAATGATACTCTAACACAAAACATCATGTCCCTGGTATCACACAAAACTGAAATAATGGACTTAAACTATTATAATCGGATGCATTTTTAAAGAACACACATTTGTATATCCTTCGTTTATCAATTTTAAACACAAGCAAAGGATAAATCAGTCAAAAATAAACCTAAATAGCAAAAATAGAAAAGCAAATTAATATTAATAACTTTCCAAATCAGTGGCTCAGCAATAATCGATTCTCATACTATAGATATAGTATTATGGATGTAACGGGAGTTGACATTTTAATAAAATAACAGAATAAAACATACTTGCGTAGTTGGAAACTGAAATAAAGCTCCATCGTATCTTTTTTATCAATATATAACTATATTTATGGGCTTAAAATTCCCCAAAAAAGTTTATTTAATATTAAAAATTACCGTAACGGGAGTTGACATTAATAAAAACACCTTACCTTGACGACAGATTATTTCGCTAAAACCACGACAGTTTTCGCACCGAATAATAAAAAAACGGTTAAAAGATATTCTTAAGTAAATAAACAATAATCGTTTGAAATGTTTTTTTTTTCATTTTTTAAGCATAATTATTATTATATTTTTAAAATTAATTCGAACGTAACGGGAGTTGACATAAATTGAGGGACAAAATATTTTATTGATTTGTAAAAATATAAAACTCAAGAAATACATTTTTGCAATTATCATAACCTTTTAACGAAGATAATATGCTCACAGTTTTTATATTCATCGTATTTTCTTTCAAAAAATAAAATTAAATAACAAAAAACTTCTTCGAATTTCATGAAACTTGTAAGGGAAAAGCGTTGGCCAATTTAGTATTTTTAAAGATCTTTATTAACATAATTTTACAGCTTTTTTTACTCATTAATAGAAACATTTAATTTAGCCTACTTACTTAAATCAAAGTTCAAACAGAAATGTTAATGATTAACTGTTTAAAAGTAAGTGCAAGAGTAATACTTACTGTTGAAATGTTTTATAGTTTAGATCCAAAATCTAATTTTATGCTTAAAATTTAAGAAAAAAAAAGGGGTGACAATTTGGGATCCCGTTAGTTACCCATACAGGGTATATATGTTACGGGCAATGTGATAAATCCGGGCATTATTAATATTGCCCGGTCAATGGGATAAATTCAATGAAATTTATAAATGAAATTTATCACTTTGCCCGCCTACACTTCGGGCATTATTAATAATGCCCGATTAATCACTTTGCCCTTAACATATATAACCATAATCATACAGGGTAAAAAGTAACAAAAAAGCTACTCTTAGTCTTAATACATTAATACAAAACTTGGAAGTCATGGTAAAACAAACTGAATAAGATTTTAAATAAAAAGAGAACGGAAACTTTTTTTCCTAATCAATTAAATAAACATACTGTAAGTTAAATAAAAACAATTAAGATAATTTGTTTACAATGATTTTTTTGTTAATTTTTGTAAGTAACGGGATTTTACGCAGGTATAAATTATTGGTGGTATCAACAGTTTAAACTACAAGATACAACTCTCTACTCTACTACTTTTTAAACTGAAATATGCAGTTATTCTGGAATTAATAGTAAAAGTAAACTTACTGTTTCATTTTCTTTTCCTTTCTTTTTTCTGCACCACTTTTTGCTGTTTACTGTTTTGGAACAAACAAGATAAAAAATAGTTGTTTCTCATACAGACCACTAGAGGCGTGCATCCTTCGACCTTTTCCCCCCCCGGAAACGTTCCAATGGAAAAGGTTTCCCTCCCCTCCATTTTCCCATTATTCCCCACATCGTTTTCCCATGAGTCGGTGTAATTCGAAGACGAACTTTATCAGTTGATTGACGGGTGACCCGAAACTGGACATTCTGGCGACGGTTGTGGATGGGGGTGAGGGTTGTAAAAATCAATCAACGTCACAGCCTACTCTTGAGCAAACATTTATCTTTATTTCGCATCAGTCAGAAGTCACCCTTGGGGGGTCCCGCTCACACATTGCACGCCTGAAACAAATTGCAACAGAAGTTTTCGTTCATCGGTTTTCAGTTGGAAATGAATGACCTCATTAATAATATACAAATAATCAGACAATATCGGGTCAAATAAAATATATGTTTGATAATTAAAAAAATGGTTAAAATTTTTTTTTCCAAAAATCAAATAACAGTGATTGTGACTTATGATAGCATTAATATACATGTATTTATAGCCTATTTTTCAATGCTAAATACGAATATTCTATTTCCAAATCCGAAATCATAGCCAAAATAAATATCTCATTCTTGAAATAAGCATGACGCTAGCCTGTATACTTTAAGTAGTAAAATGCAATTTTCTCTTTTTAAAGTCCCGATTATCCGAGTTTAATGCAGACTGAGGTTAACTCGGATAACCAAAAAAAAAACTCGGTTAAGCAAAAATTGTATGTACGGGGGCGGCACATTTCAACCGAAAGTACATTTTTGACTATTTATCCCTCTTTTTATAAGATATTGAAACAAAACTTAATTGCTAATTCATTCATAAACTTAGTTTAATTCCTGAAATTTTAGAACCACTTTAGGATGGATTAAACAAATTCTAAAAAATGAGAAATTCTGGTCAAATGTGCCCCAGTGGAGCTTGAGGCACATTTGAACCACTTTCATAAATAGTACAAAATTCATTTTTACAAGCTACCAAATTTATCGTACATTTAACTTTACATTTGTAGCTATCAGTTAAGCTGGAAATTTTATTTTTAGGGGGTTTTTTTGTTAAATTTTAAATTATTTACATTTTGAAAAGTTTTAATGAATTTTTATTGTATTTTAAGTTTTTGTGTGAGGAAGGAATTATTAGGAGGGAATAATCAATGAATACATTGCCCATTAATAAAAACCAACGAGAAAAAAATTTCAAAACATTTATTTTTATTCAGTTTTTAAGATAGTGAAACAGCTAGCAACTCAACACCCATCAAGAAAAATTGTAGGATATCATCGTAATTAAATAAACGATATTTTGTTAATTATTTTCCTATCAGTCTTTTATTCTTGGTTCTTACCATACTTTTTATATCTAAACCTTATACAGTTATTATACTTACAATTACAGATAGCTTTACTTCTTAAATAAGATGAAAACATTGATTAAAATTTTACTGATTAAAAATATTAAATATCTAACAACCGGTTTCAAAAGAGCTAAAAGCAATAATTACGAATAAACAGGACAAATATTAAAGACACTTAAAAATACTTAATAAGCACTTATATTTTTAAACAGAAAAACCATCCTTTTTAAATTTTATCCAAATTCTATCATATAAACTAAAACTAGAGAAATCCAAAAAGTTTGAATTTTTAAGTACATATTTTGGAATAATTTAACTAATTCAATTTAAAAAAAACTACTTAAAATACTAGCATTTAGCGTGTAAAAATACGTTTGAAATAAAGAAGGGTAAAAATTTCATGATTATAGATGAAATTGGGAAACGTACAGCGTAGAGCGTACACCTTTTTTTGGACTTACTTTATTGATGTCACAATAGAACACAAGTCAAAATTTCTATTTATAACTTTCTTGATTGAATTTTCACAAGAATAAAACGAGAATTAGTTTACTTTACACCTTCCAAAGCAGGAAATTTGCAAACACAAAAGGCTATCTATTGGTAATTTTTCCGATTTTTAAATTTAATTTAACATATAGATATGTGGGTTGTTCTAATGTGCCACCCTCTCCCCTGTGTTTAAATGTATATCTTTAACAAACTATAAAAGTTTTAAAGATACATGTAATTGATGTTAGGGTGAATAAAAATTACTGTTGCTTTTAAAATCCATAATTTAATATATCACTAGGGTTTTTTTTTTGTTACTTGGGTGTTTTTTTACCACAATGTTTTGCCATTTTCTAAAATGAGATATTACTCGTTTTTATTAATGATTCCAACTCTACACTCATAGATAGTGGTCAGCCAAATCAAAATGTTACCATAGAAATCTCTATAGTCAATTAGATATTGTTTAGATGCAAGAACAGTAAAACGAAAATCTTTAAAAATATGGTTTTTACTGGTAGCCTGATTAACCAAACCTAAAAAGAGGATATTTTTCCAAACATGTTGAAAACTTAATTTAAAACCACGATGCTTCATTTGTTTTATAACAAACATAATGTGTTTACCCGTGGTTTACCCCTACAGAAACAATTAGAGGTACACTTAGCTACTTTTTAGTAGTTATGATGAGAGAAAATGATTTTTTAAACATCATTTTAAAGTAAAACCCTTAACTCTATTGGCATAATTTAAAGT